>JAANYP010001412.1:175482-439214 GCA_020465985.1 Centrapalus pauciflorus | reverse complement strand
TCAGCCTTTTCACCAAACTTCGGTTGATGTTTTGTTCTTAAAAGTGTACATGGTACTCCAAACGGTTCGAATCCATTTAAGTTAGGTGGCCGTTTATTCAAAATTTCATAACATGTTTTGTTCAATGATTTGACTGTAAGGACTCGGTTTAAAATGTGACACGCGGTATTCACTGCCTCCCCCCAAAACATGGTAGGAAGCTTTGAATCCGAAAGCATAGTCCTTGCAGCCTCAATCAATGTTCTGTTTTTACGTTCGGCCACCCCATTCTGTTGTGGTTCATATGGTGCACTGAATTGATGCACGATGCCCTTTGATAGGCAATATACACCAATTACAGAGTTTTTAAATTCAGTCCCATTATCACTACGAATATGTTTAACCCTTGTTCCGTAAGAGTTCTCCACTTGGTCTAAGAACCCGATGAGCTTTGTAGCCGTCTCGTCCTTCGTACCTAAAAAGAAAACCCATGAAAACCGTGAGTAATCGTCAGTGATAACTAAGAAAAACCAACTACCTCCTATACTCCTTTTGTTGATAGGGCCGAAAAGGTCCATATGCAACAAATCGAATGTCGAGGTTATGGAGTTCAGCTTCTTGGACTTGTGTGTCTTTTTATGTTGCTTGCCCTTCATGCACGGTAGACACTTGTATTCAAATTGAAAGCTCTTCAGAGGCACACCTTGCACCAAACCATTCTTCGTTATGTAGTTCATTTTCCTTAGGTGCAAGTGAGCCATGCGTCTGTGCCACAAAACCGATTCCGTCTCCGAAGCTTTTGATAGTAAGCAGATCGGACCCATCGAATTATCTGGCTTGTTCATATCGAGCATGTACAAGTCATTCTTCCTTGGAGCCCGCATCAATATCCAATCTTCAGGTATCTTGAATCCCGGCTTTAGAACTAACGCCTCAGTGTCAGTAAATAACACCGAGTTCTTCTTATCACAGATTTGAGAGACACTAATGAGATTATGAACCAGTTTATCAACGTGATAAACTTGATCCAAAGTAATCGTCCCATTAGTGACTTTTCCAGTTCCAGTGATATTTCCACCCTTGTTACCCGCGAATGATACGAATCCCCTATTACCTCCCTTGAAGTCTGTGAGTAGACTTCTTTCCCCCGTCATGTGCCTGGAGCAACCACTGTCGACGAACCACTTGTTGTTTGGACCGGTAGTTATCTCCTGCACATGAAAGAAAATAGGTTAGTTATCACGGGGAACCCAAGCCATGACTGACTTGGTAATACCATTCTCGTCCACATACGTGAACTCTTTCAAGTACCCATCTCGCCTTTCAGGTGACTTGGGCCTTTGAACTGAATTCTGTTGTGGTGCCGAGTGATTTAGATTCACTCTTTGCCTTTGAGTAGGCATTTGTTGTGGTGCTCTAGAATAACTCTTATTATACTGCATTTCCGACTGTGATCCCTGAGCTCTTACCGGAACATAATGTCTAACGGGAGTATGTGACCTAACTGGAGTGTGTGACCTGCTAGGTGTGGTGCTCCTATAGACTTGTTGAGGTGCTGACCTAGATTGATTAATGACACGATTCGGTGAATTTGTCCTAACCACTTCTTTTGGTCCAACCTTAACCGGTGTTTGTTTCACAACAGGTTTTGGTGCGGCCTGCACAGTTTTCTCGGTACTCTGAGAACTACTCGTGCTCGCCACACTTGTTGAGGGCTTAACAGGTGTTGGGTTCACTGTCTTAGGGGTAACATCTGCTTTCCTATTTGGACAGTGAGAAGCAACATGCCCTTTCTCGTGACATCTAAAGCAAGACATCTTATCCATGGACTTTTTGGTTGGTCCCTTAGATCTAGGTGTCTCACTAGTGTCTACTTCCTTTGGTACATCTACAGTGTCTGTCTCTTCGACCTGGTCAGCCCATGAAATTTTCTGTTTTCCTGCAGGTGTTTCACTGGAGGAAGACACAAATTTCACTTTCTTGACCTTGACAGTAGAGTCATCCACCTTAGGTGTATTTTCAACTGTAGGCTCAGGTGTCGGTTCAGGTAGGTCCTCTAAAACTACTGACTTGTCAGTTTTCTCCTGAGGCTGAGGCACATAGTTCGCATTGAATGGTGGAGGAATTTCGTGAAAACCTAGACCTACAGGCTTCTTAGACTGTCTTTGGGCATCTAAGACTTTTCCTAGGTTTAGGCTCGAATTCCTAAACTTTTCCAGCTTGCTATTTGCCTCTGCTACCTTAACTTTGGTCTCGGCTAGCTCTATGTCCTTATCTTTCAGACTTTTGGTCAAGGCCTCTACGTGCTCATACATAAGCTCTATCCTAACACACTGCTCACTCAGTTTGTCTTTTAGAACTATTACGTCTTGAGCATCAGCCTTAAGCTTTTCTTTTAAATCTTGCTTTATATCATTTAGGCTAGCGTTTTCAATTTTTAAATTTTCATTTTGAGCAGATATGGTTTTATGTGATTCTAAGACTAGATTTAACCTATCATTAGAAGTAGCACACAAAGCACATAATTCTTGAAATAGAGAATAAGAAAGACTAACCTTAGAGTTATCAGATTCCACGTTGGCCATCTGAGCAGCAAACTCCAGCACGGTCTGATCATTCGCTTTCTCTACCCACATCGGACTGCTGTCCCTTGTGGTCTGCTCGTCTTCTTCACAACCATTCTCCGTAACTTCAGCCATGAAAGCTCTAGCATTGGACTCAGGATGTGAACTCCAGTCATAGGTACCATCTAGCTGTCTGTCAGAAGTGACATTGGATATTAGACCCGCTAGATTGGCTTGACCAGATGAAGAACTCGGAAGGTATCTCTGTTGGGACTGATTTTGGTACTGTCCTTGATGCTGACTCTGTCCTTGGTATGATTCTACCTTCGGTCTTTGACACTCCCTGGCGAAGTGTCCCAATCCCTGACAGTTGTAGCATTTGACCTTAGACTTATCAAATCCTATCCCTTTGTTGTTCATCTGCAAATTCCTTCCAGTTCTCTTAATGAATCTTTTAACCCTCTGGGTCACCATGGCCAGTTGCCATTTAAGATCCATTTCCTCTAAGTCATCAGGGTCGACCTGATCGTAATCTTCATCCCAAAGAGCCGGATCATTGATCTTCCCTTGAACACAATTTCCATAAGCGGCCACAAACGAAGCAAGTAGATTCAAATGCTCTTCCGCGGACTTTGCGCTCATCGGCATCTTCGAATAGCTCTGACTTGTCGGTGCCTGATGGACTTGAGGTTGCGGTTCTTCCGATCTTCCTAACCCTAAGAACGCGCGATTTAGTGAGTCTTTGGACTCTGGTGGTGATGACGTTTCTCCGGTGAAAAACGCTGTAGCACTCTTCGGTTCAGCTGTCACTGATGATTTAGATGTCTTTCCGAAATACATAGCCGGATTCTGGACTTGCTCGTAATCAGTCTCAGCCTTAATCATCTCGAAGTGATATGCCCTCAACGTTCCCACAATATCATCAAGTGATTGAGCATAATACTTGTCCTCATTAAGCTTAATCATTGCCACGTACATAGCCCATTTGGCTGGTAGGGCATCAAGAAGCTTGTTGTTCTTGTCAGTGTCAGAATACTCAATGCCATGACTTTCAAGTTCAAATTATCAGATGATAGAACCTTGTGATAATATCATCCAGCTGTTCATCCTTAATAGCCTTGAAAATCGCAAACTGTTGAGTCAACAGCTCTGTACGCTTTCTACGCACCCGTGGATTACCTTCACACCTTTTCTGGAGAGACTCCCAAAGTTCCTTCGACGTCCATTGAGTCCGAAATGTGTGTAAGATATCTTGAGGTAAAGCCATACGGATAATGGAGAAAGCCTTGTTTTCAGCTTCAAATAGTTTCTTGTCATCCTCTTTCATCATCTGATATGACAAAACCTTTTGACGGCCTTCAACTTCAGATACTGGTGGAATGTACCCTTCATCTATGCACACCCACATGCGCATATCGTTGAATCGTACAAAATCCGTAAATCTGTCCTTCCACCAGTAATAGTCCTCAACTTTCATCAGCTTTGGCGGTGCATTTGCCTTCCCAACTTCGTGGTCCATCTCAAGGAATTTCTGAAGGTTTGACATCTTTTCTGAAAGAAATTGAATTTGAACTTAATTAATTTAATTCGAAACTGATTTAGACTAACTGATTTGAATCTAGATAGATTCGAAACTAATTAATATTAAATCTTTTGAAATTAAATTCGATTAAGTCTTAAAAGTCAATTAGATTCGAAATAATGTCAGATTCGAACAACTCCTTAGATTCGAAGTTATGTCAGATTCGAAGGACTCCTTAGATTCGAAGACCCTTAGAATCGAAGGCACAGCAGAGTCGAATGTCAGCAGATTCGAAGCACAGAATTGAAACAGTAACAAACTCGAAACAATATAGACTAGAGATCCAATTCGAATGAAGTAACAGATTCGAAACAAGGTAGACTCGAAACTCTCTGAAATTGACTCGAAAGGAGCGTATTTAGGTTAGACTCGAAAATAAAGTAAAACCCTAATTACCCCTATAGATTCGAGCGCCGCAAACTCGAAAAACGGCTAACACGTTGATTTTTTGACGTTTTACAGATTAAACCACTATTTTTCAAACGAAAAATAATGATTTCGATCAAAAACGTGAAAAACAACAAAGTGTTTCCCGAATACGAATTTGCTAAGCTCAAAAACACGTTTTTGAGAGCAAAACCGTCCAACTAGCGTCAAGAAACCTAGAATGTATCTGATGAACACGAAGAACACCAAGAACACTCCGTAGTCTCTGATACCACTTGTAAGGTCTACCACTGCAAGATCTATCTAGACGCGGATCCGTGAACGAGTGCGGAATCCTCGTTGACGGTCAGACGGACAACTCTCAACCAACGGAAACACGGAGACTATTAGACGCTGAACGAACGACACACGAACGATCCTACGTACTAATTCTCTCCGAAACGGCACTCACCTAGCTGATAAACTCGAGATCGCCTCTTGCTTAATTCCTCACGAATTCTGCAAAAAGTCACCTAATTATTCGAGTCTATCCCTAATTATAGACCCTGATTCGAGTCTGTTGTGGGCCAACCTCGAATCTGGCCCAAGGCCCATTCGAATCTGTCCATCTGACAGACTCGAATCTAGCCTATTTTCGAATCTATGGTTACATTCGAATCTATCACAGATTCGAATGTCAACCCATATAATTCGAATCTAGCCTTTGACATATACAACTAAGTGTTTGAAACTTATGATATTACCTTATGACTGATTTTATCTTTGAGCTTTATGTTTGAACTTCTTGTAATACGTTACATCAAGTTCAAACATACAAACACTGATAAACATCAATCATACATAATATATATATACCAAACATATGCTAAATCACAATGTAAGACAACTTAGACTGCTATCGTCACACGGGATGTACCAACAGGTTTTCAGTTACTTCAGACTGAAACCCAAGCTTATGCGAAAAATGGCTTCTAATCACTTCAGATTAGAACCCGAGTCTGAGAGACAAATCTTACTGGAATTCCTGCTCTGAATTCAACTCTGAAGCTGAAATTGACAAAGAGGGAGTTTTTATTTTTATAATTTTTTGCTCCTGATTTAATTTCTCTGAGTTGACTAACTTTGTGTGCTTATTTCCGGGGGGAGTTTCAGACGCACTTTGACGATTACATTAAACTGTGTGTGATTTTTTACGAAAATATTTGATACACACATAAAAAAAGTTTTTGAGCTGAAAAGCAAAATATTTTCATTTTTTTCTGATTCTCTAAATCTCTCATTGAGATTAATTGATCTAATCTCTTTGATTTTCATTATCTCATTTCTTCTGAGATTCTCTTTGTTACAATGCTTCCAATTTGTAATGGATTCTCTCTGTTATCTCCCAAGTGCTAATTCTTTCAAGAAAATCTGGTTCTTTTCATTTCATATATCAGATTTTCTATTTTTTTTATGATATCTCCCATATTCTTTGAATATAATCTCTCTGATATCCCTTGAGCTTCAAAGCTGAAAATCTTTCTGCTGACTTCGATTATGCACCAATCTGAGTGATAGGCATAAATTTCGCTTCTATGGTCTAACCAGAACCGGAAGACCTACCCAAGGAGCAAACCATCTATAGTTTGTGTGGGTGAGTGTTCTTTACGTTTATTAGTTGAGAAGTGTCAGTTATCACGGGATACTGACAGGGTCGAGCAGAGGTAAAATGTAAATGAGAGGGATATTAAAAGGCGATGGCGGTGCATCAGATTATGCTTTTCGTATAAAGCTGACTGAATTTAATTCTGAAAAGTGAGCCGGAGGGAGCTAGGATGAAAAATGCTGAGAGCTGAGAGTTGAGAAAGGATTTGAAGAAAAGATAATCCTATCCTACAATGTGTCTGCTGGGTAAACCACATAATCTATCAAGCCCTAGGCGACTTGATATTTAAAAAGACGTCATGGACCCAGTGATGCATGCACTTAACCCCACCAACTACTCAGTTATCTCTCAAAAGATTTCTGTTTCAATAATTATGGAGATATAACACATTTCTATCGATATATCATTTGGATATTATTGATATTGAAAGAAGGAAGACATTTGCTCCGGTCTCCCACTTCATTTGGTGCACATTGTGTCTAGAGCTGATTATATACTCTTTTAGGACACATCGAGTCTGACAGTCTGCGTGACTATAAACTGCTAGTCCAAAGTGACTAAGCCGGAACAAATATGAGTGATTCTTTCATGATAAAGGATTTCACGATGACTATTTGGAAATTCTACTAGTGTTACTATGATGCCAGCGCTGAACGTAGGTCACATAGATTTTGTCTATTGTGTAAACAGGAATCCTATGTGGACCTGGACTCATTTTCTCAAAAAATGAATGTGTTTCACTTTCCCCAAAGTTGTAAAGCTTTGTTTTTGTTCTAAAAAGATATAGTATCAATTCGAGGGGGAGTGAAATTGTTGAGGAAGAGTGAGTAAGGTTGGTTTTGTATAGGGGGAGAGGATATCAGTTTGAGAGGGAGAAAGTCAATTTGAAATATTTTGAAATTGTAATTGTTGTTGTATTTCTGCTACTGTAATCTTCAAATGAATTAATGTCTCTGAAGATTTTGCATGATTTTCATAATTCTTATGATCATCATAAGGGGGAGAAAAAACTAAAGTTCAGAGACAACAGTTGAGTAGATTGAAGTCAACTGAAGAAAATTGGTACATCATATCAAATGAATTGATCAACGGAGAGAATTAAAAAGCTATTCATGATTCAAGGGGGAGTGTACTTACAAGAAAATACAAGAAAAGAGAAGTTCAGAGAAGAAGATATGTGAAGATCAGAGAGAGTCAAATAAAGAAAAGAAGAAGATTCAGAGATCAGAGAATAAAAGAATATTCACGAAAAAGTCCCTGAAATGATCTTTTATCAGAAAATTGATTTCATCTCTAAGGGGGAGATTGTTAGGGACAATATTTGTAGAGCTGAAATGAATATTACTTTAATAATTGTGTTCATCTCTAAGGGGGAGAATGTTGGGAATAAATAATAGAGATGAAACAATTATATTGTATATAATGGTAAATACTCAATAGATTAGAGGTTATATGTGTAAATACACAATACTTGTGTATTGTGTATAAATAGAAATGTATGCTACGCATGCTGCTATGAATCTCAGATTACACAAATACACATACACACATACGGATCTGATATATAGAGAGAAAAAGTGTTGTGCAAGTCACCAAGAACATAAATGTAATATTTCTCTCTTTAATCATTCAATATAATGTGTTGGATTGATAATTGTTCATATTGATTGTTTGTATATGATTGAATTGCATGAAATATGAATTCACACTTATTTGGAAGCTAATGAATCCACTGATGTTTCCTGCATGGGATACAGAGAATGAGTTGAACTGGTTGTTGCCCTGAGCAGATCAAAATCTGAGACTACTAAAACTCTCAGGGCGTATGTGAAGAAGCTGATGGAGAAAGTAAAAGACATGGGCCTGATCTCAGAAGAACTGATCAAGGGTACCTCACAAGTGGGACCCAAGATCAAGCCTCAGAGACAAGAGAAGCATACAGAGGTTGAGGAGCTGATCATGATGATTGAACAGGGTATGTATGCTGTTTAAATCAGGGGGATCGATAATAGCCTGCCCAAGGGAGTTGAACCTGAAGAGGGCAAATTTATTGAAAAGCCAGAACTAGGGGTATTCTTTGTGGACCCCTTAAAAAAGAAAATGTCATTCTAGAGAGCTTCAAAGCTTCATAAGGCTGGTCTTAAGCAATTCATTGCGTTCAGACTCTCAAATGCTTTTGAACAGCATGCAAGATGGAGAGTCATCATTTGGGAACAACTTAAGGTCTTCTATGAAAGAGGAGAACTCGAGAGTCCAGACTTAATGTTCCTAAGGAATGAGATAGAATACATTGATGCCACTCTGGAACGAGCTTATAAGAAAGCTGAACAACAACTTCAAGGTCTATCTACTGATGAGTAGATGAAGGAAAAAGTTGTCCATTAGTTGGACAGGCTTTCCATTATTTGCTCCCAACTTCAACAGTCCAAATGTGCTGAATTTCTCTTAGTACATTAATTGTACTTCATTACATTTGTTATAATCCATTTCAGTACATTAGTTGTACTTACGTAAAAAGATATTTTGTTTGAATCAATATTAGTATGTTTAAACTGATCTTTTACTTTACTTCAATGTTGTATTTTCATTTTCAGCAACTCTAATGTAAAAATATATAGTGATTATTGATAGAATAAGATTAGGCTGAATATTGCAAATAGGTGGAAATTGTTAGGCACAAAAACGCCTCAATCAAACCTGTTCTATATCAAATGGGGAGATTTTCAATCAAACATGTTTGATACACTTAAGGGTGTAATTTTTTAATGCCTTATTGAAACCTGATAAGTGATTTTCAATATTAGCCCAAAGTTGCTCACCCTGTTGCATTAGTTGTAACTTGGCAGATTGCCAAAGCTGTCCTAAACTGTTGGACAGGTTTGGCATAAATTGTCTACGTTGTTCATGTCCGTTGAACAGCTTGGACCTAAATGAAGTGTTTTGTTCTTCGTGAACAGAACTTGTTCTTTATGAACATGTTATACACATTATGGAATTTGTTTCCATGTCATCATGAAAAGTATTGGACGTGAAGATCATATTACAAGTCGAAGAAAAAGTGGAAAGTCAAAAACTGCTTTCACTGCCTAAGCTGTTCTGATACATGTAGACAAAGAAGATATTTGAAATGGGTGACCGACCATTCCTTATATCAAACTAGCTATACATGAAGAGGAAATGATTAAAGTTGGCAGTCCTCTTTAAGGTAAAGCAGCCTACAACAGAGACAAAAAGGAAAAGACATATATTCTGTAACAAATAGACAAATACGGTTTTGTCAAACGTGCAGAAAAGCAGTCTTGTCTTTTTGTAAAGGCACTCCACTATCTCTGCAACCAATGAAGAAGTTTCATTGGGATTCTCTGAGTGAGTATAAAAGGAAGCTTCTAAGGAATAAGGGATAACCAAGAGAGAGACATCTACAAGTCCAGAACGTGCAAAAGAATTGTGTTTTCATGCATGCTAGTTCTGCCTTCAACTGAGAATAGAATAGTGATAGTGTGTCTAAGCTATTCTACCTCCAAGCTGTCCATTAGTGTCTTGTAAATCAGTGAGTGCACCTTAGTGAGTGAAATCATTGTAGCTGATCAGAGTAAGTCTTAGAATAGTTGTTCATCTATTTTTTCTGTCATCTCTGTTTGAACTGCGGAATGGTTTAAAATAGTTTGTAATTAACACTTGTTAATATATACATACAAACATTGAGAAAAAGTGTGTTGAATTTTAATAGACTGTAATAACCCCCCCCCCCCCCTCTACAATTGACTGCAACATACTTGGGAAACTTTTTGGGACCTACAGAATGCCTTCTTAATGTGCTCTTTTCACAGGCAACATAGTTGATCTTACTCAAACATTAGATCTAGTAGGCCCCGAACAAGTTGTTTTGATGCAAGCTTGGTTATGTTTTCGAAATTCAGATGAGAGAATCTCTTGTGGCATAACCAAGACTGTTGAGATGTAGCTTTAGAAAGTAAGCAAATCGTCTTGTTAACTATGTCGTTAAACAAGTCAATGGTGTAGAGGTTGGAGTGTCGAGTTCCAGCAAGGATTTCTTTGCTCGATGGAGAACGCATTCTGCATCTCGTGGCTTTGAATGATACCTCAAGCCCTTTATCACACAAATGTGTTGATACACCCGATGTGACAATAGCAGTCTAGTTTTGATATTCACAGTCTCTGAATCTGATAGTTTATTACGATCAATGAACAACAACTAGAAGCTATCGTCAAGGGGAATCTGTTGGTACATCCGGTGTGATGACAGGAATCTAGTTTTGTTATTGATATCATGATTGTGTATGATGTTTATATTTGCGTGGTAAGTTCTAGACTATCATAGCAAGTTCTAGAATAAATTCTAGAATAAGTTGTAGAATAAGTTCTAAAAAAAGTTCTAAAAAAAGTTCTAGAAATAAGTACTAGAATAATTCCAGAAATAAGTTCTAGAATATGTTCAAAGACAAGTTCTAGAATAAGTTCAAAGACAAATTCTAGAATAAGTTCAAAGGAACAAGTTCAAAGACAAGTTCGAAGACAAGTTCAAAGGAACAAGTTCGAAGACAAGTTCAAAGGAACAAGTTTGAAGACAAGTTCAAAGGCACAACTTCAAAGGAACAAGTTCGAAGACAAGTTCGAGAGGAGCGTCTTCTCGAACTTTTCGTCTATATATTGAACTTTTCATTGTGAAATTAGGGATCTTTGACGGCTCAGAGGTTTTGATGAACTTGAGAGCAAAAAGAGCATCCGGGTGAACGAAGACTTTTGCAGAAGTTTATCAGAGCGATTAGCAAAGGCGATCTCGAACTTGCAAGTTATTAGAGAGTTTGTTCTTGGAGAGAATCACGTGTCGGGACGTTCCGTTGTTCATCTATCATAGTGTGTGTCTCGGTGTTTCGTATACGTGGTTTATCCGTCAAGCCGCTAACGAGGATTCCGCACTCGTTGGCAGGTGTCGCGTCAAGATAGGATGCGTAGGAAAGCGACCTTACAAGTGATATCAGAGCCATTAGGGTGTTGGTGGTGTTCTTCGTGTTCACAAGTAACATCTGTGGTTTCTTGACGTTTTTGGACGGAAAAATCACTTTTTGGGTTAATTTTTCGACTTATTCAAGCAAGATAACGGAAAAAAGATCATATTAGTTCATCAGTTTGGTCGAAATCATAGTTTTTAATCCTAAATACTTTGGTTTAAACTGAAAAGTTGAAAAATCGAACTTTTGGCCTTCTATCGAACTTGCGGCGCTCGAACATAAGAGGGTATTAGGGTTTGTTCGAATTTTATCAAAAACTCGAATTTGTTAGAAAATACGCTCCTTTCGAATTTACTTAAGGGTTTGATTCGAATTGATTAATTCGAATTTGCTCATCTTCGAAATTTCTTATATTCGAACTTAGCCTAATCTTCGAATTTGTCATCTTTTCGAATTTGTTTGATTTCAAACTTAATTTTGAATTTTATTTCAAATGAATTTAATATTAACCAAATTCGAATTTATACAAGTTCGAAAGGGTTGATTTAAATTAATTTCAAATTAAATTAATTAAGTTTTAATTCAAAAAGATTAACAAAAAAATGACAAGTCTACAAAAGTTTATTGAAATGGACCATGAGGTAGGAAAGGCAAATTCGCCACCCAAGCTGATGAAGTTGGAAGACTATTATTGGTGGAAGGATAGGTTCGCCGACTTTGCTCGATTCAATGATATGAGGATGTGGATATGTATCGACGAAGGATATATCCCACCTACAACAGAATTTGAAGGCCGTCAAAGAGTCTTATCATATCAAATGATGAAGGAGGATGATAAGAAACTTTATGAAGCCGAGAACCGAGCATTCTTGATTATTCGAATGGTATTACCTCAGGAGATCCTGCACACATTCAGAAATCAACGAACAGCGAAAGAGTTGTGGGATGCACTCGAGAAACAGTGTGAGGGAAATCCGAGGGTTCGGAAAGGTAGAATGCAGATGCTCAAGCAGCTGTTCGCTATTTTCAACGCTTTGAAAAACGAAAAGCTGGATGAGACCATTACCAGGTTCTATCACTTATTGACAGAGTTGGACAATCACGATGTCGAGTATCATGAACTTTAAAAGATTGAGAAACTTCTTGATGCTTTACCAGCGAAGTGGGAAATGTACACAACGCTTATCTAGCATGATGAAGAAAAACTTGAGACTCTTACTCTAGAAGGAGTGATTGGAACGCTGATGGCATACAACTTTCAGATACAAAAGAAGGAGACAGAGTATGATCAGGTACAAGATCCTGAGATGTACTTTGGTAAATCTAAACCATCTAATTCTAGTGTACCTAATTCTGAAGCCACATCATTTTATTCTGGAAAACAAGAAGGCATACCAAGAGAAGCAGAAGAATGTTATGGTAGGGACTTTCTGGGTTTTTCAAATCCGGATGATCAGCCACAGGCATCTACTTCAGGATCATCGTCTCAGGGATACACAAAAATGCCAATGAGTGCTAAAACTACAGAGGAGCAACTGAAGCTTCTAGCATCGTTTGTAGCAGCTTACGGGAATTGTATTCAAGGGAAAATAATTGATCCAGCTCTATGGGAAGAAGATTATGATCAGGTGGATCCGGATGACTTGGAACAAATGGACCTACAATGGCAATTGGCTATGGTCACACAGAGATTGAAGAGGTTCATGAAAAGAACGGGAAGAAATCTAATTGTGAACAATGTAGGATTCGATAAGTCAAAAGTTAGGTGTTATAACTGTCAGGGGTTGGGACACTTTGCGAGAGAGTGTCAAAAACCTAAGATGGATAATCATCAGAACTCGGGACGTCAGTATTCAGCCAGTTCAGGGAATCAGAGATCAGGGAATCAAGGTTCAGTGGCTGGTATACTTACTAATGTGGGGTCTATCAAACAGTTGGATGGCACATATGATTGGAATACACATCCAGAGACGAATAATAGGGCTTTCCTGGCCGTAGTGACAGAAACGGATATGGGAGCAGAAGAGGAAAAGAAAGAGGATACACAGCTCTCTGATTCAGATCCTTTGGTGCTGCAAATTACTGAGGAGCTTACTACTATGGAGTTTGCAGCTCAGATGGCCAACATCAAATCTGATCGGAAAAAGGTAATTCTAAACTTTTCTACTTTTCATGATTTATGTGCTTTATTTACTACTTTGAATGATAAATTGAATTTATTGCTAGCTAGAAACACATTCATCTATGACTTCTCAAATTCAATCCTTAAAATTAGATAATGCTAATTTATTAGAGATTAAGGAAGATCTTTAGGCCAAACTGAGAAATGATGCTCAAGATTTAATAGTTCTGAATGACAAATTAATTGAGCAACGTGTCATCAATGAACTAATTTATGAGCATGTAGAGTCACTGACCAAAGAGATCTCTCTTAGAGATATGGAACTAGCTGAGTCTAGGGCTAAGGTTGCTGAGGCAAATAGCAACCATGTACCTATTCCTTAGGATCAGACCATGGATACGGTTAAATCAGAGGTAGTCAAGGTAACTGAGCCTTCTAAAGTATATTCAACTACTCCTCAGGTTAAGAAACTGGTACAGTGTGTGCAGTCTAGTTGTAAGCCAAATATAGAAGAAGATAAGACTGTAAGTAATAATAACAAAGGGGAGTTAAACCAAGCTGTTAATACAAACAATCAGGGCATTAATAAGACACCTAGGTCAAAGAGTGCCTATAATAAATCTATTGACAAGATGTATTGCTTTAAGTGTCATGAGAAAGGACATGTTGCTTCAGGTTGTCCCTACAAAAAAGTTAAAGTCTTCCCTAAACATAGGGAAACAAGAGCAGCAAACCTTAAAAACAATGCCTAATGATACGAGCTGGAGTAGTTCTCAAATTTCTGAGAATAACTTAATTGTGATGTCACGTCTAGGTAGTCGACAACCACCGGTGTCTCTCAATCAATGTCTGGCCCCCAATCCATCATTAGGAATAATATGCCTAAGAGGAGTCACACTCTAGTTAGGTCTAATTCTCCTAATAGACATAAGACACCAGGTAGAGCCCAGAACTATCAAACTGAGATGTACTATAACAGAAATTATTCAAGGGCTGAAACGCAAAGACCAGCCCAAAGGTCGAGAATGGATGTTAATCACTCAACTCCACAACAGGTTCTCAATCAAAAACCCAAGTCGCCTGAAAGGAGAGATGGGTATTTGAAAGAGTTCAAGTTTGTGGATGAGGATGGTATTACCAAGTCAGTCATGGCTTGGGTTCCCCGTGATAACTAACTTTTCTAGTTTAGTCTGCAGGAGTTAACTACAGGTCCTAATAACCAATGGTTTATGGATAGTGGTTGCTCTCAACAAAGGACAAGGGTACAAAGGATGAAACAACAGGCATGTTAATTGGGTCCTTAGACCAAGTGGAGAAATCTTACGGGTAAAGGGTAAAGTGAGGTAATTGAGATAACAATGCTGATCTAGTTCAGCTGAACGATATCCGTAATCCAGAGTAACTTGACCTTAGTATATATTTTTTTCTTTCTTTTTATAGTAAGTTAGTGCTTAAGTATTACTTATTTCCTTTTATAGTGAGTTAGTAGATTAGTTTTTTAGCTTATCTTAAAAACGAAAAACAAAAGAAAAACAGAGAGAAAACCATAAAATTTTCAAAAAAAGAGAATATCAAAAAATGAGTTAAGTCTTAGAGACATAGGTTCAAAGTGACGAAAATTAGCACAGTCGATGCAATCTCTAAGTGTTAAGCTTTCACACATAATGCACCTAAAATTCTAAGTGATATACGCTTTCGTGATTGATGTGTTGGTAGACATAATACACAAAGGGAATCTCGAAAGCTAATAAAATATTCCAGAAAAAGTCTTATGTGTAATTAACTTAGATGTATGACCAAATGGTCTTAATTTCTATGTTAGACGCATACAGACAATGATTCTAAATGAGGTATGTGTGACACCCTTGTCACAATAACCACCATTTACTAAACACCCAGGATTAATCACCATCAAACAGCTATATAATGATCTGATAACCTAGTTTAAGTGCGGAAGCATATAATTAAGATAGTGCAACAGTGACATACACCCTACGGTGCTACAAGGTACCATATCTAAGTCTGCATACCCAATACAATTATTACAACATCCAGAATATAATACAATATTAACCCAAAGCATGATTACCGATTAAATAGTACCAAAATCTTCCGAATCTTCACAAATGACCTAACTAGAAGGTCCAGCGGCAGACTTCCTTTATCCTGTAAAAAGTAAACAACTGAGATGGTAAGCGAATGCTTAGTGAATACCAATGATTTTACACATTCCACAAATCCTTATGATGCCCCCAGAAGTAACACCGGTAACGCATACCGTATACTTCCACACGTACACATAGTACGCAAACCCGAGCCGCAACTCCTTCGAGATGACGCTCGGCATAAGAAATACAATCCATCTGAGGCAAACGTACGATCGGGGATGACCTACTGCCTATCCTGACCACAGAATTTCAAATCTTGGTCATATAGCACAGTAACACCGGAGTACAGATGCGACCCTCAGGTCCATCAATAAGATGCACAACAAAGAAACAGACATGCAACAAGTATGAATGTGCATCAACATATACGCAAGTTAGTAGAGTGTCAAACGAAAGTGAAACAACATGCCTCAGCAGGCGAAGCAAAACATAAAGCAGATGCAGACATGTTAGCGTTAATAATCCTCAAGTTAATTTTTATTTCTCCACGGGCTTTCAACCGGATCACAAAGTACCCCACTGTGGGTTAAACAACACCACAAGGGACCTGTTAAATTAGTTGCAACAATACCTCGAGTCAAAAACCGTTTAAATTCATAAGACCAAGTTTTGTAAGTTTTGCAATATTTTCCCCCATTTCGGGTCCATGTCTAAATTTCGAACCGTAATTAAATTTGATCCTAACTCAAGTTCACACCATATCCTTGGAATATCTTTTGTTATTTTATGTGTTGTTTATGTGTTCCATTCAAAATATTCGAGTTTAGAGAGTGGGATTTCAATTTTAGGCATTAAACTCAAATTTAAGGGGTTAAATTCGAATTTCCATTCGAATTTAATGCTAAACTCGAACTCCATATGGTAAATTCGAACCATATTCGAATTTAGGGACCCAAATTCGAATTTAGGGACATAAATTCGAATCTCATAGTGTTAAATTCGAATATACACTCGAATTTAGTGCAAAAATCGACTTTGTTCTTGCATTTCGACTATGTTCTTGGTATTTTCGAGTTTGTTCATATCCACAACTTAAATCCTTCATTTCTAAGCCTAAAATCATGAATATGTTATGTATTATGCCTAGGTTTGATTATATTACGCATACTCTATTATATTCTAGCTAAAACTCAAGCAAAATCGGCTTTATTCATGCAAGAAATGCTAAATTCGAATTTCATGTTTTCAAAACCGAGATATATAAACTTAAAAGGGTCGATTCTTACCTCAATCCGTATGAAATCAAGAATCCAACTGTAGATTGTTGTAGTACTCCTCGAGATCTTTCCGATGACGTATAAATCTCGATAATCGGCCGGTCGGTTTGGGAGATAATCTAGAGAAAAGTAGAGAGCGTTTCTAGAGAGAGAAAGTAGAGAGAGTGTGAAATGAAAATGAATAGCTTTTAGCCTTTTTATTCAACTTTCATCATTTTTGCACATTTCACCCCTCAACTTAACCGGTTCTATAAAATACTGATTTATTCTTAAATTTATCATTACTAACTTTTATCATTCATAATACTCCATAATAATAATTATTAATTCTCAAACTTCGTAACTTCTTAAAATAGCAACAAACTTTTAAATATCCCAAATACATAATAATTGCTCATAATTCAACTTAATTATAAATTATCCGCCTAATTAATTCCGAATTACAGTAATTGAATTTGAGGATGTTACAACATGGGCTCCACCACGCTCAAACTTCGTCCTCGAAGTTTATTTGGATTCGAATACATACTTATACTTTTTCAACGTATCGACTTTTGTCTCCCATATGTGATTTACTTCTTTGTTATGCTTCCAACATATCAATACCATTTTAATGTCTTTGTTTCTTAACTTCATTAATTTCATATCTGTAATATACTCCTGACTTCTTTACAAATACTAACCTTTCATGAATTCCAATTCGGTATAATCATCCCAATCTTCATTACCAGTTGTGAAGATTACATAAAGCTTTCCACATAAAACACCAAGTGCTATTTCGATATTTCCTTATGTAATTCCAAATAAGATAACAGATTCCTAACTTTTCTATTATTCTAAATGAGCCAATACACCATTGCGCTAACTTGTTCCTTTTTTCAAAATAAGTAACACCTTTGTGATAACACAGACATAACAATCAAAGTTCTTTCGATTTCTTTCCAACATGTAGGGCTTCTACATTTCTTCCCGTGCAAAACTTTAAACATGGTTTTCTTGATTTTAATTATGATAACTAATGCTATATGAAAATTCCATTAAACAACTGATCTTTTCAGTTGATACTTCAATCCAAAATACATGATCTCATCATGTATTCAAATATGAAAATAGTTCATTCATTTTGACCATTTGTCGAGGTCGGTAAGCTGTACTCATAGCTATATGAGTGCATAATCCTACTTGTAAAGCAGACCAAGAGTTGAACACGAAACAACTCCTCTAATAAGACATAATCAATTCTTAAAATACCATAGAATAATGATAACCTTACTCATGCACATCTGTGCAAATCTTTCTAGCAATAACTTTCTTGAGTCTGTATATAAATATACCGAATTATTCAAGTTGTCTACAATCAACCAATCGTAGAAAACTTCTTAATTCTTGCAATACTGCGAGACAACTTTCAAATTCTCAATCACTCCCCTTTTTAGCAGAATCCTCCGAGATCCACTTCCAGAAATCACATATCCCAAAATATAATCTATTATAATCATAACTCATGATTTGACATATTGAACTTTAAACTTATACCAACATATCATCGATAATTACGATTACAGATTTCCCCCAACATTGATATACAAATCTTTATTCATAATGTCCATGAAACAGTTGGGGTGTTGGCTATCCCAAATGGCATAACAAAATACTCGTAAAACTCATAACTATCCTTGAAATCCATTTTCAGTATTTTATCCTTACAAATCTTTCAACTAGTGATATCCTGAACATAAATCAATCTTTGAATAATAACCAACCCCTTGCAACTGATCAATAATCATCAAATCCTGGCAGTGAATACTTACTTGTTATAGTCAATTTGTTCAAATCATGTTATTCTATGCACATTCTCATTATGACGTCCTTCGTTTCATAAACAATATCAGGCTCCCCATGGGAAAGAACTCAATTTAACGAAGCCCTTATCTGATAACTCCTAAAGTTGTTTCATCATCTCTTACCTTTCAGTAGATGCATACCGATACGAACAACAAGCTATTGGAGAAACTCCAGGGATCAAGTCAACACAAAATTTCACTTGTCTTTCAAGTGGCACATCAGACAAGTCTTCCAGAAACATATATGGAAACATTTGGGACAACAGGCGCATGGCCACAGTTTTCTCTTCAGTCTTGGTATCAATAGCATATACCAAACAAAACTCACAGCCCTAAGCAATCAGCTTTCGGGACCTAACAATCATCATTAGACATTGATCCCCACTTCTCCAATACTCATATATACAAATCTCTCGCCTCCTTTCGGCGTAGTTGTCTTTATTATTCCTTTATTGCAAACTACATGCGTCTTGTCACATATATTCAATAAGTTCTATCAAATCACCGATCTTTATTGAAATCAAGTCAGGATTGAGTACTACCTCCTCAATCACTAAAGTATAATCATGATACACATGATATACGCTAACTAACGTATTACTTAGCAATTTCAACATCAATCACAATAGACAACTTAGATCAAGGTATTTACACTTGTTGAGCAAAAGCAGTAGATACAAATAATTGATCGACACCCAAAATCAAACAGAACTCATGATCACCTCCGAATCTTCCTTAGATTCCGAATCGTAGTACTAGACTTTTCTTTGCTGTATAAGAAATTTCCCTAGTGTCCAAAGTCTCTTTAAACTTTTTATGTTTAATCAAATCTCCATTTCATTAAATATTATATCCCTCTTCTGATCAATTATAATTCGCATATATTTCTTAATTTATACTTCGCATTGCATATTCTAAATCCCATTCAATATTAACACAAGTCACGTATTCTCATACCTTCGTTTGCTTTCTCAGAAATTCTTGAATTACTTTTCTTTCTGTTATAAAATTTACATATTTCAAATATTGAAATAGCCTCTTTGACTCCAACTACATCAAATTCTCATGAACAGTTCGTGTCATGTGTTCTCAGCCACAACCTTTGTAAGCTTAAAATATTCAATACAATGTACCTTACCGTTTCCTTTTAATACAAGTTGATGTTATTTTGTTTTATGATAAACACTACAAGTTGTTATCAATTCTTCAAACATATCACATAGGATACTAATACTATTAGTTCCAATTCTTTTTAACCCATCATGGTCAAACTTAAACTTTATTATAACTTCTAAACTCATTCATAAATTTCCAAGAAGTCTATAACATCTTTTCCAATACAAAGCTTCCAAGTCCATCTTGGCTATTCATCTACTGCCTATTTATATACTCGAATATTCTCATTCACAAACATGATTATACTTATATTAGTAATAAAACTTTATATCACTCGATTTCACGTTAACTTCAGCATCATAGAACTTCGATGAAATATTACATATGGAATCTTTAAAGTACACTTCTAACTCTATGGATTAACGTCCAAAAGTTATAACTACAATCTCAGAGATCTCATCTCTTTGTTGAACCTTTCATTCATAGTATCATCATATAATATCATTACATGCTAATTCTTTAGACGAAATTTGCAATTTCTGCTAAAATGGCCCACTTTTCCACAATTATAACAAGCATAGGCCTTCATTGGACATTTGTTAACATTATGTCCAAATTGATTACAATGACAACATCTCTTACTTCTATCACGTTTATTTGTTCTCGACCTCAAATATAGTCCATTTAGTTCATCTTCTCCAGACTTTACAATCTTTCCAATAGCTCTTTCTACATGATTAACATGTGGTACGATATCAGGCTCACCATATTGCCTACTAATCAACAACTTGAATTGTTCCCAACTAAAGTAAGCAATCAACTCGGATCCCAATTCTTTTTCCCAACAGTTACACCATTCCTTAGCTTGTCCAATCAATTGATCCTTAGCCAAAAATACCTTGTACTCATCCTTACAATTCATCTCCCTAAAGATTTGTTCCATAATTGTAATCCACATTTCTAATTCCTCAATTCTCAGAGATCCAGAGAATGTTGGTGGTTGCCAGTCCTTGAAGGATTTAATTACATATTTCATGTAATTCTCATCTATTCCAGTTTCATATCAATCTTTTCCTTGCCCTTGTCTTTACGTTTCTCTTTATTCCTAAGGTTTATGTCATCCACAACATAATTCCTTTCATATTCCCTGTTTTCTTTTCTCTTGTCTTCTTTTCTTTTGGCTTTGGCCTCATCTCGCGCCCGAAATTGGTCTTGAATCATTCTGTTTTGTTCTGCCATCATTGATAGCATCATTTCCCTCGTTTCTCGTGGCGTCATTCCTCCTCCAGACATGTTCTGAATTATAAAGCGTATAAATCATTTAGTGATCCCATCACATAGTTAATTACAACACATGCTGTCCCGTATGAAAAGTCACTTTCCTATAAGCACTAGATCATATCCTATCTTAGTTCAGATCATTACTTAAACCACTACATATCATCACCTAATGTTTGAGACCAAGACCTCACGGACACTTGAATCTCAAACTACTGCTCTGATACCATCTCGTGTGACACCCTTGTCACAATAACCACCATTTACAAAACACACAGGATTAATCACCATCAAACAGCTATATAATGATCTGATAACCTAGTTTAAGTGCGGAAGCATATAATTAAGGTAGTGCAACAGTGACATACACCCTACGGTGCTACAAGGTACCATATCTAAGTCTACATACCCAATACAATTATTACAACATCCAGAATATAATACAATATTAACCCAAAGCATGATTACCGATTAAATAGAACCAAATCTTCCGAATCTTCACAAATGACCTAACTAGAAGGTCCAGCGGCAGACTTCCTTTTTCCTGAAAAAAGTAAACAACTGAGAGGGTAAGCGAATTCTTAGTGAATACCAATGATTTTACACATTCCACAAATCCTTATGATGCCCCCAGAAGTAACACCGGTAACGCATACCGTATACTTCCACACGTACGCATAGTACGCAAACCCGAGCCGCAACTCCTTCGAGATGACGCTCGGCATAAGAAAAACAATCCATCTGAGGCAAACGTACGATCGGGGATAACCTACTGCCTATCCTGACCACAGAGGTGTCAACTCTTGGTCATATAGCACAGTAACACCTAAGTACAGATGCGACCCTCAGGTCATCAATAAGATGCACAACTAAGAAACGGACATACAACAAGTATGAATGTGCATCAACATATACGCAAGATAGTAGAGTGTCAAACGAAAGTGAAACAACATGCCTCAGCAGGCGAAGCAAAACATAAAGCAGATGCAGACATGTTAAAATCAGAGGTACTCACAGTGGGTGCGTTAATAACCCTCAAGTTAATTTTTATTTCTCCGCGTGCTTTCAACCGGATCACAAAGTACCCCACTGTGGGTTAAACAACACCACAAGGGACCTGTTAAATTAGTTGCAACAATACCTCGAGTCAAAAACCGTTTAAATTCATAAGACCAAGTTTTGTAAGTTTTGCAATATTTTCCCCCATTTCGGGTCCATGTCTAAATTTCGAACCGTAATTAAATTTGATCCTAACTCAAGTTCACACCTTATCCTTGGAATATCTTTTGTTATTTTATGTGTTGTTTATGTGTTCCATTCAAAATATTCGAGTTTGTAGAGTGGGTTTTCAATTTTAGGCATTAAACTCGAATTTAAGGGGTTAAATTCGAATTTCCATTCGAATTTAATGCTAAACTCGAACTCCATATGGTAAATTCGAACCATATTCGAATTTAAGGACCCAAATTCGAATTTAGGGACCTAAATTTGAATCCCATAGTGTTAAATTCGAATATACACACGAATTTAGTGCAAAAATCGACTTTGGTCTTGCATTTCGACTATGTTCTTGATATTTTCGAGTTTGTTCATATCCCCAACTTAACTCCTTCATTTCTAAGCCTAAAATCATGAATATGTTATGTATTATGCCTAGGTTTTATTATATTACGCATACTCTATCATATTCTAGCTAAAACTCAAGCAAAATCGGCTTTATTCATGCAAGAAATGCTAAATTCGAATTTCATGTTTTCAAAACCGAGATATATAAACTTAAAAGGGTCGATTCTTACCTCAATCCGTATGAAATCAAGAATCCAACCGTAGATTGTTGTAGTACTCCTCGAGATCTTTCCGATGACGTATAAATCTCGATAATCGGCCGGTCGGTTTGTGAGATAATCTAGAGCGTTTCTAGAGAGAGAAAGTAGAGAGAGAGTGAAATGAAAATGAATAGCTTTTAGCCTTTTTATTCAACTTTCATCATATTTGCACATTTCACCCCTCAACTTAACCGGTTCTATAAAATACTGATTTATTCTTAAATTTATCATTACTAACTTTTATCATTCATAATACTCCATAATAATAATTATTAATTCTCAAACTTCGTAACTTCTTAAAATAGCAACAAACTTTTAAATATCCCAAATACATAATAATTGCTCATAATTCAACTTAATTATAAATTATCCGCCTAATTAATTCCGAATTACAGTAATTGAATTTGAGGATGTTACAGTATGCAAATTTTCTTGGGGATGTATAGCTACATCAGATACATCTTAAAGAAAAAAATAGAAAAGAAAAATTTTGATAGTAAGGAGAGAGTCAAAACAAGTCATTTTGTTGTACGTAAGTACAGACTTGTTACCTCTGGTTTGACTCGAGTTAGCAAGATAAGTCGCTCTGTTGTACGTCAGTACAGACCTGTCGCCGCTGTCTTGCTAGCTTTAAATAAACCTTAAGACAAACTAAGACACTCTGTTGTATGTTGTTGGTACACCCTGTGTGACGATAGCAGTCTAAGTGTACTAGCATTTTGGTTCAAGTAATATTACAAAGTATTAGATATTTGATGTATGTGTTTATATATGTTTGATAGTTATTGATTGTGTGTTTGAACTTGATGTAATGTATTACAAGAAGTTCAAACATAAAATCCAAAGATTAAGTCAAATATAAGTTGAATCATATAATCAAATATAAGCTGAACATGAGAAATTCGAATTTAGTGACAAATTCGAATTTAACATGGAGACAGATTCGAATATGATCTATATGGCAAATTCGAGAGTGTCAAGGGGACAAACTCGAATGGGCCTTGGGCCTGATTCGAGTTTGGCCCATGGCAAACTCGAATGAGCCTCTATAATTAGGGATTAACTCGAATCATTAGTAGACTTTTGCAGAATTCGTGTGAGATTAAGCAAAAGGGCGATCTCGAGTTTATCAGCTAAGTGAGTGTTCTTTCGGAATGAATCATCTCGTAGGTGCGTTCGTGTTCGTCCGTAAAGCGTGTTGATAGTCTCCGTGTTCCGTGTGAGAGTTGTTTCCGTCAAGCCGTTAACGAGGATTCCGCACTCGTTTACGGTGTCGCGTCTAGATAGATCTGTAGAGTCGAGACCTTACAAGTGGTATCAGAGCCTAAGGGGTGTTCTTCGTGTTCTTTGTGTTCATAAATATACATCCTAGGTTTCTTGACGCTTTTGGACGGTTAATCTCTCAAGTTTTCGTGTTTTTCGATCTTATCAAATTGGGATCCAGGAAATACTTTGTTGTTTTTCACGTTTTTGATCGAAATCAATATTTTTATTTGTAAAAATATTGATTTAATCTGCAAAACGTTAAAAAACCGAGGTATTAGCCGTTTCTCGACTTTGCGGCGCTCGAATCTGTTAGGAGTCATTAGGGTTTTGCTTAGTTTCGAGTCTAACCAAATATCTACTCCTTTCGAGTTTGATAAAGAGTGTTTCGAGTTAGAGTGTTCGAGTTTGGGCTAGAGTCGAATAGGAGCTTCGAGTTTGACTAGGGTTCGACTTTGACTCTATTTCGAGTTTGCTTGGACCTTCGAGTTTGAGACTTTCGAATTTGTCACCCATTTCGAATTTAATTGAATTTAAGAACTTAAATCTAATTTAATCCCAAATAGGTTTAAACTTAATTATATTCGAATTTACCTAAATTCGAAAGAATTAACTTAAATTAATTTCGAATTAAATTTATTAAGTTAAAATTCAATTACTTTTGAAACAATGACAAATCTTCAACGGATTCTGGAAATGGATCATGAGGTCGGGAAAGCTAATACTCCGCCTAAGCTGATGAAACTTGAACATTATTACTGGTGGAAAGATCGGTTTGCCGATTTTGTGCGTTTCAACGACATGCGTATGTGGATATGTATCGACGAGGGATACATTCCACCGACCGCTGAGATAGAGGGGCGACAGAAGGTTGTCACGTATTCAAAAATGAAGGACGATGACAAAAAGCTGTTTGAAGCTGAGAACCGCGCATATGCTATCATACGAATGGCGTTACCTCAGGACATACTGCACACATTCCGCAATCAAAAGACATCGTAAGAGCTTTAGGAGACACTGGAAAAGAGGTGTGAGGGTAATCCGAGGGTTCGGAGTAAGCGTTTGGAGTTGTTGAAACAACAATTTGTGATTTTCAAGGCTTTGAAGGATGAAAAGCTGGACGACACCATCACACGCTTTTATCATCTGCTGACAGAGCTAGAAAGTCATGACATTGAGTATAGCGATACAGAAAAGAATAATAAGCTTCTTGATGCCTTACCAGCCAAATGGGCGATGTACGTGGCTATGATTAAGCTTGATGAAGATAAGTACTATACTCAATCTCTGGAGGTTGTGGTGGGAACGCTGAGGGCTTATCATTTCGTGCTACTGAAGGCCGAAACGGATTATGAACAAGTCCAAAATCCAACCATGTATTTTGGAAAATCAAAACCTTCAGTGGCAGCTGATATGAAGACTGCTACAGCCTTCTTCACCTGAGAAACGTCGTCACCAGCAGAGCCGGACGACGCACAGAATATAGCTTTCTTAGGGTTTGGTAGACCAGAAGAACAGCTACATCAGGCAACACCTGCATCAACATCTCAGGGCTACTCTAAGATGCCCATGAGCGCTAAATCGGCCGAAGAACATTTGAATTTATTGGCGTCATTTGTGGCCGCGTATGGGAACTGCGTTCAAGGAAAAATAAACGATCCTGCACTCTGGGATGTAGATTACAATCAGGTAGACCCTGACGACATTGAGGAGCTGGATCTCAAATGGTAACTGGCCATGGTAACCCAACGGGTTAAGCGATTCATCAAGCGCTCGGGAAGAAATCTGAACATGAATAACAAAGGAATTGGCTTTGATAAGTCCAAGGTCAAATGCTACAACTGTCAAGGCTTGGGACACTTCGCCAGAGAGTGTCAGAGACCGAAGGTAGATAATTACCAAGGGCAGAATCAGAATCAAGGACAGTATCTTAACCAATCTCAACAGAGATATCTTCCGAGCACATCATCCAGTCAAGCAAACATAGCTGGTCTGTTATCTAACGTAACATCAGACAGACAGCTGGACGGTACTTACGACTGGAGCTCACATCCGGAATCTAACGCTAGAGCCTTTATGGCTGAAGTCACTGAGAATGGATGTGACGGAGAAGAGCTGAACACAAGGGACAGCAGTCAACAAGAAAAGCAGTCCGATGTGGGTGGAGAAGTCGGATGATCAGACGCTTCTGGAGTTTGCCGCTCAAATGGCCAACATCGAATCAGATCATACAAAGGTAAGTCTGAATTACTCTCTTTTCCATGAATTATGTGTTTTATGTGCTACTTCTAACGACAGGTTGAATCTGGTATTAGAATCACATAGAAATATATATGCTCAAAATGAATCATTAAAGTCAGATAATGTTAGCCTGATTGATATTCAGCAAGATCTTAGGGATAAGCTTAAGGCTGATGCTCAAGATGTCATAGTTCTAAAAGACAAGCTAAGTGAGCAGTGTGTTAGATTAGAACTGATGTATGAGCATGTCGAGGCTGTTGGTACATCCCGTGTGACTATAGCAGTCTAAGTTGTCTTACATTGTGATTTAGCATATGTTTGGTATATATATATTATGTATGATTGATGTTTATCAGTGTTTGTATGTTTGAACTTGATGTAACGTATTACAAGAAGTTCAAACATAAAGCTCAAAGATAAAATCAGTCATAAGGTAATATCATAAGTTTCAAACACTTAGTTGTATATGTCAAAGGCTAGATTCGAATTATATGGGTTGACATTCGAATCTGTGATAGATTCGAATGTAACCATAGATTCGAAAATAGGCTAGATTCGAGTCTGTCAGATGGACAGATTCGAATGGGCCTTGGGCCAGATTCGAGGTTGGCCCACAACAGACTCGAATCAGGGTCTATAATTAGGGATAGACTCGAATAATTAGGAGACTTTTTGCAGAATTCGTGAGGAATTAAGCAAGAGGCGATCTCGAGTTTATCAGCTAGGTGAGTGCCGTTTCGGAGAGAATTAGTACGTAGGATCGTTCGTGTGTCGTTCGTTCAGCGTCTAATAGTCTCCGTGTTTCCGTTGGTTGAGAGTTGTCCGTCTAACCGTCAACGAGGATTCTGCACTCGTTCACGGATCCGCGTCTAGATAGATCTTGCAGTCGTAGACCTTACAAGTGGTATCAGAGCCTACGGAGTGTTCTTGGTGTTCTTCGTGTTCATCAGATACATTCTAGGTTTCTTGACGCTAGTTGGACGGTTTTGCTCTCAAAAACGTGTTTTTGAGCTTAGCAAATTCATATTCGGGAAACACTTTGTCGTTTTTCACGTTTTTGGTCGAAATCATTATTTTTCGTTTGAAAAATAGTGGTTTAATCTATAAAACGTCAAAAAATCAACGTTTTAGCCGTTTTTCGAGTTTGCGGCGCTCGAATCTATAGGGGTAATTAGGGTTTTACTTTATTTTCGAGTCTAACCTAAATACGGTCCTTTCGAGTCAATTTCAGAGAAGTTTCGAGTCTACCTTGTTTCGAATCTGTTACTTCATTCGAATTGGATCTCGAGTCTATATTGTTTCGAGTTTGTTACTGTTTCGATTCTGTGCTTCGAATCTGCTGACATTCGACTCTGCTGTGCCTTCGATTCTAAGGATCTTCGAATCTGAGGAGTTCTTCGAATCTGACATAACTTCGAATCTAAGGAGTTGTTCGAATCTGACATTATTTCGAATCTAATTGACTTTTAAGACTTAATCGAATTTAATTTCAAAAGATTTAATATTAATTAGTTTCGAATCCATCTAGATTCGAATAAGTTAGTCTAAATCAGTTTCGAATTAAATTAATTAAGTTCAAATTCAATTTCTTTCAGAAAAGATGTCAAATCTTCAGAAATTCCTTGAGATGGATCACGAAGTTGGGAAGGCTAATGCACCGCCAAAGCTGATGAAAGTTGAGGATTATTACTGGTGGAAAGACAGATTTACCCCTAAGACAGTGAACCCAACACCTGTTAAGCCCTCACCAAGTGTGGCGAGCACGAGTAGTTCTCAGAGTACCGAGAAAACTGTGCAGGCCGCACCAAAACCTGTTGTGAAACAAACACCGGTTAAGGTTGGACCAAAAGAAGTGGTTAGGACAAATTCACCGAATCGTGTCATTAATCAATCTAGGTGAGCACCTCAACAAGTCTATAGGAGCACCACACCTAGCAGGTCACACACTCCAGTTAGGTCACATACTCCCGTTAGACATTATGTTCCGGTAAGAGCTCAGGGATCACAGTCTGAAATGCAGTATAATAAGAGTTATTCTAGAGCACCACAACAAATGCCTACTCAAAGGCAAAGAGTGAATCTAAATCACTCGGCACCACAACAGAATTCAGTTCAAAGGCCCAAGTCACCTGAAAGGCGAGATGGGTACTTAAAAGAGTTCACGTATGTGGACGAGAATGGTATTACCAAGTCAGTCATGGCTTGGGTTCCCCGTGATAACTAACCCATTTTCTTTCATGTGCAGGAGATAACTACCGGTCCAAACAACAAGTGGTTCGTCGACAGTGGTTGCTCCAGGCACATGACGGGGGAAAGAAGTCTACTCACAGACTTCAAGGGAGGTAATAGGGGATTCGTATCATTTGCGGGTAACAAAGGAGGAAATATCACTGGAACTGGAGAAGTCACTAATGGGACGATTACATTGGATCAAGTTTATCACGTTGATAAACTGGTTCATAATCTCATTAGTGTATCTCAAATCTGTGATAAGAAGAACTCGGTGTTATTTACTAACACTGAGGCGTTAGTGCTAAAGCCGGGATTCAAGATACCTGAAGATTGGATATTGATGCGGGCTCCAAGGAAGAATGACTTGTACATGCTCGATATGAACAAGCCAGATAATTCGATGGGTCCGATCTGCTTACTATCAAAAGCTTCGGAGACGGAATCGGTTTTGTGGCACAGACGCCTGGCTCACTTGCACCTAAGGAAAATGAACTACATAACGAAGAATGGTTTGGTGCAAGGTGTGCCTTTGAAGAGCTTTCAATTTGAAGACAAGTGTCTACCGTGCATGAAGGGCAAGCAACATAAAAAGACACACAAGTCCAAGAAGCTGAACTCCATAACCTCGACATTCGATTTGTTGCAGATGGACCTTTTCGGCCCTATCAACAAAAGGAGTATAGGAGGTAGTTGGTTTTGCTTAGTTATCACTGACGATTACTCACGGTTTTCATGGGTTTTCTTTTTAGGTACGAAGGACGAGACGGCTGCAAAGCTCATCCGGTTCTTAGACCAAGTGGAGAACTCCTACGGAACAAGGGTTAAACATATTCGTAGTGATAATGGGACTGAATTTAAAAACTCTGTAATTGGTGTATATTGCCTATCAAAGGGCATCGTGCATCAATTCAGTGCACCATATGAACCTAAACAGAATGGGGTGGCCGAACGTAAAAACAGAACATTGATTGAGGCTGCAAGGACTATGCTTTCGGATTCAAAGCTTCCTACCATGTTTTGGGGGGAGGCAGTGAATACCGCGTGCCACATTTTAAAACGAGTCCTTACAGTCAAATCATTGAACAAAACATGCTATGAAATTTTGAATAAACGGCCACCTAACTTAACTGGATTCGAACCGTTTGGAGTACCATGCACACTTTTAAGAACAAAACATCAACCGAAGTTTGGTGAAAAGGCTGACGAAGGATACTTCCTAGGTTATGTGCCAAACTCACCAAACAAACGGGTGTTTAACAAAACAACTGGTACTGTGGAGATTGTGTATAATATTGAAGTCTCAAGTTATACACATGAACCCCAAACTGGTCCGGAATGGATATTTGACTATGATAAGTTATTTGAGTCATTTAACATTCCTCTGGATGATAATGCAGGTACAATCGAGAAGGACTTGACGACGTTGCATCTGAACGACGATGGCCAAATCTTTCCAAGGACCACGTTCGAATCTACGTCCGAGCCTACTGCGAATGTAGATGGGTCTCCAGAAGTTGCTGATCAAGAGGCACCTAACACTGAGAATCAGACTCAAGCTTCGAGTTCCAACTCTGAGGAAAATGTCCGTGAGGAGGAAAACGTAGAAGCTGAGCCTGTTCCCCCTTTAGGTGAAATAGGATCCAACTTAGGAGATAATCTAAGGGTTGATGAAATAGAGACCTCTAGGATTAACAAGAACCATCCAATAGATAGCATCATAGGAAATCCTAACGAGGGTGTGAGGACTCGGAGTAGTGTAAATAACAACACTGTGTTGTTGTCGATGATAAACGACTCCGAGGCATATCACACATGTCTATATTCATGTTTCATATCGCAAGTAGAGCCCAAAAATGTGCAAATGGCACTTAAGGACAACTCCTGGGTTGAAGCGATGCAGGAAGAACTTTCACAATTTAGGAAACTAGAAGTGTGGGAGTTAGTTCCGTTACCTCGAGGGGAGATTGCAATAGGAACCAAATGGGTTTTTAAGTGCAAGAGAGACGATCGGGGTATAGTCACGCGCAACAAGGCGAGATTAGTTGTAAAGGGTTTCAACCAAGAGGAGGGAATCGATTACAACGAAGTTTTTGCACCTGTAGCAAGGTTAGAAGCAATTAGGTTGTTTTTAGCGTTTGCCTCCTTCAAAGGCTTTAAAGTATATCAACTAGACGTTAAGAGTGCTTTCCTGTATGGGAAAGTGAAGGAGTTGGTGTATGTAGAACAACCGCCCGGATTTACAGATCCAAAATATCCTGAGAGAGTATATCGCTTAGATAAGGCTCTTTACGGATTACATCAGGCACCTAGGGCATGGTATGAGACTCTATCCAACCATCTGTTAGAAAATGGCTTTGAGAGGGGTAGGATAGATAGTACTCTATTTGTGAAGAGAAAGGGAGATCACTTTATCTTGGTACAAGTGTACGTCGATGATATCATTTTTGGATCATCAGACGAATAGATGTGCAAAGATTTCGAAAAGGTGATGAAGTCTAAGTTCGAGATGAGTGCTATGGGGGAGTTGAATTTCTTTTTAGGGTTACAAGTTGACCAAAAGAAGGAAGGGATGTTTATTCATCAAACTAAGTATGTCTACGACATATTAGAACGGTTTGGGATGGAGGGAACTAAGTTGACTGCCCATTTCAGCACGCCGATTCAAGTGAATCACAATCTCGGGCCGGGTACTGAAAGTGATTCCGATGTGGATCCGACTTTATATCGGGCCATGATTGGGTCACTTATGTATTTAACTGCTTCAAGACCTGACATAATGTTTGCTGTGTGTATTTGTGCTAGGTTTCAAGCGAATCCGAAGGAGATGCATATGAAAGCTGTGAAGCGGATTCTACGATACCTCAAGTCGAAACCGAAGCTGGGACTTTGGTATCACGCGGAGGGAGATCTAGAGTTGGAGGCGTTCACAGATTCGGACTACGGAGGATGCAGCTTGACGCGCAAATCAACGACTGGAGGTTGTCAGTTCCTAGGAGGGAGATTGGTGTCCTGGCAATGCAAGAAACAAACATCGGTAGCCGTGTCAACGTGCGAGGCCGAGTATGTAGCTGCTGGTAGTTGCTGTTCACAGGTTCTGTGGATACAACAACAATTGCGGGATTACGGTTTGGCTTACACTCAAACTCCTATTAGGATAGACAATCAATCTACAATTGCTATAACTAATAATCCAGTTAAACACAGTAAAACAAAGCACATAGACATAAGGCATCATTTTATTCGTGATTGTGCTGAAAAGAACTTAATCAAACTGGTAAAAGTGGCAACAGAAGATAATAATGCAGATTTATTTACCAAAGCATTTGATAAGTCACGGTTTGAGTATTTAATTCAACTGAACGGAATGCGAAACCCAGAGTAATTTGACCTTAGTAGTAGTAAGTTTATTTTCTTTTAGAGTAGTAGTATTTCTTTCTTTTCAGTAATCTGCTAATTTAGGAAAGTTTCTATTTTTAGTAAGTTTCTATTTTTAGTAAGTTAGTAGATTAGCTTAGTTTACTGCTTTTTCTTATGAAAAACAAAAGAAAAAAGAGAGAAAATTACAAAAATACAAAAAAAGAGAATATCAGAAAAGGAGTTAAGTCTTAGATACATAGGTTCAAAGTGACGAAAATTAGCACCGTCGTTACAGACTCTAAGTGTTTAGGCTTTCACACATAATGCAACTAAATTCTAAGTGTTATACTTTATTTAGTTTGATGTGTTGGTAGGCATAATACATATAGGGAATCTCAAGGCTAATAAAATATTCTAGAAAAAGTCAAGCGTGTCACTAACTTAGATGTACGACCAATCGGTCTTAATTTTTATGTACAAGACATACAAACATTGAGTCTAAATGAGGTATGCAAACTTTCTGGGGATGTATGGCAACATCAAATACATCTGAAAATGGAAAGAATAGAAATATCATGTAAAACTGAGAGTCGAAAACATGCAACTCTGTTGTACGTAAGTACAGACCTGTTGTCTCTGTTTAGATTCGGGTTAGCAGACATGTCGCTTTGTTGTACGTCAGTACAGACCTGTCACCGCTATCTGCTAACTTTAAAAATAAACCTTAAGTCGAACTAAGACACTTTGTTGTATGAGAATACAGACCTGTGTCCGATGTTTGTCTTTTAAAGAAAGTTTGCAAATACCAACAAGTTAGAATTTTTGTCTGTGTGCCTTGATCATAAAAGTATGTCTATGTCTGAGTCACGTAAGATAATTTCCTGATAAATAAAAAGGCCAAGGGATATTCCGAAATGTAGAATGTTTAACAGGGTAAAATACCAACAATCGGCTAAAAGGGTATGTCACGACAAACAATCAAAGGAATTCAAAAAAATTCCTAAGTGTGAAAGTTTAAGTACTGAAAGTTAGTATCGGACATCGCTATCTGATTGAACCTTTCTTAGACTATACTCATCAAAAAGATTTTGTTTAGTATTTAGCTTAGCTTGTAAATTTTTTCTTAAGTCTAGATTAAATTTTTGGTCAAAATTTTATTTTACTTTATTTTATTTGATTTTATTTTTACCTTAGTTTATTTTATTTTATTTTAGTTTAGTTTAATTTTTACTTAGGTAAAAGGTCAAAAAGTTACTGAGGGTGCATTCAAAGTTGGATAAAATAAACATTGCGTGAAATACTTGTGCTTAGGGTAAAAGAATTGGCATAGTTTATCTGGTTACACAATACCGTAAAAAAAAGTTGAAAAAGTTGAACTTATTTCAAAATTTTCGAAATTTTTCTAAGTGTTGGAGGTTTCGAATCTAAGACAGACTCGAATAAGGAGTACTTCGAATCTGTCAGTAGATTCGAATCTATGCTTAGACTCGAGGGTTGGTGGTATAAATAGGTTTTCAGTAGGTCATTAATACTATCTGTTTTCGAATCTATACTATCGAATCTATTCAGGCGATTTCGAATCTATTTTCTCGAGTCTACCGTATCTCCCCTAAACGACATTTTGTCGAGTTTCAAGCTAGTGTGTTCGATTCTACTACTGTATCTAGGTATAATCAACTTGATTGTACAAGTTTCATGTAGTTTTATACACAATTTAAGGCCAAATCATCGATTTTTGAAGTTTTATAGGTTGAAATAGGGTTTTTGCTAAATTACCAAAATTGGACCTATAAAAGATCAAATTAAAGACATAAATCAACGATTAGAACCTAGTTGAACTAATGTATGTGATTTACCAAGTTCAAAATGGTTAAAATCTTGGGTTTTTGTTGAAAATTCATTAGTCGGGGCTTCGAATCTGTTCTAGGACTCTCGAATCTGTTCATGGGTTTCTCGAATCTATCATTAGATTCGAGATGACCATGATATTCGAATCTGTCCATTAGATTCGAAAAGGGACACTTCGAATCTGTTCCCTTCGAATCTGTACTTTATTTATTTTGTTTAATTTAAACTTTATTAAACTTGTGGAAATTTAATTGTGTTAGATTTTGTATTTAATCAAGTACAAAATAAAACAAATTTTGAATTTAAACAAGTTTATTGATTTTTAATAAGTCTAACAGTTTTATTTATTGTGCAGATATGGCAGTTCGTGCTTTTGTCCCGAAACATAATATGGTCCTTAATCCAGAAAATAATATCCCTGAGGCGCAGGGATATCGACAAGTTTTGGATTTCCTAGCTGAATCTAGGATTAGCTTTGCTCTATACCATAACATTCCAATTGTTATTTCATATGTGAGGCAGTTTTACGACCATTTACAAGTTGATTGCACTGTCACCCCGACAGTTTTAAGAACGAGAATCGCTGGACAGCCATTAGTCTTCTCAGCAGATATGTTGCGCCAAGTGCTACAGTTGGGTTCACAGGAACAAGAAGACGGGCCTATAGACTTTCCATTGAGTATTAGGCAAGCTGCGTTTCTGAGAATGGGCTATAGTCTGGACGTTACGAAATCATCTTATATGAAAAGTGGATTGATAGGGCAGTGGCGATTTCTGGTCCACGTGTTCATGGTTTGTTTTGCGCCAAAGAAGGCTGGTTTTGATTACATCGTCTCAAAGATCCAATCAGGGGTGATTGCGATGGTGTATAATAGGAAGTTCAGCTTCTCGCAGTTGTTTTTCTCGGAATTCATCCATCAGATTACAGCTCCTGAAAGAGAAAGATTCCTTCTTTATCCAAGATTTGTGATGATGTTGATAAGGCACTTCTTGCCAAATTTGCCACAATCAGATGACACTTTGAGCGTCAATGTTATGGATAAACGCATATTTGCTGATTGTTCCTCACATCGAGGAAGGTTAGCGGTTCCGGTGGCGCGTCCATTATTTGGAGCAATTATAGACAGGGAATTTCAAGCCCCAGGTGATGCCAACTGGGCAGGGGTAGTTGATATTCAACAACAGCAACAGCAACAGCAACCGCAACACCAACAACAGCCACGTGCTAGGCCGCGTGATCCACGACGCCAACCGCAACAACCTGCTAGTCAAATTCAGGCATCCAGGCCATCAACAAGTGAACAACCACAGGCACAAGAAGCAGGGACTTCAGGTGCAGTCCCCGAATCTGAGCAGCTTGCTCAGACTTTGGAGGAAACATGGTCTTCTGGTCCTAATGCAAATGAAGATGTGGCAGCAGCATTAGTGGGTGAGCTGCTTAGTCCGCCTGGAGATGAAGATGATATATTTCGTGATGTTGAGGAATATGTGCCAGAGCAGGCTGATAACGTTTTGTCATCATCTGCAACCGAATCAGAAGAGATGGAGGAGTTAGAGGTTGAAGCTCCTGAGTCAGTATCAACTGAACCACCTGTTCAAATTGGAACTTATGGTTCGCGATTGATTATAAATGAAGGTGGTTCTAGGAGACGAGTGGAGAGGGAATTGGAGGAGTCTGATTTCGAAGAAGAAGAAGTTTCTCATCTAGTGACAAGGCAACGGGCCAAACGTCACAGGTTCATGCAAGGATCCTCTTCAGCTTCAGCAGAACAACCTGAAATTCCTCAACCTCAGGACCCTCAAACCACCATTCCACCATCCCCACCTCATGATGAACCATACATCCCATCGCCGATCATTCCAACTCCAATTCAATCCATCCCATCAACCTCATCCTCATACGCCGACAATCAAAGGTTTCAGCAGCTAAAAGCTCGAGTTGACTTCCAAAATATCCAGATCTTAGGCCTAACAAAGGCAATCGGTGAGATTCAGACTCATAATGCAAATCTTGATAAGGAGAATGCCGATCTAAAGAAGATTGTGGAAAAAGTTCAGGAAGAGAACTTAGAGCTAAAAACCTTTGTTTGTGATCAGTCTGCTGAGATAAGGTCGATGCGCTCCCTAATTGAGCAGTTAATGAAAAATTTACAGGCTCAGGGGGAGACATCGTGCCGAGATCAATCAGTACAGAGAAGAGATGATACTGAAGGCGATGATCCCGGTGCAAATAAAGAGTTTGAGTCTGTAGATTTTCCTGCAGCTCAAGTTACACAAGTTGAGGGGGAGCCTAGTCAAGGCGAAGGACAAAGGGGTGAAGCTAGTTCATCTAAACAGCCTTCAGACTTTGAGATCAGTGAGATGATTGAAGCACTCATGGATCTCGATGATGATGCACTGGATGGAGGTTTTGATTATGAAGATGAAGAGCTTGAAGAAGGAGAGTTTATTCCGGAAGAGATAGTAGATTGGCAACCTGAAGATGAAGTAGTAGCTGATGAGGATGATGAAGCTGACGAAATAGTTGTACAGCAGAATCCTATCACTGACACATATATGATAGATGGAAATAGAATTGTTGATATTGACATAGTGAATGCTGCTTTGAATCCTAAGTCATCGACTGAAGAACCAGCAAGAGAGCTAAGTATCGAAGAAAAAAGAAAGCTATGGTTCAGAGCCGAAGAGAAGGAGTTAGCAATTAGGAGATCAATGAAAGTGCCTGGTACAGGGAAGCTATCTGAGCGAATCTTAAGTTGGTTCTTTGACAGAGATCTTCAACTTTTTATAATTAAAAGAAAAGACGGGCTTCAGTACATAAGGCGAACATTGAAAGCATTCAACACTCTTCCAAAGATTGAAATCACAGCGCTTGCATGGAAAGATCTGATAAATATTGGTGATGATCCTTATGCGAATGTGATTGAAAGAATAATAAGAAAGGAGGGGAGATCTAGGAAGTTTGAACGGTTGAGTCCAAGAGTCGGAAGAAGAGTCGAGGATAAGTCACGTATAGATCCTCTTACAGGCCGACCTTGGATGAGGATTCAGTACAAACCAGTGAAATGCCTGAGGAAGGTACCTCTGAAGAAAATGCCACAGAATGTTTTGCAAAATCTGAAGTGGTGGTATGCTGACACGGAAACTGGGGAAGCGGTTATGGAAGACTTAGAAGAAAAAGTTATTCTTAGAGTCTATGACCCGCTTCACCTGGTGAATCTATCTAAAGAAGACCTGCAGATTTTGTATAACTGTAAGATTTCCAGTGACGCACATATGGATACTGAAGCTAGTAAGTATGAAAATGTGGTCAAGGTATGCGTTGAAAAAGGTCTGTATGCTGGTAGTGTTTTGAATATAATAATAAACCATGTTCTCAAATCAAATGTGTGAATTATTAGAAGCTATCGTCAAGGGGGAGTCTGTTGGTACATCCCGTGTGACGATAGCAGTCTAAGTTGTCTTACATTGTGATTTAGCATATGTTTGGTATATATATATTATGTATGATTGATGATTATCAGTGTCTGTATGTTTGAACTTGATGTAACGTATTACAAGAAGTTCAAACATAAAGCTCAAAGATAAAATCAGTCATAAGGTAATATCATAAGTTTCAAACACTTAGTTGTTTATGTAAAAGGCTAGATTCGAATTATATATGGGTTGACATTCGAATCTGTGATAGATTCGAATGTAACCATAGATTCGAAAATAGGCTAGATTCGAGTCTGTCAGATGGACAGATTCGAATGGGCCTTGGGCCAGATTCGAGGTTGGCCCACAACAGACTCGAATCAGGGTCTATAATTAGGGATAGACTCGAATAATTAGGTGACTTTTTGCAGAATTCGTGAGGAATTAAGCAAGAGGCGATCTCGAGTTTATCAGCTAGGTGAGTGCCGTTTCGGAGAGAATTAGTACGTAGGATCGTTCGTGTGTCGTTCGTTCAGCGTCTAATAGTCTCCGTGTTTCCGTTGGTTGAGAGTTGTCCGTCTGACCGTCAACGAGGATTCCGCACTCGTTCACGGATCCGCGTCTAGATAGATCTTGCAATGGTAGACCTTACAAAACCATTGTCTCTGGTTCATTGAAGTCCGGATTCTAGTCTGAATTTAACTAGAAACCAATTTTGAGTTGAAGCATGGGTCTTGACCTGAAGTAATCAAGAGCCTATTTAATGAAGAACGGGTCCTTATCTGGAATGATAAGAAACCTATAACCTGCAAAATTTAAGATGTCTTTGGTATCCAAACAGTTTGGATCCAGACTTGTTAGCACTCTTGGGTACCCATTTCAAAATAGGTTTTGGTACCCACTTGTACTTGGATTTAGGTACCCATTGCAAGGTATAACTATCAGCTTCTCTTTCAAAAGCAGAAAACAAATTTCTTTGAGTATTTGAAAATTGAATATCTGAATTTCTAAAGAAACTTGAGTTTGAATGATCAGACTTTTGCGAACTTTTCTTTTTGAAAAATTGTCCTGTCCTTGCTTGTTTCTGATAATACTTGGTATTTTTCTGTGAAAATGTGTTCTGATTAGAATGACTAGTATTTTCAGAAACTTTAAGAAATTTGACTTCGAAGATTCACCGGTGTAAATCTTGACCGGAAGTTGTTCAACAATTTTATCTTTGCCGCTGTGTATCTTTAACAGATACTTAAGTTTAAGATCTGAAGAAGAATCAAACTTAGCAGAGTTAGTTAGATTCACTTCACTTTCAGAAGACAAACCAGAGTGATCAACATTGGATTTTAAACACACTGAAGAAGGGGTCTTAACCTTTGACTCAGTTGACGAAGTAAACACATGTAATTGTTTTGTAAGATGAAGTATCTGATCTTCCAAACTTTTGATAATGACTAAATTTGAATTTCTGTCATGATCAAATGATTGGTAATCAGATTTAAAAGATTGTTCTTTGATTAAGAACATTTGTCTTTCATCTTCAAACAATTCAGATTTTGATTTAAAATCTTGTTCTTTAAGTAAGAACTTATGTCTTTCCTTCTCAATCAAATCTTTAGTTAAAGATAACTCTTGTTGAAGAGCAAAAAATTCTTCATTTTTGTTTAAAATACAATTCTGATCAGTTGGTTTTGTCTTACAAAGTGTATCTTCAAGATCCTGAACTTTCTTGTAAAGATCAGATCTTTCACGCAAAAGATATTTCAGTTGAGTTGCATTCTGAAATTTTCTTGTTTCAGCTCATCAATTTCTTTAAGTAATTCAGATATTTTCAATTGATGAGCACAACTCTCAGAGTTTTGTTTTTCTTTTAAGCTTTGAATTTCTTCATTCAATATTTGTACGTCACGTAACGCCAAATGTTTATCAGTATTTAACTGAATGAGAATGTCGTAATTGTTCTTACGAATCTTTTCAGATTCAGTAAGTTTGAAAATCAGCTCAGACTTTGACAATTGTTCAAATTCCATTATGAATTGCTAGAAATTGAATCTTCCAAGATCTTTTATGGAAAAACTGAGTGAATTCTGATAAAACTTTGAAAAACTATTTCAGTTAAAGATTACTTATGAAAAATCAGCTCTGAAATGACTTTTTGACGTTAAAATTTCAGATTTTCTGTATAAAATTGCCCGTAACTTATTCTGGAGTGGAATTGGGCCTCGAAAATTTACCGAACCGGCTATGCCTGTTCAAGAAATGTAGATCTCTTTTCAAGCTTCGATTTGGCGTATGGTAGGCCTTCTAACGATTTTCCAGTCAAAAGTTATGGTCAATTTAAGCAGCAAAGGTCAAATACTCAAAACTCGAATGATATTGGATGAAACTCGAATGTATAAGAATCAAACTCGATTGATGAAGTCTCAAACTTGAATAAAGAATCACCAAACTCGAATGAATAAGTATAAAACTAGAATGATTGAGTATGAAACTCAAATGAACAAGAATGAAACTCGAATGAAGAAGGTATTAAACTCGATCACTTAAGCTTGAGACTCGATCAATTAAACATGAAACTCGAATGATTAAGGCTTAAAACTCGAATCATAAGGCATGAAACTCGATGAATGTATTATCAAACTCGAAATAAGCATATATTAAACTCGAATGAAGCATTCAGCAAACTCGAATGAAGCATTCATCAAACTCGAATAAAGCTTTCATAAAACTCGAATGCCTTCTTTATAAAACTCGAATGCCTTCTTTATAAAACTCGAATGCCTTCTAAAACTCGAATGCCTTCTTTATAAAACTCGAATGCCTTCTTTATAAAACTCGAATGCCTTCTTAATAAAACTCGAATGCCTTCTTTATAAAACTCGAATGACACTATGAATATAGTTATGCCCGAGTTTTATCATTTTTCAACAAAAACAAGATCAGATTCGAACTTTTTCAACAAAAATCCATGATTTGACCTCAAATTGATTTCGAGGGTTCGTTTTAATAGCAGAAACAACTTTTGTTAAATCACTTTGGCTAATTCTCGATTAAAAACCAAAAATTGACCAAAAACCTCAAGAACACACACTTTTTCAAAAAATCTGAAATTGCTCAATTAAATTCTGTGTGTTTTGAGATAATATTTGATGTTTATGTCATCAGATTCGCCTTTAAATTTCACACCTTCGATCCAAAATTCAGATCATTTCATCCACAGAATCAAAATCCTCAATTGATTTTCAGATTTTCAAAAAAATGAATATAACAGTGTTCTAAAAAAAACGATTTCAGATTCAAAATTCACTCAAATTCAGCCATATTAGGCTCTGATACCAATTGCGAATTCATATTTCATGCAAAATAATCACATACAAACAATCAATATGAACAATTATCAATCCAACACATTATATTGAATGATTAAAGAGAGAAATATTACATTGATGTTCCTGGTGACTTGCACAACACTTTTTCTCTCTATATATCAGATCCGTATGTGTGTATGTGTATTTGTGTAATCTGAGATTCATAGCAGCATGCGTAGCATACATTTCTATTTATACACAATACACAAGTATTGTGTATTTACACATATAACCCCTAATCTACTGAGTATTTACCATTATATACAATATAATTGTTTCATCTCTATTATTTATTCCCAACAATAAGGATACTGGCTTTGTCTTTGTCACTAAGACCTGTTAACCTTGCTCTCTTTAACCCACTTTACTAGTCACTTACTCATTATCAGCTTCAATCAGGTTCCTTTGTACATCCAAGGAGGGCATTTTGACTTTTCTTGCCTCCTTGGCTGTGATGTCTTTAGCAGCTTTGGCAGAGGCTGCCTGCTTCTTCTTTCTTTCAAAGATCTCAAGCTGCTCTTGTTTCCATACATAATAAGTATCCAGTGCAAGATCCATGTCTTTAGCTTTATTCGTATGCACTGTCTTTGCCACTTTTAAACATCACTGAGATGCAAGGAAACGTACCATGATCCTTTAGCACAACAAATTTACCGTAAACCTTACTTGTGACCTCTTCATTGTCCTTGTTACCATTATTTAGCAATGATGGTTCACACTTCTTTGACTTTACTCATCTACTCAGCGAGCCTTTCGGTTTTTTCTTTCTGTACACTGCTCGATCTTTAAGTCTTAGTGTCTTGCATCGTGTTGGTACAAAATTTTGCTTCTTTATCCATCAATTATTTTTTCTTGATGTGTTAAGTATGGCTCGTTTATCCATCAATTACCAAAGAATAAACATCAAAGTCAGGTGATAAAGATCCATCACAAGAAGCAGAATTGGAAGGACGATTATCAAGATCCAACAAAGTAAAGTTGTTCATGATTTTCATAATTCTTATGATCATCATGAGGGGGAGAAAGTAAATTTGAAATATTTTGAAATTGTAATTGTTGTTGTATTTCTGCTACTGTAATCTTCAATGAATTAATGTCTCTGAAGATTTTGCATGATTTTCATAATTCTTATGATCATCATGAGGGGGAGAAAAAACTAAAGTTCAGAGACAACAGTTGAGTAGATTGAAGTCAACTAAAGACAATTGGTACATCATATCAAATGAATTGATCAATTGAGAGAATTAAAAAGCTATTCATGATTCAAGGGGGAGTGTACTTACAAGAAATACAAGAAAAGAGAAGTTCAGAGAAGAAGATATGTGTAGATCAGAGAGAGTCAAATAAAGAAAAGAAGAAGATTCAGAGATCAGAGAATAGAAGAATATTCACGAAAAAGTCCCTGAAATGATCTTTTATCAGAAAATTGATTTCATCTCTAAGGGGGAGATTGTTAGGGACTATATTTGTAGAGCTGAAATGAATATTACTTTAATAATTGTGTTCATCACTAAGGGGGAGAATGTTGGGAATAAATAATAGAGATGAAACAATTATATTGTATATAATTGTAAATACTCAATAGATTAGGGGTTATATGTGTAAATACACAATACTTGTGTATTGTGTATAAATAGAAATGTATGCTACGCATGCTGCTATGAATCTCAGATTACACAAATACACATACACACATACGGATCTGATATATAGAGTGAAAAAGTGTTGTGCAAGTTACCAAGAACATCAATGTAATATTTCTCTCTTTAATCATTCAATATAATGTGTTGGATTGATAATTGTTCATATTGATTGTTTGTATGTGATTGAATTGCATGAAATATGAATTCACAGGATTTGTATCCTTAGTGGACCATGCATTTACATGACCATGTTTTTATTCCATTGCAAACAATCTTTCCAACTCCTCTAAATCATCTTTTGGATTGAACTCTTCCCGGATCAAACTCGTTAGAAATTTGTATCCCCAATTTGAGCTATACTATGTTAGCTTAAGCATTGCTCATAATCCATTTTTGCCTTCGGTATCTCATCTGCTAAGTTATTGGGAGAAGAGACACTCATTAGACAGTTAGAGTATATGAATTATTAAGATTGTGGTTGGAGGTGCGTTTGACCATTAGCTGCCGAATGGATTAGAGTCTCATCATAAACGCATTCTACATCCTCATCTAAATCGCTAAATCTACTTAAAGTGTAAGTTTTTTCTGCTTCATATGAATTCAGCTTTTAAGCAAATCCTTGACCCCATTACATTTATATTCGGCAAGGTGTGCATCCTCAATTTTGTTCTTAAACGACATGTTACAAGATAATTCTTCCAACAACACCATAGCAATGGAATTTTTTTTTTTCAGTCTACTTGCATTTTTCATCATCATCTCCTCCAAACTAGATGTGTTCTTTGATTGTTATTGGGGAGGAGGTTGGTATGAAGGTTTAACATATCGGCTTTGGTGATTATCAGGAGTGGTTTGGTATTGTTGATTAACAAAACTTCATTCCCACAATTCATGACCGAGACACATAGAATTCGTGGAGTCGTCCATATGTAGTATTCCAGTCATTTATCCCAACACAAATAGATGCCACCGAAAAAAACAAATACTAGTAGAGAATAGTAGAAAAAAATAACAAAATAAAAGTAAGATATCAAGAAACTAAGTATAATAAAAAAAAGATAAATGTATAGGAATTTTATTGATATTAAATAAACTCCGACACTTATTTCTTTTTTCTCTTTTGTGTATTTTTTTAACAATTAAATCAACTAACAAGAACGATCACATATTCTAAAAATCACACCGCTTGTCCCTGTAAACGGTGCCAAAAACATGATGTGCCGCTAGCTACCTCGGTTTTAATATTAAAAAATACGAAAATAATTAAACTGAACTTGCGGACAAATAGGCAAGTACTACCTATCATTTTCTAGCATAGTTTAGGTAAGTCCAGAATGTCGAAATCAGCTGATGGATGATGATAGTAAATTGTCAGTTAATCGTTAGTGATGATAGATAATTGTGAAAAGTAAACATAGATTCAAGAATAATATAACACCCTTCAACACTCAAGATACAATTAGAACAAGAAGTTTTGGAAAGACAATCTTGAAAAGGGTAATCACCTGGGAATTCTCCCCCTTAACATAAATTGACTAAAAAATACAATCGGTTGGATTCACTATCTTAGGAATTTTAGAAGTAAAACCATACAATCACTCAAATATGAATCAACTCCTTAGATTATACAATAAATGATAAGTAAGAAAAGATCACTCAACTACCAACCTATCACAAATTGCGATGCAAGTAATGAAGATAAAATTATAAAGATTAGTCAACTATAATTCTACCATCCCACAATCAACAATAAAAAAAATATCACTCAAATATAAGTTTATTACCGAAAATGCAATCTGAATACTCACATATAGTTTCTTGTTATGAAAGGTGCTTATCATCTCACATATCAAAACACTGTTTATATCGAGATTCACATCAACAATATAAACGATGTAATAACATTAGTTAAATACACACAAGTTTTACCCTTTTTACTCTCAAAAGCTTAACAGACTCAATGAAGCAAACATATTACTTCATTAAGAACAAATAGTAATTAAACCCAACTTACATTGTGGAAAAACCAAGTATTCATGGCAACACATGCAAATACATAATAAAAGTTATGAATCTTCCTTCAAAGTAGGAAACAACACAATATTTAATCCAACACAAAATAAACGTCATCCAATGTTTAGGGTTTACATATCCACATGATTACAAAAACAACTACTCCATAAATATGGAGATACACAACATGATCATCATACGAATGGGAAAAACAAACATAACTAAATGAGTTAGAGATGTTAGAACTCCCCACACTATGCATTGGTATTATGGTGATGATCCCGTTCAAGATTTCTTCCCAAAATAGCATAAACGAGCTTCCTTCCTCTCCTAAAAGAGTATTTTTCGTGTGTGAAATGGTGAGAATGCCCAAGAATGAGCTTAATGCATAGAAAATCAACTTTTATACATTGGGATTGACTCGCCACATCGTTCTGATGACGCGCCATGTCCCTGTGTTGTCAAGCTCCTATAGGATAAGTACAAGAGCAGAAATAGAAGATTCGTTGGATTGACCCATTGCGTTGGCGTATGACGAACCGCATCGGTCTGCTTCTCAGAAAACAGAAACTAATTTTCAAGAAGATGCACCACATCGCTCAATTGACATGTCGCGTCAGACTGCTCTTCGCGAAACAGAATGCATTGCTCTAGAAGACACGCCGCGTCATTTTAATGATGCGCCGCGTCATTTTCTTTTTAAACGACAAAAACAAATGTCCTAGAAGACACGTCGCGTCTCTCAAGTGACGTGCCGCGTCGGCTATTTTTCTAGCTTCATTTTCTTGTTTCTTCATTAACCTAGCCAAAGACAACAATTACATCAATAATGATGTTTAGGCTTAAAAGTCGTCTTTCACATGCAAAAATAACACATTAAATCCTTTTAATATCACATTATATATATGCATAAAATTAGTGATATCAATTAACAAACGGTTTGGTAAACACCCTATGACATTATTATTCTGCGTGCATATAATGTCAAATAACTTTGTGTCTTTGGTTGCAGGTGTAACATTCTGAACGGAAAAGATAATTTGGGCAACTTTGATGCTAATGTTGACGATGTAGGTCCCAAAAGATTTCCCAAGTATGTTTCTATAAGATGTAAGGGGGGGGGGGGGGTGAATACAACGATTTAAAATTTCAACAAACTTTTCTCAATGTTTGTATGTATATATCAACAAGTGTCAATGACAAACTAGTTTCAACTGCGGAATAGTTCAAACTGATATGACAAAAACAACAAATAGACCACTAATCTAAGACACACTCAGACTAGTTACAATGAATTCACTCACTAAGATGTACTCACGGGTTTTACAAGACAGACAGACACTTTGAACTAGAACAACTTTGACACACTCAACCATTCTTTTCAAAGCAGACTTTTGCATGCATGAAAACACAATTCTTTTGCATGTTCAAGATGTCTCTCTCTTGGTTATCTCGCATTCCTTAGAAGCTTTCTTTTATACTGTCTCTTAGAGAATACTGGTGAAACTTCCTCATTGGATGCAGGGATAGTGGAGTGCCTTTGCAAAAACACAAGATACATTTTCTGCACATTATGACAAAACAGCATTTGTCCCTATGTAGCAGAACATTTGTCTTTTTCAATTTATCTCTGTTGCGGATTGCTTTACCTTAAAGAGGAATGTCAACTTTTTTCCTTTATTCTTCATGCATAGCCATTTTGATATAAAAAAATGGTCTATCACTCATTTCAAATATCCATTTTTCTTCATGTGTCAGAACAGCTTAGGCAGTATAAGCAACTTCTGATTTTCCACTTTGTCTTCGACTTGTAAACTGATCTTCACGTCCAAGACTTTACATGATGACATGGAAACACATTCCATAAAGTTTATAACTTGTTCACAAAAAAACAGTTCTGTTCACAAAGAACAGAACACTTAGTTTTGGTCCAAGCAGCTCAACAGGCATGAGCAGCGTAGACGGTTTATGCCAAGCCTGTTCAACAGATTGGAAAAGCTTGAGCAAATTGCCTAAGTTACAACTAATGTAACAGGGTGAGCAGCTTTGACTTATATTGCGACTCACTTATCAGGTTTCAATAAGGCATTAACAGGCTTTAAATTATACCCTTTAAGTGTATCAAACAGATATGATTTATAATCTCCATCTATGATATAGAACATGTTTGATTGATGGCTTTTTGTGCCTAACAATATCCCCCTATTTGCAATAATCAGTCTAGGCTGATTCTATCAATGATCACTATATATTTTTACATTGCATATGCTGAAATGAAACTACAACAATAAAGTAAAGCAAAAAATCAGTTTATACATAGTGATCTTGATTTAAACAACATATGTTTTTACAAAAGTACAATTGATGTACTCGAAAGGATTACAACAGATGTAAATAAGTACAACTAATGTACAAACAAAAGTTTCAACATATTTGGACTTGTGATGTTGGGAGCAAGTAATGGTAAGCCTGTCCAACTTATGGACAACTTCCACTCTTCATCTACTCAGCAATAGATGGACCTTGACGCCGTTGTCTTTGCTAATCTAGCTTTTGGTAATGTTCCATAGTCCCATCAATTTATTCTTTTTCGTGTCTCAAGAACATGATGTCTAGATTCTGGAGTTCTCCCTTTTCATAGAAGCCTTTGAGTTGTTCCCAGATGCAATGGCTCTCCGTCTTGAATGCTGTTTGAAAGCATTTGAGTGTCTGCAGGCTATGATCTGCTTAAGAACAGCCTTATGAAGATCAGACGCTCTCTGGAAACACATTTTCTTTGATAAGGGGTCCACAAAGGACACCGCTAATTCAGGCTGTTCAATGAATTTTCCATCTTCAGGCCCAACTCCCTTGGGTAGACTATGATCTACCCCTCTGACTTGAACAGCATGCATCCCCTGTTCAATCATGATAATGAGCTCTTCAGGCTTTGTATCCTTTCTCTGTCTCCTGGGCTTAATCTTGGGTTCCACCAGTGAGGTACCCTTAATTTGTTCTTCAGGGATCAAGCCCAGGTCTTTCACCTTTTTCATCAGGGTCTTGACATATACCCTGACGGTTTTAGCAGCCTCAAATTTTGATCTGCTCAGGGCAACAACCAGGTCAACCCATTCTCTATATCTCATGGAGGAAACATTAGTGGATTCATAGTCTTCCAATTCAGGACCATCAGCACCTAGCCTAGTGATCTGAAGTTTCCACTGCTTACCTTTTCTTGAAGTGGGGACAGCTTTGATATTAGTTTCTTTGGCAAGTCTTCTGTTTGCAACACCAAAGAACTTCTTTCTTGCCATATTATCAAAATGGAGTTGGGCTTTACCTCATGAGGATACAGGCTTTGTTTTGGTCACCTAGACCTGTGCACTCTGTTCCTTCTCACCTTCTTTACCAGTCACTGACTCATTAGCAGCTTCTATCAATTTCCTTTGAACATCCAAGGTGGGCATTTTGATTTTTCTTGCCTCCTTGTATGCAAGGGCTTTAGTAGCTTTAGCAGAAGCTTCTTCCTTTTTCTCTCTTTCATGGATCTCAAGCTGCTCTTGTTTCAACTTATAATAAGTCTCTAGTGGAATGCTCATATCTTTGGCCTGAGATTTGTCAAATTTTAGTTAAGCAGCCTTGAGAGAGTCAGTGTCCACAGAGGCTTTCCCTTTCCCTTTTGCGGCTCTAGTCAAAACAGCTTTAGTTTCCTCCTCTTCTTCTTCTTTAGTTTGTTTCATAATCAAGTGTCTCCTTCTTCTTGACCTATCCTCAGGAATGGATTCTTCCCCCTTAGATGGTGCAGGGTTTGGAGATCCAACCTGAGTAGACTGAGCAGCGGTTGTGGAGATACTTGAAGTACCTACAGCGTCAGCAGTTTGTAATTGTCCTCCTGCTTGGGTTACTGATGCTGATTTCTCCTTAGAGGGAGATGAAGATTTCTCCCTCTTAGACTTCGTCTTTGAGGCCGATTTAGATTTCTCCCTCTTTAAAGGAGATGGCACAAAGCCTTTAACACCAGTTCTGCCTGAAGGAACGAATCCAACAGGCTAGACAGCAGCATGTTTTGTGACAGGTCTTGAACTAACCAAGCTATGCACCAAGAAAGCCAGGTTGTCCTTAACTTCTGCCAGCTGGGTAACACAAGTTTGAAGAGAAGCAGAATGAGAAGTGGCAAGAGATTAAAGCTAGGAATAGCAGCCTTGTCAGTTTCTGTGAACTCCAAACTTTGAAGCTGTGCAAGAGTGAGTTCAAGGGACTCATGCATATCATCAAAGTTTGCTGCCACAGAATTTGACAGGGATACCACTAATGTATTTAGAGAGGCCAGTGTTGATGGTAATGTAGTAGAGCAGGTTTCAGCAAGACCTGATAACTATTGGGAAATAGCTGACAGGCTGGACATAGAGTCCTGTTGATGAGCAAGAATGGATGATAGGGAGGAGGAGATTTGTTGCAGCTGTGCAGTGAGTGCAAACAGCTGAGAGGAATGATCAGGTTGGGGAGCAGGGGTTGGAAAGGAAGACTTGAACAAATTAAGAAAACCTTGAAGCTGAGCAGACATAGAGTCTGTAATGATAGATGGAACGGAAGGCATAGAAGATTCCAAAGAACTATCTTTGTTGGAAAGCACAAAATGCTGATCCTTCAAAGAAGGTACCATGGAATTGCACTTTGTAAACAATGAAAATCAGATTGTCGACTTGTTCACAAAACCTTTGGATGAAAAATGCTTTAATTTCCTAGTGAACAAGTTAGGCATGCTGAATTTATCTACATGAATTAATTTTTAATGCAACATGTCTACAAAGTTTACCTGCTTTCGTCTAAATCAGATTTTCTTTTCTTAAATGTTACATTAACTCGTAATTTGTGTGGTGTGTTTATTAATTTCAATTCTTGTCTGTGTGAATTTTTTTCATGTTATTCGCTTCCCAGAACACTTCACGGTAAATTCTTCAATTCTATATATCGTTACTAACTTTCTGTATGTTTTTTTAATTCAATTAAGCACACTCACATGGGGGGGGGGGGGCAGTGGCGGAGAAATGTTAATCATTTTTAAGTGTGTGTTACTAATGTTGTGTGTTTGAGTGTGGATTATTAATTTAATTTTTTTGGTTTAGCTTTTTTATGGTTGGTTTGTTTTAATTTATCTCATTATTTCTATTTAAGTTTTATCTTGTTTTATTAAAAAAACCTAAAGGATTTTTCATCTTCATTTATTGTTTACTTTTATTTTGTTCTGTATTAATTTTGTTCTACGACTTTTTATTTTGTTTGGATGCGTCGGATTCCCCCTTAACGTGTGGGGGGAACCGGTTTTCAAAACATATAAAAGGGACCCCACCCCCACCGATTTCACTTTCACCTGTTCATCATCATCTTCGCAAGCCTTTGCAAAACACCAATTATTACATCTCAAAGCAAGATATTTTGTGAAGTTTAAAGCGTTATCATGAATCAAGGTAAGTGTTAAACTTCAGTTTGTTCATCATTATGTGTTTCATTTAGTGTTTTTGGCCCTCACATTGTTCTGACATTGAAAGAATTTGTGTTTTTGGAAAGGTTTCTTCGACATGAAGAAACCAAAGGTTTTTCAAAATTCCACATTTTGATCTATTATACCTGATTTCGAAGTTTTTTGTGAAGTTCAAAAGGAACTCAGAAATTTTTCTAAGTATCAAACCCTTTATTCACGAGTAGTAACTCTCAGATAAAGAAGGGTTTTCAAATGGGGACTCAACTATTTTCTAAGTTTGAAAAACATTTTGTTATTATCAGTTTTTGTAACTCTCGTAACAACTAAAATGTTCACCTGCATGAAAAACTTTTTAAGTATTACTTTCAACCAAAGCATTATCTAAGAGTTATAACTCTCGAATAACACTAGACTCACAAGTTGGGCCATAATTCATCCAATTTTTTAAGTATAACTCTTAACTATAGTTATCACGAGAGTTGTAACTCTCGGGTAAAACAATAACCGTGAGTTGTCCATCTTTTGCCCAAATTCATTAAAACGTTCTAAGTATCTTTTCAATACAAGGCTCACACGAGAGTTACAAAACTCTAGTGAACCTGTGCGCGCAACTACCAGACATATCATTTCTAAGGCTACTCTCGGTTGAAGTTTATCAATAGAAGTACTTTAAGAAATCAGATTCATTCTATCTAACACCTAATACATGAAACATCCATGACTAAGTCAGATCTTATTTCATATATACATATCTAACTTTCATTCCTCTAACAAGTGAAATGACCTCACAATCACACTCATCCAAAAATATCCCACAACCCAGCCCACAACACTCTGATCCTTATCACTCATCTAATGAGGAACTTTACCTCCTGATCTGTAGCCCATCCTCTTAGATCCTTAGAACGAATATCTCAAAAGAAATTTTGGCTAGAGATCAAACGAAATAACTTTCTCCGATTATGTAGGGTCGTCCCAATGTTATAATCAGCACTTTTAATCAATAATAATCACAACAATCAAAACAAATGAGAATCGTAAACTCTATCACTGTGTTCGAATATTGAGAAAAAAAGAAATGCATGAGGAGGCCTTATATTATTGAAATTTCAAAATGACAAACTTGTGGCTTAAATATTAAATCAACTTTGAGGGATTTACATTCTATAACCCTCAACTTCTAAATGCAATTAATAAATTACAACTGAAGGAAATTACTTGGAAATAATTTACATAGAAATATATTAAACTAACTATTACAAAATAAAACCCCACGTGATCGAAATTTATAATCTAACAATCTCCACATTTTCGATCATTGCGGAGGATAACAAGCATGTTCTGCACTTTCTCGAAAGCCAAGAATGACGACGAATCTTCTAGTCACTTGCCTGATATGCAGCCTGCCATTGATTACTTCAACTGCGCTGAGAATGACTTGAATCTCTTTCAGCCTCTTTTTAAGCTCTGAAATGTGTCGAGCATCATTTTTTTGAAGTCTCTTGTTGAGCTCAGCTCTCACCGATCGAAATGTGCCGTCGGATTAACATGGCAAATCCTCGAAGCGCATGAACTGTCATTTTTATTCAAAAAGACAACCCCTTGAAGACCTCCCAAGAGAACTTTCTACATTGGATGATGATCCACGGCAAAAAATATCTTGTTCAGGAGCCTTGAGACCCACCTTGACCATAAGCTCTCAATGGCTATTTGGAAGTCTCTCAAGCCCATGATGATTGACCAACGATTCATGCTTCTGGTTAATGATGCTAGAGCAGTGATATAACTTAATCGCCCCATGATTCTTTTTTTTTCAGCTTATTATGAAGCGTCTCAATGTCATCCATGTATATAAAATCCAGATCACTCTCATAAATCTGATGTGATGACCTGTCTTCTCTAATGACATTGAATGCAGGAGGGAACAGACATGCCCACTTATATAGATTGATGGAGGTTACCTTAATGATCTTGGATTTGGACCAATATTCAGACTTTGGTCTTGTTTCTTTCAGCATCATTTGGTTATATTCGGCTTGTTCAGCTCTTGATGCATCACTAAGTAGCATTAATAGATGTCTAGTGTACATCCCTGGTTTCTTTCTGAAAACCATTTTGAACCTCTCTTCAATATATGGACGTTGAAATTCTTCAGCTGGAAAATTCATCAAGAAATCCTTCAACCCCTGTACCAGAGGTTCCTCTATTTCAGCAGGCGGTACTTCAAGCAGTTTGTAAACTCGACCCCGATGGTCATGTTTTAGAGCTTCCTTTTCTTCTGATGTCATTGTTTGTACTTTGCCCTTCGAATACTAGTTCACCCACTTCAGATCATTTATATCATGTACAGGAGTCACATCAGGTCTTGTTTCAATGCAATCTACAGTTCTTGGACGTGATGACTCAGCACCTTGGTCATGGACTTGAGGGGTGGGAGCTTTTATAGTTGATAGAATTTCTTCTTGAGGCACATGGGTAGGAGAGTTCAAAAAGTCAAATGATGATGAAGGTTTTTGTGGTGACTATGGCACTGGCTTGGGTGTTTTTAACGGATAGTCTTGATCAATATCAGAGTCTGAGGCAGACACTAATACGATCTTAACCTTATCTTATGGTGGCTCGAACACTATCATGGCCGAAGTTGTGACTTCTTTTGTTTGGCCACCTGGAGCCCCTGAACCTCCCTCCTCACTTTGTTCAGCCTTTACTCCCCCTAGAACCTGCATTTCTCCATCATACTGAATCATGGGGCGTTTCTCCCCCTCCAGGATGATCAGGGTCTTCCTGATCATAATTTTTTAATCATCTGGATTCAGCTTGAGGTCTGCATGCTGATTGCAAATCAATCATTGCTGATTCAAGATGAATAATTCTGTTGTTCAACTGATCTTGGACTTGAAGCACTAGCCTTTTTAGGCTTTGTACCTAATCGGAAAGGTTCGTTAGCTGCTCTTGGACTGATGCGGATTGTTGGACTGATGAGGTTCCTAAGTTGCAACACCCTTACCCTTCAAAAATGAGAAAAAGGGCGGTATGTTGCTCCTCTGAAGATGCCTTGAAGGCATCCAGGTCAGCCCGGGAAACAAATCCGGCAGCACAAAGAGCTACTGTTAACATCTCGATAGAAATCCTGGGATGGCATGAAGCTAACGACGTTTGTGTAGCAGCTTCAGGTCTTCCTTCCATCATCTCTGCCTCCCTCGTTGGCAGTGCAGATCCGGAAGTTGTTTGAGGCGCCAAAGAGGCGTCTGTGACATGTGTGGACGCCACGAAGGCGTCATACATCATGAATTGGGGTGGGGTGTGAGCTATGGTCAAAGGAGGGTCAGTCACTGGGGGCGGCGAGTGACCTTTTTCAACAACACATCTCTCCGAGTGAGAGGGTGATGGTGTTATTGCAATTTCCCCGTGGAATGAAACAGGATCCATGTTAGATCTAGAAATTGTGATAGTTTCAGGGTTTATATTGTACTAAACGAAACTTAGTTTAGTGTTCATTTTGTAAGGTTTCAAAGTTATGTGTAAATGGGTTAAAAGACCAAAAGGTCAACCCATGGGTATGGATAGTTTAGATCCATTTGTTTTCTTATAAATAGTTTGTTTAGGTTTAATAATTCAGTTGTTGAAAGCTTTTGTACGTACGTGGAATTGGAACGCATTTAAGGTTTTTCTGAAGTTGAATATTCATATAGTTCTTCATTATATTCGTAGTGTTCTTCATGCTTAGTATGTTAATTGATCTTATGAATGTGTGTTGAATGAATGCTTCTATATGGAGTTAAAATCCCTTTGAGGGGACCCTGAGTGGATGGTGGTGGTTTGTTCGACCACTGGACTGGTGGTCTTTTGCTGGATTGTCCGACTTATGGGGCTGTGGACTCCCTCAGAAAATGTACCCTCTGCCCTCAATAGGTCAGAGATGGTTCTTTCAGAATCACCGGTCTCTACCCTTTCACCTTCATCTCCATCTCTCTCTCACTTTAAAGAGATCTCCTACTCACTAGAAGCCATAATTTTTTGTATCGCTGCCTCAACACCCTCTTCCTCACTCATATGAGCCTCACCGTAGTATTGGGTAGGCTTAGTCGGTTTTGAGTGAGCCTCATCCGGATACAGGACCCTGAGATAGAGCAATGATAGAGGAATGTCCATGACCGGGATATTATCGGTGTCAGTCGGAATCTTTACTCGTTGTAGTGCAACAATCTTGGAAACATCCGCCTCCGGTCGTTCGTGGATGTCATCATCATTATCCATGGCGTATTGTATGAATAGCTGTAGGAAACGCTGAAAAGGAACAAACTTTCTTTCTTGTTTTGTCCCTCTCTCTTGGACTGCTCTCTTCAGCTCTTCAAAGATGAATGCCGCATAATCGTAGTGTCGATCGTATGCGAAGGCGGCAATCAAAGCTAGCACTTGAATGGAGGCCGAGTCATGGCCTAACTGCTTGCCGGTGAAGCACTTCTTGATAACGTAGAAGAAATCCCTCCAGTGAGACTGGAGTTCCTTGGTCTTAAATTCTAATGGCTTGGACAGTTGGCCATCATAGTCTATGTGTAGGTCCCGAGAGGTTCCCAAAGTATATAGCTTTAAGCTGTAGAGGGGGGGGGTGAATACAGCACTTCAAAAACTACACACTATTTTCTCAATGTTTGTATGTATTATCAACAAGTTGTTAATTACAAACAAGCTTGAATGCGGAAAGGTTCAAGCTGAGATGACAGATACAACAGTATGTTCACTAGTCTAACACAGACTCAAACTAGTTTACAATGAATACACTCACTAAGAAGCACTCACTGTGTTTACAAGACTCAGAGGGACGGCTTATGTAGAACAGCTTAGACACAGAGAAACTGTATTACACAAGCAGACTTGCATGCATGAAAAACACAGTTGCACGTTCACTCTTGGTTTCAGCACTTAGCTTTTTTTGGCTTAATCTTTCTGTCCTTAGAAGCTTCGTTTTATACTCACTCAGAGGATCTAAGTGAAACTTCTTCATTGGACGGAATGAAAAAGGAGAAGTCTTGTTGAAAAGACAACATAACCTTTTCTGCACTTTCTGAAAAGCAGACTTGTCTTCTTGTGTGCAGAACTTTTGTCTTTTCACTTTGTCTACTGTTGCATTGCCTTTAACTATTTAAGGAATGTCAACTTTGCGTCTTTCTTCCTTGTAAAGGCCTATTTTGATATAAGAAAAAGGTCTGTCACCCTTTTTCAAATAACCTTTTGTCTTCATGTAACAGAAAAGCTTGGGCAGCCTGAGCAGTTCTGATTTCCACTTTGTCTTCGACTTTGTAAACTGATCTTGTAGTCAAATACAATACATGAGGACTTGGAAACACATTCCATAAAGTGTTTAGCCTGTTCATAAAGAACAGGTTCTGTTCACAAAGAACAGAACACTTGAAAAACTGCCCAAGCTGCTCACCAGTGTAGAGCAGCGTAGACAGTTTATGTCCAGCCTGTTCAGCAGACTGAACAGCTTGGACAAACTGTCTTAGTTGCAACACATGCAACATATAGAACAGCTTTGGACTGATTTTGCAAATCACTTTTTAAGTATTATTAAGGCATAAACAGGCCTTAACTTTTACCCATCAAGTGCATCATCAGGTTTGATTAATAATCTCCCCCTCAGATGCAGAACAGGTTTGACTGAGGCCTTTTTGTGCCTAACACTATGTATAATATTTCTTGAAGAGTTTGGGCAGAGGTTGGAATGGGGGCGAAGCCATATTTGCTAACTGAGTGGTTATCGGCGAGTAGGCGAAGAATATGACGGATGGCTTGAAGGGTGATTTCAATAGGACGGACTCTATCTTAGTTGTGAAATGAGGTACTGCCTCATTCACAAAGGTAAGGTGGTATAAGAATTGTTGATTGTAGATGATTGGAACAGAGATGGCTGTGGTTATGGCATAGATGATGGGGTGGCCTTTGAGGATATCAAAAGTGATATCATCGGCTTCAGTGCGGAGAATGGATAGATTAAGTTGCCAGTTATGAGGGGAAAACTCTGACAATTGATCTGATGGAAATAGATTTTCATCTGGCAGTTGGGCGTTGTTATTCAGGATGGGAGAATGGGGAATAGTGAGGGTTATCTGATGATCCGTATGTCCTGAAAAAAAACGCAACACAGTTAGTTTATCAGACTTGTATAGAAATGATACATTGATATGAAGTCTAAAATAAGTGTGAATTGAACCCGTCTATTCTGTTTAAAGCATCAACATTTTTATCAGTAGAATGTAACTTCTACTTAATAAAATCCAAAGCCAATCGTTGAGAGACCAATGCTAGATTAGACGTGTTCACTCGAACACTTATTTTAACTATAACTAATGGTGCAGGATATGGAATATTTATTTTGTTTTTGATGTAAGTAAAATGCAAAAATTGAAATATCAAAAAAAAATCCTAAGTGCTGAAATTCGGATGAACCGAATTTCGGATGCTTATGAACCGAATTTCAGGTGCAATGGAAATTCAGATGAGATGATCCGAATTTCTGGTGGGATAGAAACTCGGATGACATGATGCATCAAATTACTTTTAAAGGAAAAACTAAGTATGAAACTAAAAAGGTGAGATGTGGGAACCGAAATTCGGATGTATCCGAATTTCTGTTGATGGGCACTATGTGAACACTTTGTCTTAAAAATTAATTTACAAATTTTAGAGTAGGCTTGAAATTTGTATGGACCCGAATTTTGGATGGTCCGAGACGTATACATAGTTAAAATAAAAATATAAATGTTGTTGTGACACCAACCGAATTCCGGATGAACCGAAATTCGGATGAACCGCGAACAACATTCATAAATTTCTAAGTGTAGTCATGTGATCCGAATTTCGGATGAAGAGAAATTCGGATGTGGTCCATCATGTATGAAACAATTAACTGAATATTTATTATAAGTGTAAAGCACCCGAATTTCGGATGGATCAGAATTTCGGGTGTATAAGAGTTTCACACTTAGGAAAATTAGCAATAATGTGTTCATGCACATGCAAACGTGAACAGTACAAAAACGCAAGAAGAATGAAGGAAAATGATGAAAAACAAGATTCGAGAGCTTTAGGTGGTGGCAATGGCTGTGGGAAGCAGGTGTCGGAAGCTTGAAAGGAAGGAGAAGAATGCGTAATAATGAAGGAATAGATCCTGCCTATTTATATAGGCGGGTCAGGTCGGCTTGTGAAGGGATCTGCGCATAGCTCCTCAAAAGGAGCCCAATAAAAATTTTTTATGGGTTTTCTTTTTAGAAAATTAAGTAAGTCATAATTAAAATTAACTAAACTCAACAAAATAACAAAACACAACATTATTTGAATTAACCTACTAACTAAGACTTAACTAAATAAATAATGAAATAAGACCAAAACAAAAAAAATAGTTTTGAGTTTTTCTTTGAAATTATCCGAAGATACACAAAAAAAAAAATTTTAACTAAGACATAAAATAAAATCTTTTTGAGTTTTTGATAATTTAAGACAAGTAAAAATACTAGATAAAACATAAAATCTTTTTGTGATTTTCTGAGAGATTACTTAAAAAAATAAATTTAACCTAAGAATAAAATATGTGAAAATTAAAACTAAGTTAATGTACACTATACATCCTGATTTTACTCCCCCTCAATTACACAATTATCCTATTAGATCGAACCGTAGAACCTTTTTACCCTTTTGAAGACAGACAAACCTGGAAATAATTAGCGTCCCACTCAATTTTGAACACATGACATAGTAACTTTCAGGATCATCAACATTAAAAATATACATAGATAAAGCAATATTGAATAGAATTTTGTGACACGACCTTTAAATTTATACAACAGATATTTTCTAAATAAAGGATTTTCAAACAATGACTTGATTGAAATAAAATTATTTAGACAATATCTATAATTTAACTAGAAGGTGGATTCAACATGCCAATTTGAGATACTAAGAACTGAAAACGAGGTTCGTCTAAAGCCTTAGTAAAAATATCAACAAGTTGAAATTCCGTGCCTACAAAATACAATTCAATTGTTCCTTTGTCTACGTGATCTTTAATAAAATGATGACTGATGTCTATGTGTTTTGTTCGTGAGTGCTACACGGGATTGCATGAGATGGAAATTGTGCATCTAGAATCACAGTATATTGGGATGTTGGTGAGTGAAAATCCATAATCACGTAACTGGGTTCTCATCCACAGCACTTGTGCGCAATAGCTTGCAACTGCTACATATTCAGCCTCAGCTATGGATGTGGAGACACAGTTCTGCTTTTTGGAAGACCAACTCACCGGTCTGTCAACCAAATACTGTATTCCCTTTAGATACCAAGAAGATTCTCATCGCTTCTATCCGTGCAACTGGAGCGATGGTCTCGTCATAATCTATGCCTTCTTGCTGTCGGTAGCCTTTGGTGACTAATCTTGCTTTATTTCTCACCACGATGCTGTTGTCATCGGGTTTATTCTTAAAGATCCACTTTGTTCTGATTATTGTTCGGTCCTTTGGTTTGGGAACTAACCGCCATACTCTGAGCTGTTCGAACACGTTGAGTTCTTCATGCATTGCTACAATCCTGTCTTACTCTTTCAAGGCTTCATCCACATGAGCAGGCTCTATCATGCTAAGGAATGACGCAAAGAGACATTCATTAGAGGATGCTCCCTTCGAGTTTGGACCCCGGTAGAGATATCACCAATAAATTGTTCTGTTGGGTGACTCCCGGGTCCATTTCCTCTCGTGTGGAAGGAGTGAACGTGATGGAATCTGAATGGTGAGTGTGGGGATGGATGAAGTGTTATGGTTGATGCTTTCGAGTGAAGGTACCACTGGTTCCGGTTCAGGTTCGGGTTGTACTTCAAGAGGAATAATGTTTGGAACTACGTGTGAGGGAATTAATGGAATGGATTCAACTAGTGGCGTGTCTGTGGATGAATTGGAAGGTGAAGATGATGATGTGGATGGTGTGTGGATTGATGTAAGGATTGGTTGATCTGATGATGTTGGTTGAGCAGTCAAATCGTCAGAGGATGTGTTAACTACAGAAGAAGAAACAGGAGATGGATTATACTAGAACCTGTTAGTGCACCCTGTGTGACGATAGCAGTCTAAGTGTAGATAGTCTTTTGTAATACATCATGCTTTGCAAATACAAGTTATATATGTTTGATCTTGTTTGTTGTTTGATGTTTACTTAAGTTCAAAGATAAGTTTAAAGATAAGTTAAAACATAAGTTCAAGAACAAGTTCAAAGATAAGTTCAAGAATAAGTTCAAGGCTAGGGTTTTGAACATAGTTGAGCTAAGTTCGAAGTAGTAGTGGACAAGTTCGTGGGCTTGGGCCTAAACGAACTTGTCTAAGCTAAATTCGAACTTAACCTCTATAATTAAGACTTAATCCGTTTGATTAATGATTTTTGCAGAAATTAGCGTTCCGAGCTCGTATAGTGCACGTACGAACTTGTGAGATTTTAGAGAGTCGTTTCGGAGAAATACACGTGTCGGGCCGCTCGTCGTATCAGCTATCATTGTGTTCGTCTCTGGGAATTCTGTGTGTGTGATCGATCCGTTAAACCCTTAACGAGGATTTCGCACTCGTTGCGCGTCAAGATCAGATCCGTAGGTAGGCGACCTTACAAATGGTATCAGAGACATAAAGAGTGTTCATCGTGTTCTACGTGTTCATACGAATATTCTTGGTTTCTTGACGTTCTTACCAGAAAATCATGTTTTCTTAGTGTTTCTGAGTTCTACAAGCAAGGTAACGGGTGTAAGGTCTGCTCTCTACGGATCTTATCTTGACGCGTCACCTTCCAACGAGTGCGGAATCCTCGTTAGTGGCTTGACGGAAAGACCACGCACACCAACACAAAGAGACTAGCACGGTGATAGACGAACAACGGATCGTCCCGACACTGTGATTCTCTCCACACGAAACTCTCTGATTGCTAGCACGTTCGAGATCGCCATTTTGCTTAAACTCTCTGAAAATCTGCAAAAGTCTCATAATTAATCGAATTAACCCTTAACTATACTACCCGGTTCGACTTTGTCTAGGACATATTCGAACCTTTGCCTTCAAACTTATGTTTGAACTTATCTTTGAACTAATGTTTGAACTTATTGTAATACAATACACTAAGTTCAAACATACATACAATTAATATCAAACATATATAATCGAACATATATCAAACACTTGTTAATATTCGATATCAAGTAAATTGACTTATACAAAATGCTATCTATACTTAGACTGCTATCGTCACACAGGATGTACTAACACATTCTCCCTTGATGATAGCTTCTAACTATTTACATTTTGTCTAAGTACTCGAACTATATACGCTACTACCTGCATATAATCCTAGATCTATACATACTCTAACTATCCTTTGGAATTTTCTAGCCTCAGATCTCCATCCTTCATGAAAGAAGATAGGCTGATCGTGTAGCTTTCGCAGGTCATCCTTAGATAGATTTATTAAGTGCAACGGATCATATACTCTCAAATTAATTAGTCTTCTGTATCCTCCATTATTGCTTCAGCTGTTTCATTGTCTATGTACCACCACTTCATGTTTCTGAGAACATCTTGTGGCATAGACTTCAGTGGCACCTTCTTCAAACATCTGACGGGTTTGTACCCCATTTTAGCCCATGGTCTTCCCGTGTGAGGATCAATTCTTGTTTCATCCTCAACTCTTTTGCCCGACCTCGGCTTGAGTCTTTCGAACTTTCCAGATCTGCCCTCTTTTCTGATTATTTTTGCAATACCTTCAGCATAAGGGTCTTCACCGATGTTAATCAACTCTTTCTAGGCTAACTCCTTCACTTCTACCTTGGGCAATGTGTTAAACACTTTAAGCGTTCACCTTAGGTATTGGAGTCCAGCTCTTCTCTTTAATATAAATAGCTGCAGATCCATGTCAAAGAACCAGCTAATAATTCCACCTGATAGGTTTTCGGAACCTGGAACTCTCATCCTCCTTTTCATCTTCGGCTCTGTCTTCTTCTCTTCCTTTCGGAACCTCACATTTAACAATTCAGCTCTAGTTGGTTCTTTCTCAGCTTCTTCCAGTTCTGAATCGTCTACGGAGGCCAACTTAATCTCATCAATATTAATCACATTTTGATTGTTATGCACATATTGCTCAGTGATAGGCTGTGAATGAATGATCACTTCATCAACAATTTCATCTTCATCTTCCACCGCCTCCTCATCAGACTTCCAATCAACCATGTCTTCGGCAACAAACTCCCCTTCCTCCAACTCTTCAACATCATCTTCAAAATCAAACAGTATTTCTTCTTCTTCAATATCTATCAGAGCATCTATCATCTCGCTCTCGATGGTCATTGAAGCTTCACCTTCAGCTCCTTCCATTGCTGCAGATTGACCAGGCTCCCCCTGAATTGTTGCATGCTGAGCAGTTGGAAAATCTGCTAGCTCACTTTCTTTTCTTGCCTCGGGATCATTGCCGTCATCATCTTTTCTCCTTATCACTTCAGCTTCTTTGCAGCTTGTCTCCCCCTGAGCTTAAAGATTTTTCATTAACTGCTTGAGGAGGGACTTCATTGTCTTAATCTCAGAAGCTTGATCAGTAACAAATGTTTTGAGTTTGGTGTTTTCTTGATCAAGTCTAGCGTTATGCGCTTGAAGCTCTTTGACTGCTATTGTAAGCTGGAAGATTTGGACTGATTGGAAATCCACTTTACTCCTCAACTCTGTAAAACGCTGGTTCCCAGTGAATGTGGACGATGTGGATGGAATGGATGATGTTGATGGAATGGATGTAGTTGGTGATGGAGTGATGGTTGGTTGAACAGCAGGAATTTCAGGTTCTGGAGCGGAAGTGGATGAAGCTCCCTGCATGAAACGATGTCGCTTCGCCCTCTGCCTAGGGACGAGAGGAGTAGGATCTTCTGCTTCATAATCTGAATCGTCATCTGAGGCTCTAGCAGCTCTTGTAGCTTCTTCTCTCGAACTGACTACAATTCTTGATCCGTAATCGCCTATTCGAACAGATGGATCAACGGATTCTACTGCTACTTCTTCGACTTCTACCTCTTCAACTTCCTCAGACTCAGATTTTGAGGTGGTCATCACTTGACCCTCTACCTCAGCTTCTCTTTGATCCTGGATCTCAAATTCAATTTCCTCATCCTCGGAAGGTTAATATTCGTCAATGTCTCGCATAAGATCACTGTAATCAGTTGGAGGCTCCAAGATTGTATCAACTAGCTCAGCAACAATATCTTGTTGTGCCTGAGAACCATGAGCCCAAATTTCCTCTAGAGTCTCTACTCGAGGATCAATTTTTGGGGCCACGCCTGAAGGGCCCGCAACATCCGATGATGGACCTGCTGCCGATGACTCTTGTACTCTGCTTGTTGAAGGCCTGGATGCCTGAGTTTGACTTGTCGTAGCTCTTTGTCTCCTTCTTGGTTGTGCTGGAGGTCGTTGATGTTGCTGAGGCTGTTGTTGCTGTTGCTGCACTAGTTGTGGCAGAGGCCCTTCTCCAGCCCAGTTCTCACCCTCTGGTGCCACAAAATCTGGATCTACCACTACACCAAAAAGAGGTGCATCAAGTGGTCTGATCTGCTCAGCCCTGCGGGCGTTGTGTGACTGCCAGTCAGCAAAAATTCTTTTATCTATAACTGCCACACTTTGAATATCTGGAAGCTGTGGCAGATTTGGCAAAGAATGTCGAATCAACATCATCACAAAGCGCGGATACATCAAGAATCTTTCGCGCGCTGGAGCCGTTATCTGATGTACAAACTCCGCAAAGAGCATTTCAGAGTAGCTAAAACTCTTATTATACACCAAAGCAATCATAGCCGACTGCATCTTGGATACTATATAGTCGAAACCTGCCTTTTTCGGTGCAAAGCACACCATAATCACGTGCGCCAAGTACCTCCACTGGCCTATCAAACCACTCTTCATATAAGAAGCTTTAGCGATATCTAGTCCATGACCCATGCGCAGGAAGGCTGCTTGCCTTATGTTTAACATGAAATCAATTGGCCCTGCCTCTTGTTCTACAGACCCTAGCTGCAAAACTCGACGAAGCATATCCGCGGAGAAAACAATCGGCTGCCCTCCCACTCTCGTCCTCAACACAGTTGGCGTCACCGTACAATCAACTTGAAAATGATCCCAGAATTGCCTAACATACGGTAAGATGATCTGCACATTATGAGATAGTGCATACGAAACCCTGGAGTGTGACAAAAACTCCACCATCTGCCTAAAAGCTTGAGCTTCGGGAAGCTCCCTATCCGGCGATATTACCATGTTATGCTTTTGGAAAAATGCCCTTTCACCCATATCTGCGTATAAAACAATAACGTATAATAGAGGTGAAAAATAAAAATGAAACTTTTTTAATTTTGAATTTGTTTTATTTTGAACTTACATAAGTTCAAATTTCTACAAGTTTGAAGTTAAATTTATGAAAACATTTCGAATTTAATAATAAATTCGAAGATATATATTCGAAGTTGACTAAATTTGAATTTGACTAAATTCGAATATTCTGACAAGTTCGAACCTGATGAACATGTTCGAAGTCGGTCACTTTCGAATACAAATCCATGATTTAAACACTATTTGACATAGAAATTAGTATCATATAGTCCTATTAGGTTCTAATCGAAGATGTATGTAATTTATTTGAAGTTTCACCGGTTAAAACTTGTGATTTTGAATCACAAAGTTTAAACCATTAAAACTTCAAAATTAGTCGATTTTTTGCTATAAATGAGTCCTAGGATACTTAAATCTTGTAAAACACTTATGTTTATACCTAGATTTGTAAGTAGATTCGAACCCAAAGGACAAAACTTCGAGAAATAGTGTAAAATTCGAAATCGGTAAAGTCGAGAACAAGTTCGAAATCGCTGCTGAGCAAGTTCGAAGATAGAAAATCGAATGTAGGTGACATAAATGAGTCACTGTTGAGCTTTATATACTAACAACATTTGAACTTGTACTTCAATTCGAATTTACAGACAGATTCGAAAATTAATTCGAGTTTGTTTTAAATTCGAACATAATTGAAAATTTTGAAAATCTTTGAATAAAATTCAACTTTTTCAAACTTTTCCAACTCTTTCAACTTTTTTGTTTAACGGAACAAACTATGCAAAATTTATTTACACTAAGAATAGGTTTTCATGCAATGTTTGTTTATTCAACTAAAAATGCATCCTTAGTAATTTTGACCTTTTTCCTAAAAATGAAAAATAAAATAAAATAAAATAAAGCAAAATAAAATAAAATTCTGAATACAATTTAAACTTAAACTACTCAAAAATATTATTAAACTTTACAATCTACGCTAACAGAATATTTTTGGCGAGAAAGTCAAAGAAAGGTTCAATCAGATAGCGGTGTCAAATACGCACTTTTAGTATTGCACTCTCACACTTAGGAATATTTTTTTCTTGACTGTTTGTCGTGACACACATTTCTAGGCGATTGTTGGTATTATTTTCTCTATAAGCATGTTACACTTTGGAATATCCCTTGGCCTTTTTATTTATCAAGAAACTACCTTACGTGTCTCATACTTAGACATACTTTTATGATCAAGGCATACACACAATGATTATAACTTTTCGGTGTTGCAAATTTTCTTTAAAAGGCAAAAGTCGGACACAGTTCTGTATTTACATACAACAGAGTGTCTTAGTTTGTCTTAAAGTTTATTTAAAGCTAGCAAGACAGCGGTGACAGGTCTGTACTGACGTACAACAAAGCGACTTATCTTGCTAACTCGAGTCAAACCAGAGGCAACAGGTCTATACTTACGTACAACAAAGTTACTTATTTTGATTCTCAATTCACTATCATGATTTTTCTATTCTTTTCTTTTCTTTAAGATGTATCTGATGTGGCTATACATCCCCCAGAAAATTTGCATACCTCATTTAGAATCATTGTCTGTATGTCTCTAACATAAAAATTAAGACCTTTTGGTCATACATCTAAGTTAGTTACACATATGACTTTTTCTTGAATATTTTACACAACAACTCTTTTTCTAATATTCTCTTTTTTTGAGCTTTTTATGGTTTTATCTCTTTTTTCTTTTGTTTTTCATAAATAAGAATAAGCTAATAAAATAATCTACCACACTTACTATAAAAAGAAAGAAATTCTACTTAGCTGCTAAACTTACTACAAAAAGAAAGAAAACTTACTGCTATCAAAAGAAATAAATTCTACTAAGGTCAAGCTACTCTGGATTACGCATGCCATCTAGTTGAACTAACAACTCAAAACGTGACTTATCAAAAGCTTTGGTAAATAAATCAGCATTATTATCTTCCGTTGCCACTTTTATCAGCTTAATTAAATTCTTTTCAGCACAATCACGTATAAAATGGTGTCTTATGTCTATGTGCTTCGTTTTACTGTGTTTAACTAGATTATTGGTTATAGCAATAGTTGACAGGTTATCTATCCTAATAGGAGTATGAGTATAAGTCAAACCATAATCCCGCAATTGTTGTTGTATCCACAAAACCTGTGAACAGCAACTACCAGCAGCAACATATTCGGCCCCGCACGTTGACACGGCTACCGAAGTCTATTTCTTGCATTGCCAGGAAACGAGTCTCCCTCCAAGGAACTGACAACCTCCAGTTGTTGACTTGCGATTAAATCTGCATCCTCCATAGTCTAAATTAGTGAATGCTTCCAATTCCAGATCACCATCCGCGTGATACCAAAGTCCCAGCTTCGGTTTCGACTTGAGGTATCTCAGAATCCGCTTCACAGCTTTCATGTGCATCTCTTTTGGATTAGCTTGAAACCTAGCACAAATACACACAACAAACATTATGTTAGGTCCAGAAAGAGTTAAATACATAAGTGATCCAATCATGGCCAGATATAACGTCGGATCCACATCGGTATCACTCTCCTTACCCGGTCCGAGATTATGATTCACTTGAATCGGCGTGCTAAAATGAGCCGTCAGCTTGGTTCCTTCCATCCCGAAGTGCTCTAGAATGTCGTAGACATACTTTGTCTGATGGATAAACATACCCTCCTTCCTCTGCTCAACTTGCAAACCCAGAAAGAAGATTAACTCACCCATAGCACTCATCTGAAACATAGACTTCATTACCTTCTCAAAGTCTTTGCACATCTGCTCGTCTAATGACCCACAAATGATATCATCGACGTACACTTGTACCAAGATGAAATGTTCACCCTTCCTCTTCACAAATAGTGTACTATCAATTCTCCGTCTTTCAAACTCGTTGTCTAAAAGATGAGTAGATAGTGTCTCGTACCACGCCCTTGGTGCTTGATGTAGTCCATACAAAGCCTTATCGAAAGGATATACTCTGTCTGGATGCTTTGGATCTGTAAACCCGGGCGGTTGTTCCACATACACCAATTCCTTCACTTTGCACTAGAGAAAGGCACTCTTAACATCTAACTGATAGACTTTAAACCCTTTGAAGTAAGCAAAAGCTAGAAACAAACGGATTGCCTTAAGCCTTGATACTGGCGCAAATACTTCATTGTAATCGATTCCTTCCTCTTGGTTGAAACCCTTTACGACAAGTCTTGCCTTGTTGCGAGTCACTATACCCCGATCATCTCTCTTGCACATAAAAACCTACTTGGTTCCTATACGATTTTTCCTCGAGGTAACAGAACTAACTCCCACACTTCAAGTTTCCTGAATTGTGACAGTTCTTCCTGCATCGCTTCAACCCAAGATTTGTCTTTCAGTGCCATTTGCACATTCTTCGGCTCTACTTGCGAGATGAAACACGAATACAAGCAAGTGTGAAAAGCCTCGGAGTCATTGATCATCGACAACAACACTGTGTTGTTATTCAAACTACTCCTAGTCCTCACACCAACATTCGGATTTCCTATGATACTCTCAACTGGATGATCCTTATTAATCCTTAATGTTTGTATCTCATCAACCCGAAGATTATCTCCTAAATTTGATCCTATTTCACCTAATGGGGGAACGACTTCAGACTCTACATTTTCTTTCCCATGACCACTGTCTTCGGAGTTAGAATTTGTAGTCTGATTTTCGTCTGCAGGCAACTCAGAATCATTCTCTGCTGGAGATCTATCTACTGTTGTTGTAGGCTCAGATGTTGATGGAAATGTCGTCCTCGAAAAACTTTGACCCTCGTCATTCAGATTTAAAGACGACAAGTCCTGTTCGATTGTACCTGCATTTCCATCCAAAGGAATGTTAAATGATTCAAACAGTTTGTCATAATCAAAAATCCATTCCGGACCAGTTTGGGGTTCATGTGTATAACTTGTTACATCAATATTATACACAATCTCGACCGTACCATTTGATTTATTAAAAAACCCTTTTATTTGGTGAGTTCGACACATAACCTAGGAAATAACCTTCGTCAGTCTTTTCACCAAACTTAGGTTGATGTTTTGTTTTCATTAACATACATGGTACCCCAAATGGTTCGAAGCCAGTTAAATCTGGTGGCCTTTTATTCAAAACTTAATAACAGGTTTTGTTCAGTGATTTGACATTAAGGACCCGATTTAAAACATGACATGCGGTATTCACTGCCTCCCCCCAAAACATGGTAGGAAGCTTTCAATCCGAGAGCATGGTCCTTGCTGCCTCAATCAAAGTCTTGTTTTTCCGTTCTACCACCCCATTTTGTTGTGGCTAATATGGTGCAATAAATTGATGCACTATGCCCTTTGATAGGCAATATACACCAATTACAGTGTTTTTGAATTCCGTTCCATTATCACTCCTGATACGTTTTACCAGCGTCCCATAGGAGTTTTCCACTTGGTCTAAGAACCTGATTATCTTGGTAGTTGTCTCGTCTTTCGTACCTAAAAAGAAACCCCACAAAAATCGTGAGTAATCATCAGTAATAACTAAACAATACCAACTACCACCTATACTCCTTTTGTTGATTGGTCCGAACAAGTCTATATGCAACAATCGAAAGTGGCAGCTATAGAGTTCTGAGTCTTGGACTTGTGTGCCTTCTTGTGTTGTTTTCCTTTCTTGCATGGTAGACACTTGTATTCAAAGTGAAAACTCTTCATTGGATCACCTTGCACTAGTCCATTTTTAGTAATGTAATTCATTCTTCTCAGGTGCAAGTGTGACATGCGTCTTTGCCAAAAAACTGATTCGGTCTCTAAAGCTTTTGATAGTAGACATATCGGTCCCATCGAAGATTCCGGTTTATTCATGTCTAGCATGTACATGTCATTGTTCCTTGGGGCCCTCATCAGTATCCACTCTTCAGGTACTTTGAATCCCGGTTTCAGCACTAACGCCTCAGTATCAGTGAAAAGTACTGAGTTCTTCTTATCGCAGATTTGAGATAAACTAATGAGATTATGAACAAGTTTATCAACGTGGTACACTTGATCAAGTTTGATAGTCCCATTAGTGACCACTCCAGTACCGGTGATATTTCCTCCTTTATTACCACCAAATGATACAAATCCCCTATTCCCTCCCTTGAAGTCTGCAAGTAGACTTCTTTCCGCAGTCATGTGCCTAGAGCAACCACTGTCGACGAAGCACTTGTTGTTTGGACCTGTAGTTATCTCCTATACATGAAAGAAAAGACGTTAGTTATCACGGGGAACCCAAGCCATAACTGACTTGGTAATACCATTCTCATCCACATACTTGAACTCTTTCAAATACCCATCTCTCCTTTCAGGTGACTTGGGTGTTTGATTAAGAGCCTGTTGTGGTGCAGAGTGATTTAAGTTCACTCTCGGCCTTTGTGTAGGCATCTGTTGTGGAGCCCTTGAATAATTTCGATTATAAGGCATTTCCGAGTGATATCCCGGGGCTCTACCTGATGTCTGATGTCTTACAGGAGTGTGTGACCTAACCGGAGTGTAAGCTCTTCTAGGTGTAGTACTCCAATAGTTTTGTTGTGGTCCTGACCTAGATTGATTAGGGACTCTGTTTGGTGAATTAGTCCTAACCACATCATTGGGTCGACCTGACACAGGTGTTTGTTTCACAGCAGTTTTTGGTGTGCCTTGCACAATTTTCTCGGTATTTTGAGAACCACTTGTGCTTGCTACACTTGAAGAAGGTTTATGTTGTTCCGGCTTTCCATTTTTAGGCGTAGACTCTACCTTCCTATGTGGACAACTAGAAGCAACATGTCCCTATTCATGACATCTAAAACACGAAAGTTTATCAGTTGACTTCTTATGCGTGCCCTTTGATTTAGGTGTCTCACTAGTGTCATGTTCTTTTGTCTCAACTATAGTGACTGTTTCCTCTTGTTGATTATTAAAGTCAATTTTGGCTTCTCCTACAAGCTTATCACTAGAGGATGGCACAAATTTAACCTTCTTAATCTCGACATTGTTACTAGTCACCTTAGTTTCTGTATCCTTAACAATTCCAGACAAAGGTTCAGATGCAACCTCTGATTCAACTAGTTTATCAGTCTTATCCTGAGGCTGAGGCACATAGTTATCATTGAAAGGTGGAGGAATCTCTTTATATCCTATCCTACGGGTTTCTTAGACTGACGCTGTGCATCTAAGATCTTCCCTAGGTTCAGAGATGTGTTCCTAAACTTTTCCAGTTTACTATTTACCTCTGCTACCTTAACCTTAGATTCTGCAAGCTCTACCTCTTTAATCTTAAGCTCTTTGGTCAACGCCTCAACATGTTCATACATTAGTTCTATTCTAACACACTGCTCACTCAGCTTGTCTTTTAGAACTATGATATCTTGTGCATCTGCCTTAAGCTTATTTCTAAGATCTTCTTTTATATCTAAGAGGCTAGCGTTGTCCGATTTTAAGGATTCATTCAGAGCAGTTAGATTTGTATGTGATTCAAGCACTAAATTTAATCTATCATTAGTACTAGCACAAAAAGCACATAAATCGTGGAAAGTAGAGGAGTTCAGAATTACCTTTTCGTGAGCTGAATCCACGTTTGCCATTTGTGCAGCAAACTCCAGGATTGTCTCACTTTATGACTTCTCTACAAGCACTGGACTGCTATCATCCGGATGTCTGTCCTTTGCTTCGTCCTCTGCTCCAACACTTCCAGTTTCCGTTACCTCAGCCATAAAGGCTCTAGCGTTGGACTCTGGATGTGTACTACAGTCATATGTTCCATCTAGCTGTCTGTCAGATGTGACATTGGTTAACAGACCAGCTATGTTTGCCTGATTACTTGAACTACCCGGCTGATATCTCCCTTGAGACTGATTCTGGTACTGATTCTTGTAGTTCTCAACTTTAGGTCTTTGACACTCTCTAGCAAAATGTCCTAAACCTTGGCAGTTGTAGCACTTAACTTTGGATTTATCAAACCCAATTTTATTGTTGCTGACACTGAGATTTCTGCCGGTCCTCTTGATGAACCTTTTAACTCGCTGAGTTACCATGGCCAGTTGCCATTGCAAATCCATCTCTTCTAAATCATCAGGGTCCACCTGATCATAATCCTCATCCCATAGCGCAGGATCGTTGCTTTTTCCTTGAACGCAATTGCCATATGCGGCCACAAATGAAGCCAAAAGATTTAGATGGTCTTCAGCTGATTTTACGCTCATCGGCATCTTTGAGTATCCTTGAGATGTAGAAGCAGTCTGAGTTGGCTTTTCTTCTGGTCTAGAGTACCCTAAGAAAGCCCGGCTCCCTGAGTCATCTACTTCAACCGGAGTCGATGTTTCACCCGTAAGGAATGCTGTAACCGTCTTTACTTCACTTGCCACTAAAGGTTTGGATTTCCCAAAATACATATCCGGATCCTGTACTTGGTCATAATCCCTTTCCTTCTTCAGCAATTCAAAGTTATAGGCTCTCAGCGTTCCTATGACTTTTTCTAGAGTTAGAGTATCAAACTTGTCTTCATCATGCTTTATCAGCGCCACATACATCTCCCATTTGGCTGGTAAAGCATCTACAATTTTTACAATCTTTTCCGACTAACTATACTCGACATCGTGGTTGTCTAACTCAGTCAACAAATGATAGAATCTGGTAATGGTCTCATCCAGCTTTTTGTTTTTCAGCACTTTGAAAATAGCGAACTGCTGCTTGAGCATTTCCATTCTATTTTTCTTAACCCTCGGATTACCTTCACACCTTTTCTCCAAAGCATCCCACAACTCTTTTGCTGTTCATTGATTGCGAAATGTGTGCAGGATTTCCTGAGGTAAAGCCATTCTAATAATCGCGAATGCTCAGTTCTCAGCCTCATATAACTTCTTATCATCATCCTTCATCTTTTGATATGATAAGACTCATTCGCGTCCCTCAACTTTTGTTGTTGGTGGAATGTATCACTCGTCAATACAAATCCACATTCTCATATCATTGAATCTGGCGAAATCGGCGAACCTATCCTTCCACCAATAACAATCCTCCAATTTCATCAACATAGGTGGAGAATTTGCTTTTCCTACCTCATGTCCATCTCAATAAACCTTTGTAAACTTGTCATTGTTTCAAAAATTATTAAATTTAAAACTTAATTAATTTAATTCGAAATTAATTTAAAATTAACACTTCGAACTTAAGGAAGTTCGAATATAATTAATTTTAAATTTTTTTGGAATTAAATTCGAAATTAAGTTTGAACTTCAACTAAAATCGAAATAAGGACAAATTCGAAATCCTTGTTAAGTTCGAATATATAAATTCGAATATATGGAGGTTCGAGATTTGGCAAATTCGAATCAATCAAACTCGAATCAAACCCTAAAGAACTTCGAAAGGAGCATATTTTTCTGAGAAACTCGAATTTTAAATAAACCCTAATACCACCTTGATGTTCGAGCGCCGCAAGTTCGAAAAACGGCTAATAATTCGATTCTGTTCAAGGTTTCAGTTTAAACCAATATTTTTAAGAGTAAAGATATTGATTTCGACCAAAAACTTGAACTAATATAAACTATTTTCCGTTATTTTGCTTGTATAGCTCGAAAATCTATCCAAAAACGTGATTTGACCGTCCAAAACGTCAAGAAACCACAGATGTTACTTGTGAACACGAAGAACACCACGAACACCCAACGGCTCAGATACCACTTGTAAGGTCTGCTCACTACGGATCTTATCTTGACGCGTCACCTTCCAACGAGTGTGGAATCCTCGTTAGTGGTTTGACGGAAAGACAACGCACACCGAAACACGGAGACTAGCACGGTGATAGACGAACAACGGATCGTCCCGACACTGTGATTCTCTCCATACGAAACTCTCTGATTGCTAGCAAGTTCGAGATCGCCCTTTTGCTTAAACTCTCTGAAAATCTGCAAAAGTCTCATAATTAATCGAATTAACCCTTAATTATACTACCCGGTTCGACTTTGTCTAGGACAAATTCGAACTTGGCCCAAGGCCTATTCGAACTTGTTCTCCTAGACAAATTTGAACCTTTGCCTTCAAACTTATGTTTGAACTTATGTTTGAACTTATCTTTGAACTAGTGTTTGAACTTATTGTAATACATTACACTAAGTTCAAACATACATACAATTAATATCAAACATATATAATCAAACATATATCAAACACTTGTTAATAATCGATATCAAGTAAATTGACTTATACAAAATGCTATCTATACTAAGACTGCTATCGTCACACAGGATGTACTAACAACGGGAAAAATTCACATTAGTTCAATTTTTTTAGTCGAAATCAGTGTTTTTAATCATAAAAACACTAGTTTAATCTGAAGTATTGAAAAAATCGAATTTTTGGACGTTTCTCAAACTTGTGGCGCTCGAACTTAAGGGGGTATTAGCGTTCATTCGAACTTGTCAGAATACGCTCCTCTCGAAGTTAATTTATGGCTTCATTCGAATTTAACTGGGATTCGAAATTGTCAGATTCGAAGTTGTCAGAAACGAACTTCTCGTATTCGAAGTTGTCAGGAGATTAGGGTTTCTTCGAACATACCCTAAGTTCAAACTTGTTCGAATTTCTAGGTTTTCTCGAACTTAGTCTCATTCGAACTTGTTGAGTTCGAACTTAAACAAATTCGACCTTAATTTACAAACCGAATTTAAATTTGAAGTATTCGAACTTGCATAAGTTCGAAGGGTTTATTTTAAATTAATTTTTAAAATAAATTGTTTAAGTCCGAAAACAAAAGGTTTAGATAGAATGTCGAGTTTGTAAAAATTCCTAGAAATGGACCACGAGGTTGGCAAAGCAAATTCTCCGCCAAAGCTGATAAACTAGAGGATTACTATTGGTGGAAGGATAGGTTGCTGATTTTGCTCGATTTAACGACATGCATATGTGGATATGCATCGATGAGGGATATATTCCTCCTACGCAAGAGCTTAAAGGCCGACAAAGAGTTTCAACTTATCAGAACATGAAAGATGATGACAAGAAACTTTATGTGGCCGAGAACCGAGCATTCTCAATTATACGAATGGCATTACCTCAGGAAATACTTCACACATTGAGGAATCATAGGACTTCTAAAGATCTATCGGATGCTCTAGACAAGAGGTGTGTGGGAAATCCAAGGGTTCGCAAGGGTAGAACTGAGATGCTGAAGCAGCAATTTGATATCTTCAAGGCACTAAAGAATGAGACATTAGATGAGACAATCACTAGATTCTTTCATCTGTTAACTGAACTTGACAATCACAATATCGAGTATCAAGAGACTTAGAATATAGAAAATCTTCTGGATGCTTTACCGCCGAAGTGGGAGATGTACACAGCTTTAATAAAGCATGATGAAGAGAAGTTTGAGACTCTCACTCTTGAAGGAGTTATTGGCACGCTGAGGGCATACAACTTCAAGTTATAGAAGAAAGAACGGGAATTTGAACAGGTTCAAGATCCCGATCGTATTACGGAAAATCAAAACCGTCAATTGCTAGTGAACTGAAGTCAGGGGCCACAGCATTCTTCTCGGGAGAAAAATCTATCCCAGTTGAGACAGGGGAGTCTAGTAGCAGAGCGTTCTGAGGGTTTTCCAAACCAGAAGACAAACCAATTCATTCAGCATCTACGTCTCAAGGATATACTAAGATGCTGATGAGCGCAAAATCAGTTGAAGATCATCTAAATCTTTTAGCTTCGTTTGTTGCAGCGTACGGCAACTGCGTTCACAGAAAAATAAACGATCCAACATTATGGGAAGAAGACTACGATCAGGTAGATCCTCATGACTTGGAAGAAATGGACCTACAATGGCAACTGGCCATGGTGACTCAAAGGGTCAAGCGGTTCATGGAGAGAACATGAAGAAATCTGAACGTTAGCAGCAACAAGGTTGGGTTTGACAAATCTAAGGTAAAGTGCTACAATTGCCAAGGATTGGGACACTTTGCAATGGAGTGTCAAAGACCAAAAGTAGAGAACTATCAGAATCAGAACCAAGGGAGATATCAATCTAGTGGTTTTGGGAATCAAGCCGCCATCGCGGGTCTATTAACCAATGTGTCATCTAACAGACAGCTTCAGGGAACGTATGATTGCAGTACTCATCCGGAGTCGAATACCAGAGCATTTATGGCAGAAGTAACTGAGACTGGGGATGATAGAGTTGAAAAAAAAAAGCAGAGGACACCCAGCAGGCAGAGTCAAGTCCTTTGTTAGTGGAAAAGTCAGAGGAGCAAACCATTCTATAGTTTGCAGCTTAGATTTCAAATGTGGAGTCGGACCACAAAAAGGTAACTCTAAACTTTTCTACATTCCACGATTTATTTGTTTCATGTGCTACTGTCACACCCCATTACCCTGGTTAGCAATGAAGCGTGATGTCGCGGAAGCGTAACCATATTCATAACGAACGACCACTATATGGACGTTTTCAAAATACATCGATATAACTTCAAAATATAGAAATGTTTTAGATAGCCCGAAAATGATAAAGAGTAGTTCGCAAGATACAGAGATTTAAATACATAATTAAATTAACCAAAATAATGCAAAAAAATCTCCGATGGTTTGAAAATGAATGTGACTCCAAAAGTACGGAAGCTTGAAAATACTTCCGATGCGGTGCACTTGCCTTAATTTCCAGAAAATACATGCTAAAATACGTCAATAAATTTGTAGTTGAGCTCATAGGTTTACACGTAAATATGACTTGTATGGACATCAACAGTTGACTTTGAATTTATAAAATCATAAATTTCATGTTATGTATTACATATAAACCATCATACAACCGAAACTTAATTATGAGTTTGCCCTGTGCAGTATGTTGGTACACCCTGTGTGACGATAGCAGTCTAATCGATCTAACATTGTGGTTTAAGTAATATTCAACATTTTGGTTAAACGAGTGTTTTGATATATATGTTTATATATGTTTGTCTGTTATTGATTGTGTGTTTGAACTTGATGTAACATATTACTAGAAGTTCAAACATAAAGATCAAAGATTCATTCAAGCATAAGTAAAAACATAAGTTTCAACACTTAGGTTTTTGAGCAAATGAGTTAGATTCGAATCAGTTAAGGCTTGGCATTCGAATCTGTGATAGATTCGAATGTAGCCTTAGATTCGAATGAAGGCTACATTCGAGAGTGTCTTTGTGGACAGACTCGAATGGGCTTTGGGCAAGATTCAAGTTTGGCCCACATCAGACTCGAATCAGGGTCTATAATTAGGGATAGTCTCGAGTCATTAGCAAACTTTTAGCAGAATTCGTGAGGAATTAAGCTTAAGGCGATCTCGAGTTTATCATCAGCTTTAGGTCCGTTTCGGAGAGAATCAGTTCGTAGGATTATTCGTCAGTCGTTCGTTCAGCCTCTGATAGTCTCCGTGTTTCGTAGTTGAGAGTTGTCCGTCTAACCGTTAACGAGGATTCCGCACTCGTTCACGGATCCGCGTCTAGATAGATCTAGTAGTGGTAGACCTTACAAGTGGTATCAGAGCCTACAGAGTGTTCTTGGTGTTCTTCGTGTTCATCAAATACATTCTAGGTTTCTTGACGCTAGTTGGACGGTTTTTCTCTCAAAATCGAGTTTTTGAGCTTAGCAAATTCATATTCAGCAAATACTTTGTGGTTTTTCTCGTTTTTGATCGAAACCATTATTTTTCGTTCGAAAAATACTGGTTTAATCTGAAAATCGTTAAAAAATCAAAGTATTTACTGTTTTTCGAGTTTGCGGCGCTCGAATCTAATAGGGGCAATTAGGGTTTCACTTTAGTCTCGAGTCTAATCTAAATCTGCTCCTTTCGAGTCTGTTTCAGTAGGTTTCGAATCTATTTCGAGTTTGTTGCTTCATTCGAATAGGATCTCGAGTCTATTCAGTTTCGAGTTTATTTCGAGTCTAGCTTAGTTTCGAATAGTGGTTTCGAATCTGCTGTTACTTCGAGTTTGCTGTCTTCGAATCTAAGGACCATCGACTCTAAGGACTTTCTCGAATCTGCCATAATTTCGAATCTACTTGAATTCTAACACTTAATCGAATTTAATCCCAAATAAATTAGAATCTGATTACATTCGAATCTTCCTAGATTCGAACGAATTAATTCTCATTAGTTTCGAATTAAATTAATTAAGGTTAATTCAAATACTTTCGAAAAGATGTCAAATCTTCAGAAATTCTTTGAAATGGACCACGAGGTCGGGAAGGCAAACGCACCGCCTAAGCTGATGAAGGTCGAGGACTATTACTGGTGGAAAGACCAATTTACTGACTTCGTACGTTTCAACGACATGCGCATGTGGGTGTGCATCGATGAAGGGTATATTCCACCGGTGTCTGAAGTTGAAGGCCGTCAAAAGGTCTTGTCATACCAAATGAAGGAGGATGACAAGAAACTATTTGAAGCCGAAAACAAAGCTTTCTCTCTAATCCGAATGGCATTACCGCAGGATATTCTACACACATTTAGGACTCAGATGACATCAAAAGAACTTTGGGAGTCGCTAGAGAAGCGGTGTGAGGGAAATCCTAGAGTTAGGAGAAAGCGTACAGAGCTGTTAAAACAACAGTTCGCAATCTTCAAGGCGTTAAAGGATGAACAACTGGATGACATCATCACCCGGTTCTATCATCTATTGACAGAACTTGAGAGCCACGGGATTGAGTTTACCGATACTGACAAGAACAACAAGCATCTTGATGCCCTACCAGCCAAATGGGCTATGTACGTGGCAATGATCAAGCTAAATGAGGATAAATACTACACTCAATCTCTGGATGATATAGTGGGAACGTTGAGGGCATATCACTTCGAGCTCCTGAAGACCGAGACTGATTACGAACAAGTCCAGAATCCAGCAATGTATTTTGGAAAGACAACAAAATCTTCAGCGGCAGCCGAACCGAAGACTGCTGCAGCGTTTTTCACTGGAGAGACATCGTTACCAGCAGAGTCCGAAGACTCAATGAATCGCGCGTTCTTAGGATTAGGAAGATCGGAAGAACCGCAGCCCCAAGTACATCAGGCATCACCATCTCAGAGTTATTCGAAAATGCCCATGAGCGCAAAGTCTGCGGAAGAGCATTTGAATCTACTTGCTTCTTTTGTGGCCGCATATGGAAATTGTGTTCAAGGGAAAATTAACGATCAGGTCGACCCTGATGACTTAGAGGAAATGGATCTTAAATGGCAACTGGCCATGGTGACCCAGAGGGTTAAGCGATTCATTAAGAGAACTGGGAGGAATCTACAGATGAATAACAAGGGGATAGGATTTGATAAGTCCAAAGTCAAATGCTACAACTGTCAGGGATTGGGACACTTCGCCAGGGAGTGTCAGAGACCGAAGGTAGAGACATACCAAGGACAGAGTCAGCATCAGGGACAGTACCAAAATCAGTCCCAACAACGATATCTTCCGAGTTCATCATCTGGACAGGCCAATCTAGCGGGTCTTCTATCCAATGTCACTTCAGATAGACAGCTAGATGGCACGTATGATTGGAGTTCACATCCTGAGTCAAATGCTAGAGCCTTCATGGCTGAAGTCACCGAAACGGGGTGTGATGGGGACGAGCAGACCACAAGGGACAGCAGTCCGATGTGGGTAGAGAAGGCGAATGATCAGACAGTGCTGGAGTTTGCTGCTCAGATGGCCAACGTGGAATCTGATAACTCAAAGGTTAGTCTGTCTTATTCTCTATTTCGTGAATTATGTTGCTTTATGTGTTAGTTCTAACGATAGGTTAAATCTAGTATTAGAATCACATAAAACCATATCTGCTCAAAATGAGAACTTAAAAATAGAAAACGCTAGCCTAAATGATATCAAGCAAGATCTAAAAGAAAAGCTTAAGGCTGATGCTCAAGACGTAGTAGTTCTAAAAGACAAACTCAGTGAGCAGTGTGTTAGGATAGAACTAATGTATGAGCACGTAGAGGCCTTGACAAAAAGTATTAAGGACAAGGATATAGAGCTAGCAGAGACAAAGGTTAAGGTAGCAGAGGCAAATAGCAAGTTGGAGAAGTTTAGGAATTCGAGCCTAAATCTAGGGAAAGTCTTAGATGCCCAAAGACAGTCTAAGAAGCCCGTATGTCTAGGTTTTCACGAAATACCTCCACCTTTCAATGCAAACTATGTGCCTCAGCCTCAGGAGAACACTGACAAATCAGTAGACTTAGAGGACCTACCTACACAGACACCTGAGCCTATAGTAGAAAATACACCTAAGGTGGCTGACTCAACCGTCAAGGTCAAGAAAGTGAAATTTGTGTCTTCCTCCAGTGAAACACCTACTGGAAAACAGAAAATTTCTTGGGCTGACCAGGTCGACGAGCCAGACACCATAGATGTACCAAAGGAAGTAGACACTAGTGAGACACCTAGATCTAAGGGAACACACAAAAAGTCCATAGATAAGATGTCTTGCTTTAGATGTCACGAGAAGGGGCATGTTGCTTCTCACTGTCCACTTAGGAAAACCGATGTTACCCCTAAGACAGTGAACCCAACACCTGTTAAGCCCTCAACCAGTGTGGCAAGCAGCAGTAGTTCTCAACCTACCGAGAAAACTGTGCAGGCCGCACCCAAACAAGTTGTGAAAAACACACCGGTTAAGGTTGGACCAAAGGAAGTGATAAGGACAAATTCACCGAATCGTGTCAATAATCAATCTAGCTCAGCACCACATCAAGTCTATAGGAGCACAACACCTAGCAGGTCACATACTCCAGTTTGGTCACATACTCCGGTTAGACAGTATGCACCGGTAAGAGCTCAGGGATCACTGTCAGAAATGGCATATAATAGGAATTACTCTAGAGCTCCACAACAAATGCCTACACCAAGGCAAAGAGTGAACTTAAATCACTCGGCACAACAACAGAATTCAGTTCAAAGGCCCAAGTCACCTGAAAGGCGAGATGGGTACTTGAAAGAGTTCACGTATGTGGACGAGAATGGTATTACCAAGTCAGTCATGGCTTGGGTTCCCCGTGATAACTAACCTCTTTTCTTTCATGTGCAGGAGATAACTACAGGTCCAAACAACAAGTGGTTCGTCGACAGTGGTTGCTCCAGGCACATGACGGGGGAAAGAAGTCTACTCACAGACTTCAAGGGAGGTAATAGGGGATTCGTATCATTCGCGGGTAACAAGGGTGGAAATATCACGGGTACCGGAGTGGTCACTAATGGGACAATCAAGTTGGACCAAGTTTATCACGTTGATAAACTGGTTCACAATCTCATTAGTGTATCTCAAATCTGTGATAAGAAGAACTCGGTGTTATTTACTGACACTGAGGCGTTAGTGCTAAAGCCGGGATTCAAAATTCCTAAAGAATGGGTGTTGATGCGGGCGCCAAGGAAAAACGACTTGTACATGCTGGATATGAACAAGCCGGAGACTTCGATGGGGCCAATCTGTCTATTATCCAAAGCTTCAGAGACGGAATCAGTACTGTGGCACAGACGCATGGCTCACCTGCACCTAAGGAAGATGAATTACATAACGAAGAATGGACTGGTGCAGGGTGTGCCCATGAAAAGTTTTCAGTTCGAGGACAAGTGTCTACCTCTCATGAAGGGCAAACAGCATAAGAAGACACACAAGTCCAAGAAGCAGAACTCCATAGCCTCAACATTCGATTTGTTGCACATGGACCTTTTCGGCCCAATCAACAAAAGGAGTATCGGAGGTAGTTGGTACTGCTTAGTTATCACTGATGATTACTCACGTTTTCCTTGGGTTTTCTTTTTAGGTACGAAGGACGAGACGGCTACAAAGCTCATCGGGTTCTTAGACCAAGTGGAGAACTCCTACGGAACAAGGGTTAAACATATTCGTAGTGATAATGGGACTGAATTTAAAAACACTGTAATTGGTGTATATTGCCTATCAAAGGGCATAGTGCATCAATTCAGTGCATCATATGAACCTCAACAAAATGGGGTGGCCGAACGTAAAAATAGAACTTTGATTGAAGCTGCAAGGACTATGCTTTCGGATTCAAAGCTTCCTACCATGTTTTGGGGGGAGGCAGTGAATACCGCGTGCCATATTTTAAACCGAGTCCTTACAGTCAAATCGTTGAACAAAACATGCTATGAAATTTTGAATAAACGGCCACCTAACTTAACTGGATTCGAACCGTTTGGAGTACCATGCACTATTTTAAGAACAAAACATCAACCGAAGTTTGGTGAAAAGGCTGACGAAGGATACTTCCTAGGTTATGTGCCAAACTCACCAAACAAACGGGTGTTTAACAAAACAAATGGTACTGTGGAGATTGTGTATAATATTGAAGTCACAAGTAATACACATGAACCCCAAACTGGTCCGGAATGGATATTTGACTATGATAAGTTATTTGAGTCATTTAACATTCCTTTGGATGATACTGCAGGTACAATCGAAAAAGACATGGCGACGTTGCACCTAAATGACGATGGCCATATCTTTCCGAGGACCACGTTCGAATCTACATCCGAGCCTACTGCGACTATAGATGGGTCTCCAGAAGTTGCTGATCAAGAGGCACCTAACACTGAGAATCAGACTCAAGCATCGAGTTCCAACTCTGAGGAAAACGTCCGTGAGGAGGAAAATGTAGAAGCTGAGTCTGTTCCCCCATTAAGTGAAATAGGATCTGACTTAGGAGATAATCTAAGGGTTGATGATATAGAGACCTCTAAGATTAATAAGAACCATCCGATAGAAAGCATCATAGGAAATCCTAACGAGGGTGTGAGGACTCGGAGTAGTGTAAATAACAACACTGTGTTGTTGTCGATGATAAACGACTCCGAGGCATATCACACATGTCTATATTCATGTTTCATATCGCAAGTAGAGCCTAAAAATGTGCAAATGGCACTTAAGGATAACTCTTGGGTTGAAGCGATGCAGGAAGAACTTTCGCAATTTAGGAAACTAGAAGTGTGGGAGTTAGTTCCGTTACCTCGAGGGGAGATTGCCATAGGAACCAAATGGGTTTTTAAGTGCAAAAGAGATGATCGGGGTATAGTCACGCGCAACAAGGCAAGGTTAGTTGTAAAGGGTTTCAACCAAGAGGAGGGAATCGATTACAACGAGGTTTTTGCACCTGTAGCAAGGCTGGAAGCCATTAGGTTGTTTCTAGCTTTTGCCTCCTTCAAGGGTTTTAAAGTATATCAGTTAGACGTTAAGAGTGCTTTCCTGTATGGGAAAGTGAAGGAGTTGGTGTATGTAGAACAACCGCCCGGATTTACAGATCCAAAATATCCTGATAGAGTATATCACTTAGATAAGGCTCTATACGGATTACATCAGGCACCTAGGGCGTGGTATGAGACTCTATCCAACCATCTTTTAGAAAACGGTTTTGAAAGGGGTAGGATAGATAGTACCTTGTTTGTTAAGAGGAAGGGCGATCACTTTATCTTGGTACAAGTGTACGTCGATGATATCATTTTTGGATCATCAGACGAACAGATGTGCAAAGATTTCGAGAAGGTGATGAAGTCTAAGTTCGAGATGAGTGCTATGGGGGAGTTAAATTTCTTTTTGGGGTTACAAGTTGACCAGAAGAAGGAAGGAATGTTTATCCATCAGACTAAGTATGTCTATGACATATTAGAGCGTTTCGGGATGGAAGGAACAAAGTTGACTGCCCACTTCAGCACGCCGATTCAAGTGAATCACAATCTCGGGCCGGGTACTGAAAGTGATACGATGTGGATCCGACTTTATATCGGGCCATGATTGGGTCACTTATGTATTTAACTGCTTCAAGACCTTGTGTGTTTATTGTGCTAGGTTTCAAGCGAATCCGAAGGAGATGCATATGAAAGCTGTGAAGCGGATTCTACGATACCTCAAGTCGAAACCGAAGCTGGGACTTTGGTATCACGCGGAGGGAGATCTAGAGTTGGAGGCGTTCACAGATTCTGACTACGGAGGATGCAGCTTGACGCGCAAATCAACGACTGGAGGCTGTCAGTTCCTAGGAGGGAGGTTGGTATCCTGGCAATGCAAGAAACAAACATCGGTAGCCGTGTCAACGTGCGAGGCCGAGTATGTTGCTGCTCACAGGTTCTGTGGATACAACAACAATTGCAGGATTACGGTTTGGCTTACACTCAAACTCCAATTAGGATAGACAATCAATCTTCTATTGCTATAACTAATAATCTAGTTAAACACAACAAAACAAAGCACATAGACATAAGGCATCATTTTATTCGTGATTGTGCTGAAAAGAACTTAATCAAACTGGTTAAAAGTGGCAACAGAAGATAATAATGCAGAACTTAATTCAACTGAATGGAATGCGCAACCCAGAGTAAATTGACCTTAGTAGTAGTAGTTTATTTTCTTTTAGAGTCGTAGTATTTCTTTCTTAACAGTAGTCTACTAATTTAGGTAAGGTTCTATTTTTAGTAAGTTTCTATTTTTAGTAAGTTTCTATTAAGTTAGTAGGTTAGCTTATGTTACTGCTTTTTCTTATGAGAAACAAAAGAAAAAAGAGAGAAAATTACAAAAATACAAAAAAAAAAAAAAAAGAATATCAGAAAAAGAAGAGTAAAGTCTTAGATAATAGGTTCAAAGTGACGAAAATTAGCACAGTCGTACAAACCTCTAAGTGTTTAGCTTTCACACATAATGCCAACTAAAAATTCTAAGTGTTATACTTTAATTTATTATGATTGTTGGTAGCATTAATACATTTAGGACTCTCAAGGCTAATAAAATATATTTAGAAAAGTCAAGCGTGTCACTAACCTTTAGATTATGACCAATCGGTCTAATTTTTATGTACAAGAGCATACAACATTGAGTCTAAATGGGTATGCAAACTTTCTGGATGTATGCCCAACATCAAATACATCTTAAAATGGAAAGAATAGAAAAATCATACAATATTGAGAGTCGAAAACATGCAACTCTGTTGTACGTAAGTACAGACTTGTTGTCTCTGCTTAGATTCGGGTTAGCAGATATGTCGCTTTGTTGTACGTCAGTACAGACCTGTCACCGCTGTCTGCTAGCTTTAAAAATAAACCTTAAGTCAAACTAAGACACTTTGTTGTATGAAAATACAGACCTGTGTCCGATGTTTGTCTTTTAAAGAAAGTTTGCAAATACCAACAAGTTAGAATCTTTGTCTGTGTGCCTTGATCATAAAAGTATGTCTATGTCTGAGTCACGTTCGATAATTTCCTGATAAATAAAAATGCCAAGGGATATTCCGAAATGTAGAATGTTTAACGGGGTAAAATACCAACAATCGGCTAAATAGGTGTGTCACGACAAATAATCAAAGGAATAAAAATTCCTAAGTGTGAAAGTTTAAGTACTGAAAGTAAGTATCTGACATCGCTATCTGATTGAACATTCTTAGACTATACTCATCAAAAATATTCTGTTTAGTATTTAGCTTAGCTTGTAAATTTTTTAAGTATAGCTTAAGTCTAGATTAAATTTTTTGTCAAAATTTTATTTCTACTTTATTTTATTTTATTTTACCTTAGTTTACTTTATTTTATTTTATTTTATTTTATTTTAGTTTAATTTTTACTTAGGTAAAAGGTCAAAAATTACTTAGGGTGCATTCAAAGTTGGATAAAATAAACATTACGTGAAATATCTGGTGCTTAGGGTAAAAGAGTTGGCATAGTTTATCTGGTTACACGATACCGTAGAAAAAGGTTGATAATTTTTCTAAGTGTTTGAGGGTTTCGAATCTAAGACAGACTCGAAGAGGTAAGCCTTCGAATCTGTCAGTAGATTCGAATAAGGACTTAGAATCGAAGGTTGGTAGTATATATAGGTCAACAGTGAAGTCATTTAAGACTTACTGTTTTCGAATCTATTCACTCGAATCTAAAAAGGCGACTTCGAATCTATTTCTCGAGTCTATCGTTTCTCTCATAAACGACATTTTGTCGAGTTTCTTACTTGGTGTTTCGATTCTACAGATACTTCTAGGTATAATCAACCGGATTGTACAAGATTTGAGTAGTTTTATACATCATTTAGGTCAAAATCATCAAATTTTGAAGGTTTAAGGGTTGAAATAGGGTTTTTACATAATTACCAAATTAGGGCCGATAAACAATCAAATTAAAGGCATATTTCTGTGATTAGTAACTAGTAGGACGAATGAATGTAATTTTCTAAGTCCATAAAGGTTAAAATCAAGAGATTTGGTCCTTGAATGAATACGGCCGTTCGAATCTGTTCATGGGTTTCTCGAATCTGTCATTAGATTCGAGATGACCATGACCTTCGAATCTGACCATTAGACTCTAATAGGGACACTTCGAATCTGTCCATTACACTCGAATAGGGACACTTCGAATCTGTTACTTTCTAATCTAATGTTTATTTGCACTATTTAATTTAAATGTTACTAAACTTGTAGAAATTTAATTGTGTTGGATTTTGTACTTAAAAAAGTTCAAAATAAAACAGATTTAAATTTAAACAAGTTTATTGATTTTTAATGAATCTAATGGTTCTGTTTATTGTGCAGAAATGGCTATTCGAGCGTTCGTTCCTAAGCACAATATGGTGCTTCATCCAGATCTGAATCTCCCTGAGGCGCAGATTGAGTTACCCTACATCCGCCAGTTCTACGATCATTTGCAGGTAGACTGCTCGGTCACTCCGACAGTTCTACGCACTCGTATAGCAGGACAGCCATTGGTTTTCTCGGCTGATATGCTTCGTCAAGTGCTACAGTTGGGCACTCAGGAAGAAGAAGCTGGTCCTATAGAATTTCCATTGAGTATAAGGCAAGCGGCCTTTCAAAGAATGGGGTACAGCCTCGATGTGACAAAAGTGTCATACATGAAAAGTGGATTGATAGGACAATGGAGGTTTCTGGCGCATGTGTTTATGGTGTGCTTTGCTGCGAAAAAGGCAGGGTTCGACTATATTGTCGTGAAAATTCAATCGGGGATTGTCGCAATGGTATATAATCGGCCTTACAGTTTTTCGGAGATGTTCTTTTCAGAATTTGTTCATCCGATATCCGCTCCCGAGAATCAACAATTTTTGCTTTATCCAAGATTCATTATGATGTTGATAAGGCATTTCTTGCCGAGCTTGCCGCTGTCAGATGACTTTCAGAGTGTTGCCATCATGGACAAAAGGATTTTCGCTGATTGTTCCTCACACCGAGGAAGATTGGCTGTTCCTGTTGCGCGTCCACTATTCGGAGCAATTGTGGATAGGGAGTTTCAAGCCCCGGAAGATGCCAACTGGGCAGGGGTAGTTGAGTTTCAACCGCAACAACAACCACAACAACGTCAACAACAACAGCAGCCGCGAGCTCAAAGACGCCGTCAAAGACAGGAAGCATCAGCGAGTCAAATTCAGGCATCAAGGCCTTCCACGAGCGAACAACTGGAAGCTCAAGAAGGTGGGCCCTCAAATGTTCAAGAAGCTGGGCCCTCAAATGTTCCGAGCGAAGCTCAACAGCTATGCCAGACGCTTAATGAAATTTGGGAGGCAGGGCCTCATGCAAACGAAGATGTGGCTGCAGCATTAGTTGGTGAATTGCTCAGTCCACCTGAAGGAGAAGAAGACGTATTAAGAGATGTAGAAGAGTATGAGCCAGAACAGGCAGATAAAGGTCTGACATCATCTGAATCAGAGTCGGAGGATATGGAGGAGCTGGAAGTTGAAGCTTCTGAATCAGTGGCTACAGATCCCAATATTCAAATCGGAACCTATGGATGTAGGTTGATAGTGAATGAAGCAGGAGTGAGGAGAAGAGAGGAAAGGGAATCTGACGATTCAGATTTCGAAGAGGAGGAAGTTGCTCCCTTGGTGACTAGGCAAAGGGCCAAGCGTCACAGGTTCATGCAAGGGTCAACGTCAGCATCTGAAGCCCAACAGTCACAAACTCAAACTCCAGAACCACAAGCCACCGCTCCACCATCACCACCACCTCAACATGAGCCATATATTCCACCACCATTCATCCCTTCTCCAGTTCAGTCCATTCCATCTACCTCAACCGCCTATGCTGACAATCAGCGGTTTATGCAGCTCAAAGCTCGAGTGGACTTCCAACACGTCCAAATCCTGAGCCTAACACAAGCAATGGGTGAAATTCAGGCACATAATGCAAATCTAGATAAAGAAAATGCTGAATTGAAGAAGACTGTGGAAAAAATCCAAGACGAGAATGTTGAGCTAAAGACGTTCGTCTGCGATCAGGCAGCCGAGTTAAGATCGATGCGCTCCCTCATTGAGCAGTTAATGAAAAATCTTCAAGCTCAGGGGGAGACATCCTGCCGGGATCAAGAAAACGAGAAGTCAAGAGATGATGATGATACGGAGAATCAAGGCAATGATCCCAGCCCAAAAAGACAGAATGAGCCAGTAGATTTTTCTGCTGCTCAGACTGCTCAATCTGAGGGGGAGCCTAGTCTAGGAGGAGAAGTAGGAGGAGCAGGAGGAGAAGCAGGTTCTTCAAGGACTTTAGATAGCGACATGATAGATGTGCTGAAAGATATTGAAGAAGAGCTAATGGAATTTTATTTTGAAGATGACGTCGAAGAGTTGGAAGAAAGTGAATTCATTCCTGAGGACGTCGTTGACTGGAAATCGGATGATGAAGTGTTAGATGATGAAGACGATCATGTAAATGAGGTGATAATCAATTCACAACCGGTCACGGAATTATATGAGGGCCAAAATCATAATGTGATTGATATTGATTACATCAAGGTAGCCTCAGTTGAAGACAAAGAACTTGAAGAGGCTGAGAAAGAGCCATCTAGAGCTGAATTGATAAATCTTTGGTTCAAAAAGGAAGAAAAGAAAGATCAGCTGAAGATGAAGAATAAAATGAGAGTTCCGGGTGCGGGAAGTTATTCAGGAGGGATTATTAGCTGGTTCTTTGACTGAGAACTGCAGCTGTTTATTCTGAAAAGAAGAGATGGCCTCCAATACTTGAGGCGAACCCTGAAAGCGTTCAATACACTGCCTAAGATTGAAGTAAAGGAACTAGCATGGAAAGAACTGATCAATATAGGCGAAGACCCGTACGCTGAAGTCATGGCGAAAATAATAAGAAAAGAGGGTCGTTCAGGAAAGTTTGAGAGGCTTAAGCCGAGATCAGGCAAAAGGATCGAGGATGGATCAAGGATAGATCCTCATACTGGAAGACCTTGGGCCAGAATGATTTATAAGCCAGTCAAATGTCTGAAAAAGGTTCCAATGAAATCGATGCCACAGAACATTTTGAGCAACATGAAATGGTGGTACCTCGAGATTGACACTGCTGAAGCCATCATGGAGGATCAAGACGAGAAGGTCATTTTGAAGGTATATGATCCACTGCATTTGATAAACCTATCAAAGGACGACCTGAAGAAGCTACATGATCAGCCTATCTTCTTTACTGAACCAGGGAGCTCTGAAGCCAGGAAGTTCCAGAAGGTAGTTAAAGTTTGTATAGATGCTGGATTATATGCAGGAAATAGTATATATAGTTCTAGTAATTAAATTTGATGTAAATAATTAGAAGCTATCGTCAAGGGGGAGTCTGTTGGTACACCCTGTGTGACGATAGCAGTCTAATCGATCTAACATTGTAGTTTAAGTAATATTCAACATTTTGGTTAAACGAGTGTTTTGATATATATGTTTATATATGTTTGTCTGTTATTGATTGTGTGTTTGAACTTGATGTAACATATTACAAGAAGTTCAAACATAAATATCAAAGATTTATTCAAGCATAAGTAAAAACATAAGTTTCAACACTTAGGTTTTTGAGCAAATGAGTTAGATTCGAATCAGTTAAGGCTTGGCATTCGAATCTGTGTTAGATTCGAATGTAGCCTTAGATTCGAATGAAGGCTAGATTCGAGAGTGTCTTTGTGGACAGACTCGAATGGGCCTTGGGCCAGATTCGAGTTTGGCCCACATCAGACTCGAATCAGGGTCTATAATTATGGATAGACTCGAGTCATTAGCAGTCTTTTAGCAGAATTCGTGAGGAATTAAGCTTAAGGCGATCTCGAGTTTATCATTAGCTTTAGGTCCGTTTCGGAGAGAATTAGTTCGTAGGATCGTTCGTGTGTCGTTCGTTCAGCGTCTAATAGTCTCCGTGTTTTGTAGTTGAGAGTTGTCCGTCTAACCGTTAACGAGGATTCCGCACTCGTTCACGGATCCGCGTCTAGATAGATCTAGTAGTGGTAGACCTTACAGAAAAAGTTGTAAAAGTTGAAAAAGTTGAATTTATTTCAAAGATTTTCAAAATTTTCAAAATTTTCAAAGTTCAAATTCGACTTTAAACTAAAATCGAAATGCATGTTCGAATTTGGCAGGACCTTCGAGTTTGGCATTAAATTCGAAAGATGTCACAAACTCGAAGGTGGTTGGTATAAATAGGTCAACAGTGACAAGTCATTATCACCTACCTAGGAATTTGACTCTTCGAGTTTATTGTGAGCGATTTCGAGTTTAGCCTTCGAGTTTGCCGTATTCGTGTTTTCTACTATTTGTCGAGTTTCTGTCCATTTGTGTTCGAGACTACTAACAAATCTAGGTATAATCAACAGTATTGTACAAGATTTAGATGGTTTTAGACTCCATTTGAGCCAAAATTAACGAATTTTGAGGTTTTCATGGTGTGAAGTTTGTATTTCAAAATAACAAACTTTGAACCGTTGAAACATCAAATTGATTACAAATATCTTTGATTAGAACCTATTAGGACTAATGGATGTAATTTTCTAAGTCTAAAATGGTTGAAATCTTGGATTTTTGTTGTCACTCAAACCGACATGTTCGACTTTTTTCATAAGTTCGAATTTGATCGTTGATTCGAGTTTGTCATTAAACTCGAACCAGCCAATAAATTCGAAACTATGGTTGTTTCGAACTTGTCATTCGAATTTACCATTATATTCGAATTACTTGCTTAAAATTTAAATTAAACTTGTAAAAATTCATATGTGTTGGATTTTGTACTTACACAAGTTCAAAATAAAACAAATTTGAATTTAAACAAGTTTATGTCTATCTTAATAATTCTATTATTTTATATACTTTATTGTGCAGATATGGCAGATAGAGCTTTTTTTCAAAAGCATAATATGGTCATTTCTCCTGACCATGAGATACCTGAGGCTCAAGCATACCGCCAAATGGTGGATTTTTTGGTCGGCTCGAGGATTTCTTAAGCACTGTCGCATAACATTCAGATAGTAATCCCATACGTTCGTGAATTTTGGGATCATTTACAAGTCGACTGACCTGTTACTCCAACAGTATTAACGACAAGGATTGCTGGACACTCTCTAGTGTTTTCAGCTGACGTATTGCGTAGAGTGTTGCAGTTAGGCTCTCCAGAGCAAGAAAATGAGCCGATTGACTTTCCGTTAGCAATCAGGCAGGCTGCATTTGTCAGAATGGGATATAGCCTGGACGTGGCTAAGTCCTCCTATATGAAGAGTGGGCTGATCGGGCAATGGAGATATCTCGCGCACGTCTTTATGGTGTGTTTTGTTGCCAAGAAAGCAGGGTTTGATTATATCGTATCAAAAATTCAGTCAGGGATGATCGCGCTGGTCTACAATCAGAGATTCAGCTTTTCAGAGATGTTCTTTGCAGAGTTCGTTCATCAGATAACGGCTCCGGCACGAGAAAGATTTCTGTTATATCCAAGATTCAAAGTGTTGCTGTCATTGTTAAAAGAATTTTTGCAGACTGCCAAGCACACAGAGGTGCTCTGGCTAGGCCAGTAGAGGCACCACTTTTTGGTGCAGTCATTAATCCGGATTTTCGAGTCCCCGAAGGTGCCAACTGGGCAGGGGAAGTTCAAATTCCACAACAGCCGCAACGACAACAACAACAGCAACCGCAACAGCCGAGGCCTCAGCAACGAAGGAGGAGGCCATCAGCTCGTCAAACTCAGGCTTCTAGGCCTTCTGTGAGAAGCGTGCAAGAGCCAGAAGAGGCTGGCCCGTCAAGTGCAGCACCCGTCTCTGATCCAAGGGTCGAAACTTTGGAAGAAATATGGGCGCAGGGGCCGCATGCCAATGAGGAAATTACGTCTGAGCTTATTGGAAATATTCTGGAACCTCCAGCAGATGACGATGAAATTTACCGACAGATAGATAAATACACGCCTGAGGAAGCAGATCAAGCATTGACAACTTCAGAATCTGAGTCGGAAGAAACAGAAGAAATAGAGGTTGAGGCACCAACCACAGTGACAGAAGATCCGTCTATTGACATAGGCACATATGGATCGAGGTTAGTAGTGATTGATGAAGAAGCTAGAAGGAGAAGAGCATCAAGAGATTCAGATGCGGATGACTCGGACTTCGAGGCTGAGGATCTTAATCCTTTGGTATCTAGGAATAGGGCTAAAAGGCACCGTTTAATGCAGGGAGCTTCATCAGCCTCTGCTTCTGAGCCAGAAATGCCTACCGCTCAGTCATCAGAACCAACATCCATTCCGCCTCCACCACCACCACCAGCTGTTCAAACATCCATTCCCTCACCAATCATCCCAACTCCTATCCAATCAATTCCATCCACTTCATCAACCTTCATAGATAATCAAAGGTTTTCTGAGCTCAGGAGCAAGGTTGACTTCCAACAAGTCCAAATCTTTCAGTTAACAAAAGCTATTGGTGAGATACAGGCGCATAACGCCAATATTGACACAGAGAATGCTGAGTTAAAGAAATTTGTTGGAAAGATTGAGGAAGAGAATCTGGAGCTTAAAACTTTTGTTGCAGATCAAGCTGCAGAAATCAGAACAATGAGGTCCCTTATTGAGCAGCTAATGAAAAATATAAAACCTCAGGGGGAGACAAGTTGTAGAGATGCTGAGGAGCAGCGAAGGGAAGGTGATGACGATGTCAATGATCCCAATGCACCAAAAGAGAGTGAGCCGGTAGAGTTTCCTGCTGCTCTATATGTTGAAGTTCAGGGGGAGCCTAGTTAAAGTGGTGTTGAAGGAGGAGAAGGAGGTGAGGCTGGTTCTTCAAAGACTTATGAAAGCGAAATGATAGACGCCAAGAAATAATGGATTTTGATTTTGAAGAGGAGATAGAGGAGTTGGAGGAAGGGGAATTCGTACCGGAGGATATAGTTGATTGGAGATCTGACGATGAAGTGATAGAAGACGAGAACGATAATGTCAACGAAGTGATTGTCAATTCACAGCCTATCACGGAGTTATATGAGCGAGATAATCAAAATGTGATTGACATAGATGAGATCAAAATAGCCTCGGTTGAAGACTCTGAACTTGAAGAAGCAGAAAAGGAGCCATCCAGGGCTGATTTAATGAATCTGTGGTTCAAGAAAGAAGAAAAGAAAGAAAAGCCGAAGATGAAGAAGAAGATGAGAATTCCTGGGGCAGAAAGTCTCTCAGGAGGAATTATAAGCTGGTTCTTTGACAGAGAACTGCAGCTATTTATATTGAAAAGGAGAGACGGACTTCAATACTTGAGGCGAACACTGAAAGTATTCAACACACTGCCCAAGGTTGAAGTGAAAGAGTTAGCTTGGAAGGAGTTGATCAATATTTGTGACGACCCTTATGCTGAAGTGATTGCAAAGATTATAAGAAAAGAGGGTCGGTCAGGTAAATTTGAGAGACTAAAGCCAAGGACCGGCAAGAGAGTAGAAGATGAGACAAGAATAGACCCCCATACGGGAAGGCCATGGGCAAAAATGGTGTATAAGCCCGTCAGGTGTCTAAAGAAGGTGCCAATGAAGTCCATGCCACAAGATGTTCTCAGTAACATGAAGTGGTGGTACATAGATAACGAAACTGCTGAAGGAATAATGGAAGATACAGAAGACAAAGTAATTTTGCGAGTGTATGATCCGTTGCATCTAATAAACTTATCGAAGGACAACCTGAAGAAGCTGAATGATCAACCTATCATTTTTCATGAAGGATGGATTTCTGACGCCAGGAAGTACCAAAAGGTAGTAAAGGTTTGTATAGATGCAGGACTATATGTAGGTAGCAGTCTATATAGTTCTAGTACTTAATCAAAATGTAAATAGTTAGAAGCTATCGTCAAGGGGGAGTCTGTTGGTACACTCTGTGTGACGATAGCAGTCTAAGTTTTGTTAGCATTTTGTGTAAGTGATATTACAAGGTATTCAATATTAACTAGTGTTTGATATATGAGATTTTGTGTGTTTGATATTTATTGGTTGTATGTTTGAACTTGATGTAATGTATTACAAGAAGTTCAAACATAAAGTCCAAAGATTAATTCAATCATAAGTTAAAACATATATTCAAATAGAAGTTGGACATGTGAAATTCGAATATAGGATTAATTCGAATTTAGCATAGAAGGTAAATTCGAATTTGTCATGTGGACAAATTCGAATGGGTCTTGGGCCTGGTTCGAGTTTGTGCCATGACAAACTCGAATGGGTCTCTATAATTAGGGATTAAATCGAATGATTAGCAGACTTTTGCAGAATTCCGGGGAGTGATTAACAGAAAGCGATCTCGAGTTTATCAAGCAATCTGTGTGTTTTCGGAGAGAATCATTTGCGTAGGTTCGTCCGTAGTCGTTCGTACAACGCTATGGTAGTCTCCGTGTTCCGTGTATGTGATATATCCGTCAAGCCACTAACGAGGATTCCACACTTATTGGTGTGTGTCGCGTCTAGATAGATCTGTAGTGTGAAGACCTTACAAAGAATGAGATCAAGATCATCACGAAGATTAGATCAATTAATCTTGGTAGAAATTTATTCAGTCAGAGAATCATATTGTTCTAACAAAACCTTTTAAAGCGTGCGTTAGAGTATTCAGAATGCTTACACACTTTTCGTTAAGATGTCATCTTCAAAGCGCATCTGAAACTCCTCCTGCAAATAAGAACAGTATCACTGAAACATAAAATGTTATGAGTAAATTTCAAGAATGAAACTCAAACTCAAACTGATAAGCATAAAAAGTAGAGAAAATTCCAGAGAAGTCGCGTAAACATGGGTTCTAAACTGGCTGTTTAGAAACCATCTAAACATGAAAGATTGGGTTCAGATCTGTCATGATGCAGAAGCCATTGCTTTGAAGTACGGGTTCCACTTGGAATTAAGTAGAAGCTATTGCTTTGAAGATCGGGTCCTACTGAGTGATCAGAAGCCTTTACATTGAAGTCCGGGTTCCAGTCTGAAGTGATCTGAAAATCATTTAACCTGCAAAAAAAAAAAAAAATTAAACCACTTTTGGTACCCATCAGAAGATGGGTACTTTCTTGTTAGATTTAGGATTTTCATCGTCATGTAACAACACAACAGTAGGAATCCATTTATCATTCGACACAGGTTTACATGCAGAACCTTTTGGTACCCTTTTGTATATGGGTCCAGCTGATTTTGAAACAACCTTAGGTAATGGAACAACCTTTGGCTTGGGTGACTTTGGAAATGCCTTAGGCTTGGCCTTTGGCTATGGTTTTTCCAATTTGTCAAGCGGTGATGAGGCATGCACTTTTGTCTTCTTAGATTGACGGCGTTTCCGTTTTTCAGGATATGGTACAAACTTAGTCATTTAAGGAACAGCACGCCGAAAGCTTTTTGGACATAATTGAAACAGATTGCAAAAAGAGTATTTCAAAGGATTACTAGCAACATCCTTTCCAGGCACACTAGCACTACTATCGATTTTCACAAAAGATTCAGGCATGACTACCTTTTTCACAAAGAAACTTTGAAAATCAAGAGGTGTTATTTTAGGAATCCTTTTTGCATGATCTTTAGGAACAAAACAATGAGAGTCCATACGTTTGGAAGACTTAGACTTTGAAAAATTTTCTTTTCCTTGGTGAGTGGGTTTCTTGGAAGACTTAGATTAACTTCGAGTCTTCTTTGAAACCTCAACTTTGGAAGATTTGGAGCACGCACCTTTACAACTGACAGAAGAAACTTCAACCTTGGCTTTACCTTTTTCAAATGATGTGAGATGGACTTTTGTAGGATGAGAAACCTTTGAATCTTTTAAATGAGAATTTAACCTTTTTGAAACTGTGTCAAGCTTTTCTTTGTAGATGGTTAATTCTACATTTTGTTCAAAACTTTGATTTGCCAATTTTTCCTCACTCTTGAGAAGAGCTTAATGATAATCAAGAGCTTTCTTTCGAGTTGTCTTTAATTCCTTTTCTAAAAATTTGATTTTATGTTGAAAAACTTTTGTAGGAATGTAAAGATGAGGGATTGGTTTGACAGGTTCTGTGTTCATTTCAGCCTCTGAATAGCTTGACAAGAAGTCCTCCTCTAGAGTAGGTACTCTAGAGGGATAACTCTCGTTTAGCTCATCATAATTATAAGACATTTCTTTTTCTTTGTTTTCTTTTCATTTCTCATCCTCTTGGGTTAAAATTTCTTCCGATGATTGATAAATGAAAGATTTCAACCCAGCACCCATATATCTCATGTCATAAAAAATAGGTAAAACTTGTTGAACCTTTTCCAAGTACTTAGGATTTTTAAAACCAATTCCTTGTTTGGAATGATAAAACCTAGTCTCTTTGGGTTGGTTTAGATGAATAGTTTATTCAGTTTGCCCCCGTTTTAGAAATTCATCATCTAGGGTCTATATGCGAGAGCACAAACCTATTCTTTCTTCTTCTATTATTTTGTATTTTTCCAAACTGTCTATGTTTTCCATGCTTACAGACTCTAAGCGTTTTGAAAGAACAAATATTTCTGATTTTAAAAAGTTCTTTTCATCAGTGAGTTTATCCATACAAGATTCAAGGTATGTATTCCTATCCTCAACATCTACCTTTTCAATCAACATCTTCTTTATCACCTCATGGTTGTTTAGCCATTTCTTTTTATACACAACGGATTGTTCTTTTTCAGCAATCAATTCATTCTTTAATTCATGTAGTTGTGCATGCAGTTCATCAAATTCATCACTTGATTTAAAATCAGATAAGGATTGTATATCAAATAAATCTGAAGAAGATGAAGAACTTTGTAACTGTTTGGAGGGGTTCATGAGACAGACTGGAGATATATCAACTTTCTCCTCCTCGACAGTCTTCTCATGTGTGGAAAATCCTTGAGTCATGATTGTGAAGTGCAAAAAGTGGATATTCTAGATTGGAAACTGGAAAAAACTCAGAAACTTCAGAAGTTCAGATGTATCCGAGGTCGGTAATTCGGAGAAACGTGGATCAGAAATGGGGTTTTGACGTCGAAATTTTAGGTTTTCGGTAGAAAAATGCCCGCAACTTTTTCCTTGAGTGGAATTAGGCCTCGAAAATTGAACAAAACTTCTTTTCCAAACTTAAAGATTGTAGATCTCGTTTCTAGCTTCGTTTCGGCGCATGGTGGGCCGTCTAACAATGTTCCAGTCAAAAGTTATGGCCTCTGGAAGCACTGAATGTCAAAAGTTTGGATAGACCCGAACCCGAAATTTGGACGATCCGAATTCGGATGGTCAGAATTCGGATGGTCCGAATTCAGATGGGACCGAATTTCGGGTGGGTCGTAAATCTCGTTTCAAGCTTCGTTTTAACGTATTGTAGACCGTCTAATGATGTTCCAGTCAAAAGTTAGGGCCTTTGGAAACACTGAATGTCAAAAGTTTGGATAGACCCGGACCCGAAATATAGATGATCTGAATTCGGATAGGTCCGAATTTCGAATGGGTCGTAAACCTTGTTTCAAACTTCGTTTTGACGTATTGTAGGCCGTCTAACGATGTTCCAGTCAAAAGTTATGGCCTCTGGAAGCACTGAATCGAGAATAACACTTAAGAAATTACTGATTAACAATTTTAACGATTAAACAAGAAAGACTTGTAATTATTTAACATGAAATGCTCGAAATCAGTACAAGATTAATTGCTTATGATTATGGAATAGAAAACCAAACAAAAACAAAATATTAACATAGAATTAAGAGCAAAACCTTTGATTTTTGCGAAGAACACGAAGAACAATTAGATTTAAAAAATGCAATTACTCCTTGGATACTTCAAGTTAGATCATGAAAATTTCCAGAACAAATTATCTAACATATAAGATCATTCATGCAACATTTCAGATCATTTCAACAAGTAGATCACTCAAATCAAAAATATAATCACAAAAACGTAACCGAAAATGACTAGAATAGTAAAATTGCGATTACTCCCTCGATATTTTTGACAGGACGTTTCTGGCATATACTCGCACAACATATCCAAAAATCAGCTCAAACGGACACCGTATGAAATTTTGGTGATTTTTAAAAGTTTCAGCTCAATTTCATGACGTTTTTTGTGTAAAACACGAACAAATCTGAGATTTCAAGTTTAAATCCAATCTTCTTGCTCTGATACCAATTTATAACTTTGATTCCCAGTATATTTTGCACTCAAACACAATAATCAAATGATTTGTACACTACAACAAAACAAGCCTATTGCAACCTTGGCAAAATGTTGCATTAGGCCTGCAAAAAGTTGCATTATGCCTACAGCAACCTTTTACCAAGAGTTGCATTATGTCCTCTTGCATTAGGTTTAAAGTAACCTTTTTGGTAGAATATGCAACCTTTTTTGAAAGAGTTGCATGTATCATATAATTGCAACCTTTTTAGAATGCATCCTTTTTATATTCAAATGCAACCTTTTTATAACCAAATGCAACATTTTTCACACTCAAATGCAACCTTTTTTCTATCAAATGCAACCTTTTTCAAACTCAAATGCAACCTTTTTTATTTTCAAATGCAACATTTTCACATTAAAATACAACTATTTTTAATCTCAAATGCAACCTTTTAATGATCAAATACAACCTTTTTTACATTCAAATGCAACTTTTTTTTATTTATAAATGCAACATTTATGAATTTAGTTTTAAAAGGTATAACATTTTAATACACAAATATAATTAATAAGCATTACTAATTCAAAAAATGTTGATTTACAATAATTAAAAGGTATCAAAATCCTTCACCAATTACACAATAATCTCAAAACATTATATTCCATATAATAATTGTTAATTATAATAACAAAATATATCTAAGTCCTCCAAAAAACACCAATCTTCATGTAGATATCCCAAAACAAAGTTGCCTGTTACACAAACAATAATAAGTAAGTAACTCAAACCAAAATAATCAAGTTGATGAAATAATTATACCTGTCATGATCGTAATGACATCCTCCAAATGAATAATTAGTCAACCTACAAAAAGGAGATATGTGAATATTGATAAGAGAATTACACACAAAGAAAACTGTTGAACATGACACTGTTAACATGACAGAGAGCTTTATTCCAATTTTATATGGCAACATCTAGTATAATTTTTTATTACTTATCATGTACTGTGCAGGTAGCTTAATACCATTGAGTATGTCTAAGTAAAAACTATAAACATGAAATCCTACTTCATAGTAATTTTCAAAAACATGTCCAGGTGCACCAACATGACTGCCAGAATGAGAACATAACTTTATCAATCATGCTCTTTGAAACTTTTTAATCGAAACTACTTAGAAATAGATCATGTTGTAATGTCATAGAGATAATTGAAAATGGGAGGATTTAAAGAATTACTTGAAAATTTCCTTTCCAAAGGGTCTGTTGTCATTGTCATGAAGCACACCTGCTCTCTTCGTTACCTCTTGGCCAAAGGAAAGGTATTGAATACCCGTTCTCTCAAAACCCTGAAAACCAAATTGGAGTGTAAAAATAATTAATCAAACTTAAAAATGGTCCTACATATATTTAAAATATTCAAAATAAGCAAAATCATTATAAAAAACTACTATAATATGTTGAACTTGGTCAGGGCCTCTGATCAACAAGCAAAGTAGCCGTTTGCACCGCTCGTACTCTATCACAAGTATTACAACTACACACTGATCATAAATTGTCAAAATGCTTTCAATACAACCTACCATTTAACATGTCTTTTAAGAATAACACATAATCTGGAACCAAAAATTGAATTAAACTTCATTACTTTTCAGTACCTACAAATCATCTATATTTTGAAATCGCTAAACAGCAAAAGCACTGGCAGCTATAAAAAAGAGCCATCAATTAATCACAATTGATCCCAGCCACACCCAAGTAGTAACATCACTAGAGTCTAGACCATGCAATTCAAAGTACAAACTACTTAAAAGAAGTCACCAACAAAGTAAGCACAACAACAAGTCCTACTAAATGGGAATTGAGAAAACAAACGATAATAACATCATATATTTATCCAATATTCCAATGACTAAATTTCAGATCATTTATGGATTGTGATTCAAATAGCTTAAACATGTTTCAATCATGACAAACAAGGAATTATAGGTATGGAAATCTATACAGTCAACTATTTGTAAGGAGGGAAATACGCAAGTAAGTAATTTTAGATTGAAAATTGGCCAAAGGAGTTTGTTAACTAAAATTAGATATTCCATATGGATTGTGGCACAACGTATAGTTTTTACAAGAGAGAAATTGTGCTCTCAATCTCTAGGAATTTCACACTCAAGAACACACACACACTCTAGGTGGAGGCTCCTCTTTTTCTTGACTTCTCCTAAAACCCTAAGAGAACAATATTATTTATACCTAAGCTTACTTTGGGAGTTTGTCCAAACACTCCCCTTAAAGTCTTGAAAATTAAGATTCCCCCAAGGTAAACTATTCCTAATTATAAATTGAACCTAGACTTTTATTATATTAAAGTATACACTATTTTAGGGCTAACACAAGTGCTATGGATGAGAACACAATTACGCGATTATGGATTTTCACTCACCAATATCCCAATTTACTTTGATTCTCGAAGTGCAATTGCCATCTCTTGCAATCCCATGCAGCATTCTCGAACAAAACATATAGATATCAGGTATCATTTTATTAAAGATCATGTAGAAAAGGGTACAATTGAGTTGTATTTTGTTGGCACGGAATATCAACTTCCAGATATCTTTATTAAAGTTTTAGACGAACCTCGTTTTCAGTTTTTAGTATCCCATATCGGCATATTGAATCCACCTTCCAGTTAAATATCAGATATTGTCTTAAATAATTCTACTTCAAACCATAAAGTTTGAAATTCCTTTATTTTAGAAAATATCTGTTATTTAAATTTAAGGGTTGTATCTCAAAATTAAAATCCTATATTTCCTTATCTATGTACCTCTTTAATAATTAATGATCCTGACAAATTGCTGTATCAATTGTTCATCACTGAGTGGGATGCAAAATTAATCCAGGTTTGTCTGTATTTTTAAGGCCAAATAGGTTCAATAAATTAATCTGAAAAAGAAAACAAAGTGAATAGGTGTTATTTGAGGGGAGTATAATCAGGATGTTACTTTTTACAATTTTTGTTCATTTTATTTTTTCTCTTAGTTAAAATTTTAAATTTTAGGTTGGTTAATTTTTAGATTTTAAAGTTTAAATTAATCAGTCAGAAAATCACAAAAAGATTTTTTTTGTTTAAATTTGTCAAAAAGCCAAAACATTTTATCTTATTTTATTTTTTATTTTTTTTCTTAACTTAATTGTTAAAAAGAAAATTACAAAAAATATTTTATTTTGCATTTCTATTGTTTTTGTTCAATAAAAATATCTTATTTTTATTTTTATTTGCTTATTTCTATTGGTCAAGAAAAATACAAAAAGAGATTGTTAAGTGGGCCAAATTTTCTTTTAAAAATATTTGTTTTTATTTAAAAAGCCCATCTTTTTGTGTGGTTGTTAAGAAATCCGGCGACACACTTGCTTTGTTGGGCGCGGATCCTGTGGTACCCGACCCGACCCGTTCCCTTTAAATAGGGCGAGTCAACGGTCAATGTCTACTTCTACAAGATATTTTCAAACTCTTCTTCTTTCCTCCTTTTGTCTTCACCGTCGACAAACCCCACCGCCCAACCTCCATTTCCAACATTTCAAGCTTTGTGGATCATCTTTTTCCTTCGATTTTGTTTCATTTTTCATCTTCGGCACTATTAGGTAACCATATTCTAACTTCATTTAAGCTTATAACTTCCTATAATGAATGTTTGATTTTATCGAATTTTTCACTTTTTTATTTTCGGTTTTTGGTATTTTTAGGTCTATAAATCTGGTTATTTTAGTTAGTTGTAGTTTAATAAAATGTTCCTTACTTGTTTTTAGTCTAGGATCTTCATTTTCATGCCTTTTAATCAACTTTAGAACTGTTCACGTTCCATGTTGCATGAACATTTAATGAACACTGCTGCACTTCGGACCGTCCGAATTCGGACCAAGCCCCGAATTCGGATGTGTCACTTAGAAGAATTTCAAAAATTTTCCAACTGCCATGACTGAATTCGGACACTGTGCATCCGAACTCGGACCCTGTGCATCCGAATTCGGTCCTTCAAAAAATGTTCAAATTTTTTCATTTTATTTTTCTTAGGTTTAATTCTTCATTCACTGTGCATCCGAATTCGGTTAGTGCCCGAATTCGGTCCCCATCCGACTTCATGTATCATCCGCATTATGCACCATCCGATTTCGGTCCCCATCCGAATTCCAGACCTCATCCGAATTCGGACCATCACTTGGCCTTGTCATTCATCATCTGGATTTCGGTCATATCCGAATTCGGTTGTACTGTTCATCCAAATTCGGCCCATCCGAAATCCAACACTTAGCATATTTTTTAAAAGTTTCCATTTTTGCATTTTCATTATAAATCAAAAACCCAAAAAGATTTTCAGTCCGGTGCACCATTGGTTAGAGTTAGGATCAGTGTTTGAGTGAAAATGTCTGTTCTAACATTGATCTCTTAATGATTGACTTTGGACTTTATTCAGTAGAATTCCATTCTACTAATAAAGACCCAATGCTTTAAATAGATCAGACAGTGTCTATTTCACATTTATCCAGACTTAGTATCAATGTCTTATCATCTAAAGTATTCTGTTCTAACTTTGATGCAACTTTACAGGAATCATGGAACCCGCAGTTGCAATTACCGTATCCCATTCCCCTATCCCTAACAACAACGCCCAATTACCCGAAGAATCCATTCTTCCCTAAGCTGAATACGTTGAGTTCATGCCACACAATTGGCAGCTTGATGTATCTATCCTAAGCCGCGAAACCGAAACAATTGCCTTTAACATCCTACAAAACCACCCTATCTTCTATTCACTTTCCACAACCATTTCTGTACCCCAAATCTACCTACAACAGTTTTGGCATCGTTTAAAATTTGCAGCCGATGTCGAACCGCACTTCACCTCCACTATAGACTGTGTCCTAGTCAAAATAACCACTGCGGCCATCCGCCATATCCTACGCCTACCCGCTGAAGCCTATTCCATGCACCGCCTACAGTTTGGCCCAATCCTCCCCCCCCCCCCCCCCTCGAAACCCCAAATGAAATCCAAGCCTTGGGCTACGATGGTCCGCTAACCAAGCCATCGGACTTCAGGACCAAGAATCTTCAAGCTCACTAGAGAATTCTTTTCGATGTCATCAATAAATGCTTCACCGCCAAGCATACTGGACACGACTCAGCAACAATTCAAGTGTTGGCAATGTTCGCAGCCTTCGCTTATGATAGACATTATGACTATGTTGCATTCCTGTTCGAGGAATTAAGACGAGTTAACCTGGAGAGGAGCAAAAAACGTGGACGTAAATGCATCCCTCTCCAGCGGTTCCTTCAGTTGAAAATACAATATGCCATGGACAACGACGATGATATACATGAACGTCCCAGAGGTTGATGTCTAACCAACAAATGCGATACAAAAGCTCAATCTTCCCAAAGGGGCTCCTACTGTATCGGTAATAACAATCCCACTGTCCCTTCTTCAAAGGGCAGTGCAAGCTAAAAGGCTAATGGCGTATCTGAGAGAGTTCTATCCGGATGAGCCTCGGTCAGATCCGACTGAGCCTACCCAGTCCGAAGGTGAGATACGAGCGAGTGAGGAAAAGGGAGAAGCGGTGGAAGTTGAACATCTGAGGGTGATCTTAGCCCCATCAGCCGGACAACCCACCTTCAGACCATCAGTCAAATGGTCGAATTCACCCCAACCACCCACTTAGCATCCTCTCAACAGGGTGCTACTTCATTGCATGGGGATATACCACACACACCATCACCCTCTAAGTCGGAGAGTCGTGGTGTTGAACGAGGTCACACTCCGCCCCATGTGACCAAACATCTTTCGCCCACAGCTCACTCCCCACCCCCACAAACATTGCACGACACCTTCGGGGCGTCCCATCAACGAGCTGCCTCAGTGGCGGATCCTCAAACATCTGGATCTGCGCATGCCACAGTGGATCCAGAAATGACGGAAGGAAGACCTGGAGTGGCTCCATCTATGCCATCCAATTCAGGCCATCTCCAAATCATCATCGAGATATTAACGACAGCTCTACGTGCTGCCGGTGTTGTTACCCAGGCTGCCCTGGACGCCCACAAGGAGGCTGCTGAGGAACGACATACCACCCTTCTCTGATTAATTTAGGGTAAGGGTGTTGCTCTGAGGATTTGCCTCCACCATGGATCCGATCAGTCCAAATGATGATTCAGGAGTTATCAGACAAGATAGACGCGCAAAACTTATTAATACTACAAGTCCAGGAGTAACTCAACTCCCGTATGGACCGTCTTGAGTCTGCAGTTATCGAGCTCCAGTGTCGTCCCCAGGCTGAGTCCCAAAAGATAAAACATGACGATCAGGACGACCCTGATCGCCATGAGGGGGAGAAGCGTCAAAAGACTCAGTCTGAGGACCTTATGTTGATTGAAGGGGGAGCTGTATCAGAGAGAACAAATATACAGGGGTCTAGGGCTAAGAGGTACGAGGCTCAGGAATACATGATGATAGAAGATGAGCCCATGTTTGAAGGTCCGGCTCCATTGGATCCGATGTCAGCCATGGTTGAGTTCGAACCCATTCACGAAAAGGTTGAAGTCATATTGGTGTCTGACTCTGACTCCGATACTGATGACAACCACTACTACAAATCGAAGCTAATGCAATACTTTTGATGCAACACATTTAAAAATTGTTGCTTTTTTATTTAAGTTCGCTCTAAAGCAACACATTGACAATAAGTGTTGCATATAATGATTTAATGCAACACTTTTTTAAAAGTGTTGCCATTTTTACTAAAAAAATGCAACAATTTTTTAAAGTGTTGCAATTTTTACTAAAAATTGCAACATTTATTTAAATTGTTGCATATTTGAAATAAAAAAATGCAACACATTTTTGAAGTGTTGCATTTATAATGAAAAAATGCAACACATTTCAAAAACGTATAACATTTTTTTAAGAGTTGCATTTATAATAAAAAAAAATATGACATATATCACTACAAGAAATGTAACTTTTATGGATGAACCTTTCAGGGACACCATATTATTGTTTCAAAGGTATACATTTTGGGACGGCAAGTTGTGCCTGAATATATTTTCAGAAAAATCAAAAAAATTCAAGGTTTTGGAAATATAAGTTGTCTCTAAAATGTAAGCAGGAGTTTTCCCTGCAACACGGTGTTACACGCAAGTTTATTAAGTCTTTAGAGACTACTTGTGGTGTCTGAAAGTTAAAAAAAATGTTTAACTTTTTTAGGGTTTTATTAAAACAAATTTAGAAAGGAAATGTCCTCCTAAAACTAATTTGCATAAACATTTATATCTTTTAAACAGATATTTATCTGAATTAAAAAAAAAGAAATATGAAAGGGTTTTGTTTTGTTTTGTTTGTGTGCTACCTGCGTGAAACCATCCAACTCCCTCGTTCAACAAGCCACCATCCGTGAAACCACTGTATGCTCACCAGCGCGGCAAGAAACCAGGCAACGGTGAACTGCTCTCACCGGTGCATCAGACAACCGCTCAACCTCTCTTCTCTCACCGGTGACCTGTTTTTCGATGCTCACCGGCGCAACAGGCAACTACGCATCGACCATCGATGCATCAACTCCGACCTCTCTCACCGTACCTCTTGCCATTTATCCTACCTAATCGATCGATACTCTCAATATCTCTCTTACCGGCGCAAGCAACTAGGCAACGTAATACTCTCTCGGTAAGTCTAATCAATCGATACAGAACCTAATCCGGCAAAGGGCTGTACTCGATTTTTTTTCTCTCTTATTCCAGCGAAGGTATGATATATAGACATTTTTATTTGGCCGATATATACATACATTCTTCTGTTGATGAGGCATTTACTCGTACTCAATTGAAATATATAGAAGTTGAGGGGCTACTTTTTTGTGAGTTAAGGGACTGAATAAAAATGTATATATCATACCGATTTTTATGATGTTATGGCCATCAATTTTTGCTGCTGCCATTTCTGTTTTCATACCCCAAACACACATAAACTTAGATATATTTATATGCATACATGTTAAGGAGTTATTTGTAAGTTAAGGGACAATTATTTGTGAGTTAAGGAATGCGGGCTGCTGAATTACTGAACAAAGAACAGTCCGAGAGTCAGCATGTTGCTGAGTTACGGACAGTTCCACACACACAAACTCTGATTTTCAGATTGATATATGCAGTGATTAGATAGGATAAATGGCGAATTAAAGGCTTTAATGATCAAATAACATTTCTAATTCAAACGATGTCCAAAGCCGGAAGCCATGTGCCTCCTTTGGCCAAGTTTCGGTATCAAGGAATCAAGAACAGAGACATGTTTTTTCTAAGTTGCTGGACACATTAAGTTGATGAGTTTTTACATGAAACTTGGTGTTAACTCTTTAAATTGAGAGAATGATTAATTACACACTAGATATGAACATGCATGGACTAGTATTGATGTTCTCATTTCAAACCTTTGAACTGGTATAACTTGTCTACTGTCGACTGTTTACCCAAGTATATGGCCTGCCCCTTTAGATGTAACAAACAACACATAGGTCATAGGTTTAGTTCTGCCGTTTGCCAATTAAAACAAATGTATAATGTCGTGATGGCATCCATCATGAGTCTTTGGATGGCACATGGTCATGCACCTTATTTGTGGGTATGATGCTGCTGCATTATCAAGACAAAATCTGTTATTTGTTGCTGAGCGATGTGCTACTTCTTGTGGGTGGCATTTGCTTTTAAGTTTTTATTTCTAAGATTTTTGCTTTTCACGATAAACTATTTATTGTTTTTGATTGGGTGTGGAGGCGTGGAGATATTTTCATTTTGCAACGCAAGCTTTTTACGAGTTCAGAGAGTTTAAAAAGTTAATAGTCTTATTATATGTACTTGAATGATTAGCATAAACTTCATCAAGTATTTTGCATTTAAGTATTCAGTTGGTTCTTTATGCAGGATGGAGTTGTGCAAACTCACGATGAAACTGAAGTTTTTACGCACTTCTCTATCCAGTAAGTTGATTGCATTCTTCTTTCTTTTCTTTCTTTTTTCCTTTTAAAATTCCAAATTTAAAGAATGTCCACTAATATAACCACATGTCAAAGATTTACATAAAAGTTTTAAATTGGAACGGTTGCGTTAAAGTCAAGTTTTTTAATCAGATGGCAAACAACTCCCTGCTCCGATTATGCCTTCTACTCCAGCTAGGAATATGTCAGAATTCGGTTGGGTAGTAATTAATCAATTAAAAACTGTTGATTCGTGTTATTTAATTACCCAAATAGTCAAGATCCATCCATTCCCATGAGTCCCACTTCGGTCTTTATACGCTCTTAACAAAGCTGTTGAGAGTTTGAAATTTTCTTCTTGAACTTCATAGTTGTTCAATTTACTAAAATCTCTTTGTTTTTGAACTAAGTATTTGTATATAAATGATTTGATTTTCTGTTAAGTTAGGGTGTAGACTAGTTTGTATCACACTTGATCTCAATTTGGTCTTGGATATGCTGACCTTTTTGTCATGTTTTTCTGAAATATAGTCACATGATGCCATTTGTTAGAGCAAGATGTTTTTAATTGATTTAATTTTTTAGGAGCTGATCTAAGTTCCTAAATCCAATCTCTATATTCGCTTTCATAGACTTGCATGTCAAACCTCTATGTTTCTTTACGATATTAGCTTCTATTTTTTTTTTCTTTTTCTATTCCCTTGTTTAATTTACTTTTATTCACTTACAATATATCTTTTGTTTTACTAATAGTTTATATGGGTAAAGAAGGGGGTCGTATATATATGGCTTAAAGAAAGAGTGCAATATATTAATTTAGCTCATTCTCTTAGCAAGTAAGCATCAGAATTCAATATCAAATGAAAGTTCATTTCTATTTTAAACAAACTTTTGGTACTTTAATGCCCAAAAGTATGAAATATCAGTGAATGATGAAATATGTTTATATATTTGGTCTTTTCTAAGGATATTAGACTTGTTACAAAAAGTATCGTTAAAAATGGACGTCAAACGAAAGTTTATTGCTATTTTAAACAAAGAATTTTAGTTTAACGAGTAAAAATACAAATTACTATGGGAAGTGTAACATTTTCATAAAAATGCTGTTTTTATAAGATTTTTAAGGTGTTGTGAAAGTTCCATCGAAAACGGACTTACTTTGAAAGTTTGTTGCCATATTATGCAGTTTCAGGAAAGTGAATTGCTATTTTGGGCAGATTTTTTGTGAAAAGTTATCGGCAGAAGCAGAGTTGTGCATGATAAGCGTCGATTTCGTATGTATGAAATTACAAGAGGAATTCAATATGCATTTCCAAGATTGTAATTTACTTTTTTGTTGTATCGCTTATACATTTGATAATCCTTATTTTGGTTGTAGACATTTGTATACTTGAAATATTTTTTGATCAATATGTTATAAATTTATATTATTTTTGTTAAATTGAATGTGTTTCTTTTGTCTAGAAAATATTGCATTTATGTAATTTAAAACAATAACAAAGTGTTGCAATGGATTTATAATGGTGTTGCATTTACATAATGACAACATTTGATAAGTGTTACATTTGATAAGTAAAGTGTTGCTATAAGCTTGTAACAATAAATTAAAAATGTTGCTTTAGAGTATAAAAAGTGTTGCATTCAAAGAATGTTGCATTTATAAAATAATGGCAACACATTAAAAAGTGTTGCTTTAGAATATAAAAAGTGTTGCATTTATAAAATAATGGCAACACTTTTGAAAAGTGTTGCATTATTTAGTGAAAGTGTCGCTTTAGACCTAAGGCGACGTTGGCTAAGGTGGCACTACATAAAGTGTCGCATTAGGCCTATAGCAACACTTTTAAGGCCTAGGTGAGCGGCAGATTGTGAATGTAAGGGAGGGAGGAGAAGGTGAGGCAGCAGAGACGGCGGATTCCGAAAGAACAATCTCTGTTGTACGAGGGATTGAGCTAACATCTAAGGGTGACCTTAGCCCCATCAGCCGGACAACCCACCTTCAGAACATCAGTCAAACGGTCGAATTCACACCAACCACCCACTTAGCATCCTCTCAACAGGGTGCTACTTCATTGCACAGGGATCTACCACACACGCCATCTCCCTCTCATTCGGAGAGTCGTGGTGTTGAACGAGGTCACACTCTGCCCCATGTGACGGAACATCTTTCGCCCACAGCTCACTCCCCACCCCCACACACATCGCACGACGCCTTCGTGGCGTCCCGTCAATGAGCTGCCTCCGTGGCGGCTCCTCAAACTTCTGGATCTGCGCATCCCACAGTGGAGCCATAAATGAGGGAAGGAAGACCTGGAGTGGCTCCATCTATGCCATCCACTTCAGGCCTTGGACGCCCACAAGGAGGATGCTAAGGAACGACATACCGCCCTTCTCTGATTAATTTAGGGTAAGGGTGTCGCCTCTGAGGATTTGCCTCCACCATGGACCTGATCAGTCCAAATGATGATTCAGGGGTTATCAGACAAGATAGACGCGCAAAACCGATTAATACTACAAGTCCAGGAGCAACTCAACTCCCGTATGGACCGTCTTGAGTCTGCGGTTATCGAGCTCTAGTGTCGTCCCCAGGCTGAGTCCCAAAAGAGAAATCATGACGATCAGGACGAACCCTGATCACCATGAGGGGGAGAAGCGTCAAAAGACTCAGTCTGAGGACCTTATGTTTATTGAAGGGGGAGCTGTATGAGAGAGAACAGATATACAGGGGTCTGAGGATAAGAGGTACGAGGCTCAGGAGTACATGATGATAGAAGACGAGCCCATGTTTGAAGGTTCAGCTCCATTGGATCCGATGTCAGCCATGGTTGAGTTCGAACCCATTCACGAAAAGGTTGAAGTCATATTGGTGTCTTACTCTGACTCCGATACTGATGACAACCAATCCTTAATCATCCCAAAGCCTGAGCCCGACTCACCACAAAAATCATCATCCTCTTTCGAATTCCAAAACTCCCCGCCCCCTGTTCCACAACAAGAATTTCTATCCTGCATCCAAGCTCCCTCATCTCTAAAAGAATCCCAGCTAGTCCAAAGCCCTCCCAGACCTCAAAGTCCTCCCATAGTCCAACCTGTACCCCAAGTGCAAACCCTAGAACCAGGACCTTCAGAAACCAGGCGTGTAGACAGATTTGATGAGCCTCCTGAACAGCCCAGTGTTTTTGACAGAAGTGATCTCTATTGGGTGGGTTGGTATTCGAAAGGTGAGGTAGATACTATGCCACCCAAGTTAAAAGAGGACTTGAGACAAGAACGAAGGGGGAAAATCTTTAAATTACTTGAATCCAAATCATCTGAGATAGAAGAACCCCCCGTTCAGGGCCTTAATGAATTCTTGCAAAAGTTTCCTCCGGAGCAGTTCCAGAATCCTTTTCTGGAAGAACGATTCAAGATGGAATTCAGGAAGAAGCCAGGGTCATACAGCAGGCGCTTACTCATGGAACTTACAAACGTATCGAAAACTGAACAGGCCGAATACAACCAGTTAATGCTCAGGGAGAGGAGGTCCAAAGTTTCAAAGTCTAAAATAAAGAAGCTTCTCAACATCATAATGTGTAGAAGAGCAAAAGTATACTATCCTGCCTTTCAGGTAGAGAGAGAAGATGGTACAGTGGAGGAGTTCTATGAAAATGACTTGGACTTTATAAGTGTGGACGGCGTTGATTTTTTACACAACCGACTGAAACATTGAATTAAAAAATGTCTGTCTCATATGACCGCTGTAGGTGCGCTTATTCAAAGTATGAACCGTCGCTCAATTATCATGTGGCTAAGAGATTTCAAATGGCGATAGAGAGCACGATGATCAAAGTAGGACTACGAGCCCCTAAGCAAGATAGCTTTCTTCTTGACCATCATCCCGATTACAGAGTCATATTCAGAGGAGGCCCGGAAGTTATTTTTGTGAACCATAGAGGGCATAAAAGATTCATGCGCTTCGAGGATCTTCCTTGTTACTCCGATGGTACTATCAGAATGGTTAGAGCCGAGCTTACACGAAGAGTACAAGAATTTGGTGTTCAACCAGATCCAGAACTTAGACGCTCACTAAAGGAGATACAGGACATCCTCAGCGGGATCGAATACCTGAACGAACGTCTACACATGAGACAAGTGATTAGACGATTTAATGTCATCCTTGGGCTCCGTGAATCAACAGATCATGCCGGAGTTCCAGGACCACCACAATAATCGAAAAGGGGGAGATTGTTAGATATTAAATTTCGATCTTGTGGATCTATTTTGTAATAATTATTTAGATAATATTTAGCCTTGTAATTTATTTCTTAGTTAGTTTATGTTGTGTGAAAAGTTCAAGGGCCTTTTGGGTCAATCCTTGTAAGTTAATTAATGGAGCCTATGTATAGGCTCCTAGGGTTTCTCAATGATACACGGTTGACATTTATGAGAAAAAGAGATTCCTTTGTGCAGCTGCCATTTTCATATTCTCTCAAACATTCCTTTGTTCTTTTAATCATATCACAATTATTGAGTGCAAATTCTTCTTGTGAGTATTAATAGAACTTTAATGTGCTGATATATTCTGGGAATCATAAACAACATATATGCACACACGTCGATCGGCTAAAGCATTGCCGCTACAATTCGAACATGAGATCGAAAAAGTAACGAGATCGAACCGAAAGACTGTCAGGATTCAAAATCAACAATTAATCACGGAGAATTTAAATACACAAGAGGAAGAAATTTATGATTTAGAAATTCCCGATTCAGAGATTCCTAATTTAGAAAGCCCTCCGATTTTGCCGCGAAATCGTGATCAAGAAGAACCCGAGTACATAGTTGCTAGAATGGGTGATCAACCAAGACGTACGGTTGAGTCGCATTACCGTCCAGGTGATGTGCCCGACCCGTCTCCAATTCGTTATCCCAAAAATGAGAACGAACCCGAAATTCATCTTCAATTATTCCAAATTCTTCTGATCTTTCGAGGGATGCCAAGTGAGGAATCCTATGAACATTTTACTGAGTTCACAGCTATTTGTAAAGCAAACCCGGTTTAAAAGTTAGATTATTTCCTTTCTCGTTAAAAGAGAAAACGAAGAATTGGTTTGTAACCTTACCAACCAATAGCATTACAACATGTGATCAAACGAAACGAGAATTCCTTAATGAATATTACCCCATTAGTAAAACAACCGAGAAAAGAAAGGAAATTACCGGATTTAACAAAAATAGGGCGAACAATTCTACTAAGCGTTTGATCGTATGAATGAATTACTGAGAGGTTGTCCACACCACGAGGTACCCAAATGGATGCTTATCAAAACATTCTTTGATGGTGTGAGTCAAGAAAGTCATAATATGATTATAGCTGCCACAGGAGGCACATTTTTAGGTAAAGAAGATGATGCAGCTTGGGAGTTTCTTAATCAACTCGGCAAAGGTCTTAAAGTCCAAGCTGGTTCTGAAAACAACATTGGAGTTCAAGTTATGGGCATAGATAATACATGGAAACGTGAAGCTAAAAGTGAGATTTTAGAATTAGGAATGAAAATGGATCAATTGATGAAGGTTTTTCAAACCCTAGCGTATCAATTTATTGTGTTACATGCGGAGATCCATCACATCATTCTGACGCATGTCCTCAAATGCAATCTAATGAGGAATTTGCTAATGAAGTTTACGGATTTAGAGCTCATCGAGAGAGGGATAATCTATTTTCGGAAACATACAATCTGGGGTGGAGAAACCAACCCAACTTTCGATGGAAAAGTTATCAGCCTACCGATCATCAATCCAAACCAAGATATGAGCCACCAAAGAGAGAATATCAATATGGTTCAACTTCAGCACGAAGGACGAGCGATATTATAAGTCGAATCATCATGATAACCACAATTCCAAGTAGAATCAAAAATGACTTCTGTGAAATTTTCAGAGTTTGCTAAATTTATGAAACAGCAATCAGCTATAAGTATTAAGACCATGGAGATGTTAACTCGCCAGATGGGTCAGATAACTGAGTCGCTTACTAGGCGTGAGGAGGGAAAGCTTCCTAGCAAAACTGTTCCCATTCCTTCACACGCTCATCATCATAACAAAGATAAGAAACATGAGATAAAGAAGTTAATGAAGTAGCTAAGATAACTACATAAAGGAGTGTAAGAGAGGTAGACAATAAAATAGAGATGCCTAAAGAGAAAGAGGCAGAAGAAGATACCGACACTGATGTCGTGTATGAGGAGAAAGAGGATCCAATGAAGAAGGAGATTCCTAAGAAGGTTTCTTTTAAAGAGCCAATTAAAGCAGATATTCCAACGCGTAAAGTTGGGGAGGCGGATAAGAGTCAGGATACTTCAATTCCTCCTCCTTATCCTGCTGCTTTAGAAAATCCAAAATCATCTTCATACAACAAAAGAGGCCCACAACCAGAGGATCATTAGGATTTATTCAATCAAGTTAAGATCAATATTCCTCTGATAAAAGCCATTCAACAGGTTCCATCTTATGCCAAATCTCTAAAAGATCTCTGAACACAGAAAAGAAAGTATAAGGTCTCGCTCCCAAAGCATATCAATATAACTGAACAATTGAGTGCAGTAATTTCTAGTTCTCTACCTCCTAAGCTGAAAGATCCTGGATCACCATTGATTCCAGTGACAATAGGCAATATGCAGATTAAGAAGGCACCGCTTGATCTTGGAGCTAGTGTTAATATTTTACCTGGAAACCTGTTTGATAAACATGATCTAGGTTAGTTACAGACAACTGATATTATCTTACAACTGGCAAATCGGTAAACCAAGTGCCCAAAAGGTATTTTATCAGATGTCATAGTAAAAGTTGAAGATTTTTACAATCCTGTTGACTTCCTAGTATTGGACACCAAAAGTTCAATAGGAGATAATCAACCGGCAATTATCCTAGGCAGACCTTTTTTAGCCACGATTAATGCACAAATTAATTGTAGGACATGAGCAGTGGATATTGCCTTTGGTTATAGGAAATTAAGACTGGATGTGTTTAATGCTTCAAGTGTCTCTGCTATTGATTCAGAATGTTATCTTATGGACATGGTGGACGAACTTGCGCAGCAGCATAGTTCGTTAGTCAACACCAAAGATGCTACTGAGTTATTCTTTGCTGAGAATGAGCTAGGCAAGTTAAATCATATTGAGTGTGATGAGTTAGAAGTAGTCATTGAATTCAATAGAGCAACCACCTGTTCTGGAATTGAAGGAGCTGCCATCCTATTTAAAGTATGCTTTTCTAGGTCAGAATGACACTTTACCTGTCATAATTTCATCAGATCTGACTGAAGAGCAAAACAAAGCTCTACTGCAAATGTTAGTCAAATATAAAGAAGCAGTAGGGTGGACAATAGATGATTTAAAAGGAATCAATCCCACTTTGTGTATGCACCGAATCATTACTGATCCAGAAGCTAAACCAGCTCGGGATGCACAAAGGAGGTTGAATCCTAATTTAAGAGAGGTAGTTAAGAAGGAAGTATTAAAATGGTTGGACGCTGGAAATATATATCCAATATCTGATAGTAAGTGGGTAAGTCCAACCCAAACTGTGACTTAGGTATCTTACTAATGTCTTGATTGTTTGTATCAACCGCTGGGTTTAACTCCCCTTTGTTATTATTACTTACAGTCTTATCTTCTTCTAGTTTTGGCTTACAACTAGACTGCACACACTGTACCATTTTCGTAACCTGAGGAGTAGTTGAAGACACTTTGGAAGACTCTGTTACCTTGACTACCTCTGATTTAACTGTATCCTTGGTCTTATCCTGCGGAGTAGGCACATGGTTGCTATTTGCCTTAGCAAGCCTAGCCCTAGACTCACCTAATTCCATTTCTTTAAGAGAGATCTCTTTGGTCAGTGACTCTACATGCTCATAAATTAGTTTATTCCTGACACTTTGTTCAATAAGTTTGTCATTTAGTGTGACACCCTTGCCACATTAACCACCATTTACAATTCACCCAGGATTATTCACCAACAACAGTTATATAATGATCTGATAACTTAATTAAAGTGCGGAAGCCTAAAATACAAAATAAAATAATACAAATTTGCCATACACACTATGGTGCTACATAGGTTCCACGTCTAAGTCTACAAACTCAAAAGTATTACATCATCCCCAAATTTATTACAACAGTAATTCCATAAACCATATACCAGGTTAAACAGTAGAAATCTTCAAATGCTTCAACAAACGTCCTAGCTAGATGGTCCCGCAGCGGATTTCCGTTTTCCTGTAAAATGTAACAACTGAAGGGGTAAGCTAAAGCTTAGTGAATACCATATGATTTTACACATTCTACAAATCATTATGATGCCACCCAGAGTAACCGCGGTAACACATACCGTATACTCCACACGTACCCAAGGTACGCAAACCCGAGCCGCAGCTCCTTCGAGCTGACACTCGGCATAAGAAAACCAACCATCTGAGGCAGACATTACATCGGGGATGACTTACTATCTATCCTGACCACAGAGGTGTCAAACTCTTGGTCATATAGCACAGTAACATCAGAGTACAGATGCGACCACGCAGGTCCATCGATAGGATGCACAACAAATGAACGGACATACAACAAGTATGAATGTGCATCAACATATACGCATGTTAGTAGAGTGCCAAACGAATATGAAACAACATGCCTCAGCAGGCAATGCAAACATAATGCAGATGCAGCAATGTTAAAATCAAAGGTACTCACAGTGGGTGCGTTATTATACTTCAAGTTATCTTATTTGTCTTCGGGCTTTCAACCGGATCACAAAGTACCCCACTGTGGGTTAAACAATACCACAAGGGACCTGTTAAATCAGTTGTAATAACACATTGTGTCAATAACTGTTTTATTTCATAAAACCAAATTTTTATAAGTTTTGCAATATTTGACCCTAAATTCGGATCCATGTCCGAATTCGGACCCCACCCGAATTCGGACCCCCAGTTCGGATCACTAGTACAAAATATGTCTTCCGTCACGTTAAAAAACCGTGGCCATAGACCTTTGGCCACAGTTTTATTTTTCATTCAAATCGTGACCAAAGGTCGCATCACTTTTGGTACCTTATGGCTACATTTAATATTCGTGACTAAATCACAGGTAAAACCGTGGCCATAGCATAAAACCGTGGCTATATGGTAACAATTTCTATATAGTTGTGGTCTATATTTTTTAGTAACCGTGACCATAAAATACTTTTAGTCACAATTTATTTTAACACCATGACAGTTGGATACATTCAGACACACATAAACAATTGATCAGTGGCGTTAACATTCTTACAGACACGTATAAACAAATAAACCGTGGCCACCTGGTATATTTAAAGACGCACAAATATTTAATCGTGACCATTGGATAAATTTAGACACACATAATCAGTTAAACCGTAACTATTTGAGACATTTAAACACACCACATGAATGAAACCGTGACAATTAGTAATATTTTAACGCACATAAACTATTAAGTGGTGTGACCATTGGTACGTTTAGACATGCATAAACAATTAAACCGTGACCGTAGGGTACACTTAGACACACATAATTTATTAAAATGTGACGATTGGTTGCAATTGGACATACATAAAGTATTAAACCGTGACAATTGATACATTTTGACACACAAAAATAATTACACCGTGACCATACCATTATTTTAGTCACATAATAATTCGTTTATTCATGACAATTGCTTACTTTTAGACACATATAATAAACAATACCGTGACCATAAAGTATTTATAGTTACTTATTTATTCCTAATCGTGGCAAATGGTAACTTTTAGACTCATGCAACAATACAATCTGTGACCATTAAATACTTTTTTTAACGGCAAACTATCATACTCCTACTCCTACTCCTAAACTACTCATTTACCACAAGACTTACTTTCACCACCTAAATATCAACTTGTCTCCGACGGGAGTCGAACCCGTGACCTCTCACTTGTATCTCCACCTTCTTACCGCCTGGCCAGAGGCCCTTTGGTGACCATCAAATACTTGTTGTCACATTATATTTCTTTTAAAATCACTATTGTTCCTTTTAGACACATGTAAAAAATTAAACCGTGACAATAAGTTACCTACAACCACATGAGTTTTCTTTTATCGTTATTGTTGTTTACTTTTAGACACACATAACATTTACTATAGTGACCGTAAAATATTTATAGTATCATGTTGTTTCGTAAACGGTGATCGTTGATTCCTTTTAGTCATACAAAATAAAATAAAGTGTGACCATAAAATACATATACTCACATTCTTTTCCTTTAATTATTACAATTAATTACTTTTAGCCACATATATTAAAATAAGACGTAACCATAAACTTCTTATAGTCATGGTTGTTTTCTTTAATCATAATTAATGTTTACTTTTTGACACATATAAGACATTTAACCATAACCACAAAAATACTAATAGTGATAAGTTTTTTTTTAAACTGTGACAATTAATAACCTTTAACCACACAAAACTAACTAAATCGTGACCATAAAGTAGTTATAGCCACATTTTGCTGCTTTTATTATGACAATTAATTACATTTAACAATTGATAAAAAAAAAGTCGTGACCATAAACTACTTGTAGTCACGATATTTTTTCTTTTATCATGGTTAATATTTAGTTTTTGACACACCTAACACAATTAACCATGACCACAAAATTCTCATATTAACAAGTTTTTTTTTTTAACTATGACAATTGATAACCTTTAACCACACAAAACAAAATAAATTGTGACCATAAAATACTTATAAATACATTTTTGTTCTTTTATCATGGTTAATGTTTAGTTTCAGACACAATAATATATTATACTTTGACGATAAAATACTTATAGGGACATTTTTTTCACTTAAACCATGACCACCGATTACTTTTAGTCACACAAACCAATTCTTCGTGTGACCATAAAGTACTTATAGTCACTATTTTTTCTTTTATCATGAAAACTATTACTTTTACACACTAATAAGAAATAAACTAAACCATGATCATTAGAAAAATATAGTCACAACATTTTTTTGTCATGACTATTGTTTATTTTTAGTTACATAAAAACAATAAACCGTCACCTTTAAATATTAATAGTCACAAATTTGCTTAATCCGTGACAAAAAAAACCCCTTATATTGATTTTTTTTTAATGTGAGATTGATAGCTTTTAGTTACAAAACAAATTAAATCGTGACTTGAATGTACTTATAATCATATCTTTTTCATTTTACTATTACTATTGTTTACGTTTAGACACACATAAAAACTTAATCTGTCACCTTTAAATATTAATAGTCACATGCTTGTATGTCTTAAACTGTGACCGAAACATAATTATGGTGATATGTTTTTTTTTTCTTAAACCGTGATCATTAAATACTTTTATATACATAAAAAAAATTAAATCGTGACAAAAAAATACTTAGTCACATTTTTCTCTTTCATCATGAATATAAAATACTTTTACACACACATAAGAAACTAAACCGTGACTATAAAATACTTATAGTCACAATAATTTTCTTATTTCATGACAATTATTTACTTTTGGACACACTTAATGAACTCAATCATGACCATTAAACACTTATAGTCACAATGTTTTTCTTTTACCTTACGTGGCTAATGAACTCCACCCTTTGGTCACACAAAGCGATTTCGTGACCATATAAGTTAGCCTTCAATCACAGTTTATTCATGTGACTAATTCCACCATATAATTTAGACTCATACAATTAGACTTCAGGTTGTCCCTTTGGTCACCGAAAGAGATTTCCGTGACCATATACATATTTATCGTCACAGTTAATAACCATCACAAGATTATTATAGACATCAAACAAATAACTGTGACAAACGATGACATTTGGTGACAATGTGGCAACCGTGACAAGTCTTTGTCACGATCCTTATGTTAAACCGTGGCTTAAGGTTTGAATGTGATTTGCAATGGTCACAATTATTGAGATAAACTGTGGCTATCATAATAATACAAGATCATATATGACCCTTTAGGCACGTCAATAACAAAAACTGCGGCTAGGCAGTTTTGACAAAACCGTGACCATAGGTCATTTTTGTACTAGTGGATCCCACATAAATCCCAATTCGGATCCCACTCGGTCCTATGCAAGTTCGAACCACCTTTAAAATTCGGATTACCTATAAATTCGAATCCCATTAAGTTTGAATTTCGGACCCAAGCTAAGTTCGGACCCTATCCGAATTCGGTCCCCAACCGAATTCGGACCCCCATCCAAATTCCAACACTTAGAAATATTTTGATGTATTAATTATCCTGAAATCCGGGCCTCATCCGAATTCAGACCAGATCCGAGTTCATCTCGGATCTGAATTCGGACCCCTTCGAACTTGTGCAGTTTTGAATATTATTTTCCAGATTTAATCCAAGTCATTTTTATACTTATTTCCTCGCATGAAATAGATTATACCAACTAAAATACATCTATTTTCAACACTGTTAACACTAATGTTAACACCTTTATGTACCAAATTACATCATTTTTTACCATTTTTGTTCATCATCGAACACACACACTAAAACACACACAAAACTCTCAAATCCATACTTTTAGTTTGAATCAGGAGCTGAAATTTAATATTTAGCATCATAAACACTAGATTTAAACTAAATCCACCACTAGATCGTACATGCATTAACATTTCAACACCATAATTAGTGATTCGGTTTTAACCAAAAACCGAACCAAAATGATTAAATTCAATGGGTTTGAATAATGTTTACCTTAATTCGTTGATTGCAGATGTTTTAGTTCCTTGAATGCAATCAGAATCCAAAATTCCAGCTTCAAATTCCAAGTTTTTATGATCTTGAATGTTAAAGAGAGAGAGAGCCGAGAGAGAGTAGAGGTTTTAGTGAGAGAGTGAAATATTCAAAATGAAAGACTTTTTAGTCTTTTAACTCCTTATATCACCACTTTCATCTTTTGTCATATTCAACCCCTCAACTTATCCGGTACCAAAAAATACTGATTATATAAATAAAGAATGCCATCTTTATTTATTATCCTTAATAATTTGATAATTATTTCCACTTAATAATTTAGAATTCTAAATTTCCATAATATGCAACCAACTTTATAATCAGTCAAATTTTCGTACCAACTTTCATAATTCAACTAAAATTACAAATTTAAACTTAATAAACTTCAAATATAATAATTTAAATCCGAGGATGTTACAGCATGGGCTCCACCACGCTCAAACTTCGTCCTCGAAGTTACTCGGATTTGAACAGTTTCGGATACTTCTTCATCATCTCTGCCTTTGTTTCCCAAGTATGATTCGCTCCCTTATGATGCTTCCAACGTACAAGCACCATTTCAATTTCTTTGTTTCTCAATTTCTTTACTTTAGTATCTAACACACACTCCGGCTCTTCAACATACCGGAGCCTTTCATCAATCTGCAGCTCAGTGTGGTCAGCCCAATCTTCGTTTTCAGTGGTGAACGACTTTCTTAGGTTCCCCACATGGAACACCGGGTGTATGCCCGACATTTCTTCAGGCAACTCTAAGCGATAAGATTGATTTCCTATTTTCTCGGTAATCCTGAATGGTCCGACGAATCTCGGAGTCAACTTTCCTCTCTTTACAAAACGTGTAACACCTCTCATAGGCGACACCTTCAAATAAACCCAATCATTCACATCAAAACTGATTGGCTTGTGCCTCCTGTCGTAATAACTCTTCTGACGATCCTGGGCCGCTTTCATATTTTGTCTAACCAGTTGTATTTTCTCATTCGTTTCTTGCAACAATGCCGGCCCAGCAATCGGCGTTTCTCCGGTTTCCCTCCAACACGTAGGAGTCCTACACCTTCTCCCATATAATGCCTCAAACGGCGCTTTCTTGATCGTCGCATGGTAACTATTACTATATGAAAACTCGATCAGTGGAAAATGTTCGTCCCAATTACCACCAAGATCCAATATGCACGACCGCATCATATCTTCAAGCGTTAAGATGGTCCGCTCACTCTGACCATCAGTTTGCGGACGATAAGCTGTACTCATTGCTATTCTCGTGCCCAACCCTTCTTGTAAAGCCGACCAAAAGTTGGAAGTAAATCGGCTGTCCCGGTCCGATACAATAGACTTTGGCACCCCGTGTCTAGAAACTATCTCAGCCACATAAATCTGTGCTAACTTTTCCAAAGAATAATTCTCTCTTATCGGAATAAAGTGTGCGGACTTAGTTAACCTATCGACTACTACCCAAACTGCATCGTGTTGACGCCTAGTCTTCGGCAACTTTGTGACAAAGTCCATAGTGATATGCTCCCACTTCCATTCCAGAATGGGAAGCGGTTGCAAACTGTCGTATGGTTGCTGATGTTCGGCATTCACTAACCGACAAGTTCTGCATCTCTCCACGTACTGACCTATGTCTTTCTTTAATCCCGGCCACCAAAAGTCTGCTTTCAGCTCGTTGTACATCTTTGTGCTCCCGGGATGTACAGAAAGTTTCGATTGATGAGCTTCTTCTATTATCACATTTCTCATGCCTCCATACTTTGGCACCCAAATTCTTCCGTAAATTCCTTTCAAACTCGATTCACTAGTTTCCATATTTTTCATTTGCACCCTTATATACTCATCACCAACGTTTTCATCCTTCAAGGCTTCCTCTTGAGCGGCCTTAACATCATCAATAATCGTGGATGTTAACATAGTAGATGTCAACATGTTGCAGCAATCCTTAGCATATGCTTTGCGACTCAAAGCATCGGCTACCACGTTAGCCTTTCCAGGATGGTAAAGAATTTCACAGTCATAATCCTTTATTAGTTCCATCGAACGTCTCTGTCTCATGTTGAGTTCTTTCTGGCTGAAAATGTACTTCAGGCTCTTATGATCTGTGTATAACTGACACTTAGTTCCATAGAGATAGTGTCTCCACAGTTTCAGTGCAAATGTGACAGCTGTCAACTCAAGATCATGAGTTGAGTAGTTCTTTTCATGCTGCTTAAGTTGTCTTGAGGCATACGCAATTACCTATCCTCGCTGCATTTGTACAGCACCTAATCCCAACCTCGACGCATCTGTATACACCACGAAATCCTCATTGCCCTCCGGTAGAGCAAGTATCGGTGCTTCACTAAGCGTTTTCTTCAAGATCTCAAATGCTTCTTGCTGCACAGTTTCCCATATGAACGATGCATTCTTCTTCGTTAATGCAGTCAGAGGAACTGCAATCTTAGAAAAATCTTTGATAAACCTCCTATAATAACCCGCCAGCCCAAGGAAACTTCTGACTTCGGTAGCTGAACGAGGCGGCTCCCAATTCCTTACCGCTTCTACTTTGGCTGGATCTACAGAAATTCCGGCCCCCGATATCACATGTCCCAAAAATTGAATCTGTTGCAGCCCAAACTCACATTTTGAGGACTTGGCATGCAACTTCTCTTTTCTTAGCAGTTCTAGCAATTCCTTTAAATGATCAGTATGTTCGGCCTCGGACTTTGAATACACCAAAATATCGTCAATGAACACAATCACCGACTTATCTAGCATCGGTCTACAAACTCGGTTCATTAAATCCATGAAAACAGCCGGGGCATTGGTTAACCCAAATGGCATAACCAAGAACTCGTAATGCCCGTAACGTGTCCTAAAAGCTGTCTTAGACACATCTTCCTCTCTAACTTTTAACTGATGATACCCCGACCTCAAGTCAATCTAAGAGAAGACACAAGCTCCGTGTAACTGATCAAACAAGTCATCTATCGGCGGCAGCGGATACTTGTTCTTAATTGTCAATTTATTCAGCTCCCTATAATCGATGCACATCCTCATGGTGCCATCTTTCTTCTTCACAAACAATAACGGAGCTCCCCACGGCGATGAACTTGGTCGAATGAAGCCCTTGTCCAACAACTCTTGAAGCTGTGTCATCATTTCTTTCATCTCGGTTGGGGCAAGGCGATAAGGAGAACGAGCTACCGGTGCAGCTCCAGGGATCAAGTCAATTTTAAACTCCACTTGTCTCTCAGGCGGCACGCCAGACAAGTCTTCCGGAAACACATCCGGGAATTGTGAAACAATAGGCACATCGGCCAACGTCTTCTTCTCAGCCTTGGCATCTATAGCATATGCCAGGTAGGCGTCACACCCCTTTGCAACAAGCTTTCGAGCTTTTGCAATAGTCAACAAACACAGATCCCCACTTCTCCTATCCCCGTAAATACAGATCTCACGCCCCTCCGAAGTAGTTATTTTTATCATACGCTTCTTACAAACTATGTGGGCTTCGTTCTCTATCAACCAATCCATCCCGATAATTACATCAAATTCACTAAACTCGATCGAAATCAAGTCCAAATTGAAGACTACATCTTCAATCACTAAGGTGCAGTTACGGTATACATGATCTACTTTGACTAGAGTATTACTAGCAGTTTCAATATCTAGTACAGCAGATAGCTTAGACAAAGGCATGGCAAGTTGTTGTGCAAACATAGTAGATACAAATGAGCGGTTGGCACCCGAATCGAAAAGAACTCGTGCAGGCATGGAATTAACAATAAACATATCAGTAACCACCTCGGGGTTTTCCCTAGCCTCCTCCGCAGTAATCTGAAATGCACGAGCCGGTGCCCTTTGTGGCTGGTTCCGGCGGTTGACTGAACCACCACTAGATCCTCCAGATGATCGTGTTGTCGATGGTGTAGCAGCTGTTGGAGCATTCTTTCGACAATTCCGACTATAGTGCCCCCATACCCCACACTTATGGCAAGCATCAGATTTCCGTGGGCATTCAATCTGAAAGTGGCCCAACTCTCCGCAACAAAAACACGCATGCCCGTTTGTGCACTTGTCGAAGTGTTCCAGATGGCACTTATTACAATACCCTGCGGCTCGGTGTTGATAGAGTAAGCACGTGCACGAGCAGAAGAACTAGACTGTCGGCGATAAGACTGTTGCGGCGAGTACTGCGATGATCGTGAAGAACCAGAATAGCCTCCTTTCCGTTGACGTTTCGGTGGTGAAGGTTGAGTTGGGTTAACTGAAGCAGCAGCGGACCCCATCACGTATCCAGACATACTTAGAATCTGTTCCACATTTCTGGCGGCTTCCAGTAGACCAGCAAATGTGGGGTAGCGTACATTGCTCATCACTCTTCGGATTTCCAAATCAAGACCAGCCTCAAACCTGGTCACTTTCCTTTCCTCGGTATCCACTTGATGAGGCGCGAACAAACTTAGCCTCGTGAACTCTACAGCATACTCGGTCACAGACTTAGTCCCCTGTATCAACGTCATGAATCTCGGCGCTCATCGGCCGGACAATATTGCTGAGTGAATAAGTCCGTAAACTCAGCCCAAGTCATCACAGAAACCTTCTCCAATGTCAAAGCATTCACCATTGCGTTCCACCACATAATCGCATCATTTGTGAACATAGCGGTAGCATACCGAACCATGTCCTTCTCAGCACAGTCGCTGATTCGGAATGTTCGTTCGGTTGCCGTTATCCATTCGAGTGCGGCAACAGCGTCTCCCAATCCATTAAATTCTACAACTCCGTTTCCTTTGAAATCCTTAAAACGACAGCCTCGGGGTTTGTTAGATGACCCAGTATTGTCATCTTGTTCCTCATTGTTGCCCCCTTCCTTCTCCTTGTTCTTTCTCTTATCCTCTCTTCTCTTAGCATCGGCCTCATCTCGAGCCCGAAACTGATCTTGTATCATCTTGTTCTGCTCAGCCATCATGGCTAGCATCATCTCTCTGGCTTCTTCGGGTGTCATTCCTCCTCCAGACATGTTCTGAAATATGAAACATATAACTTATTTAGTAACATGTCGTTAATTTATAGACACCACCCAATTGTCCCGTACGATAGTCAATATTCTTATGATTACTAGATCGTAACCTATCTTAGTTCAGATCATTACTTAGAATCACTACATGTCAACACTTAATGTTTGAGACCAAGACCTCACGGACACTTGAATCTCAAACTACTGCTCTGATACCATAAGCTGTGACACCCTTGCCACATTAACCACCATTTACAATTCACCCAGGATTATTCACAAACAACAGTTATATAATGATCTGATAACTTAATTAAAGTGCAGAAGCATAAAATACAAAATAAAATAATACAAATTTGCCATACACACTATGGTGCAACATAGGTTCCACGTCTAAGTCTACAAACTCAAAAGTATTACATCATCCCCAAATTTATTACAACAGTAATTCCATAAACCATATACCAAGTTAAACAGTAGAAATCTTCAAATGCTTCAACAAACGTCCTAGCTAGATGGTCCCGCAGCGGATTTCCCTTTTCCTGTAAAATGTAACAACTGAAGGGGTAAGCTAAAGCTTAGTGAATACCATATGATTTTACACATTCTACAAATCATTATGATGCCACCCAGAGTAACTGCGGTAACGAATACCGTATACTCCACACGTACCCAAGGTACGCAAACCCGAGCCGCAGCTCCTTCGAGCTGACACTCGGCATAAGAAAACCAACCATCTGAGGCAGACATTACATCGGGGATGACTTACTGTCTATCCTGACCACAGAGGTGTCAAACTCTTGGTCATATAGCACAGTAACATCAGAGTACAGATGCGACCACGCAGGTCCATCGATAGGATGCACAACAAATGAACGGACATGCAACAAGTATGAATGTGCATCAACATATACGCATGTTAGTAGAGTGCCAAACGAATATGAAACAACATGCCTCAGCAGGCAATGCAAACATAATGCAGATGCAGCAATGTTAAAATCAAAGGTACTCACAGTGGGTGCGTTATTATACTTCAAGTTATCTTATTTCTCTTCGGGCTTTCAACCGGATCACAAAGTACCCCACTGTGGGTTAAACAACACCACAAGGGACCTGTTAAATCAGTTGTAACAACACATTGTGTCAATAACTGTTTTATTTCATAAAACCAAATTTTTATAAGTTTTGCAATATTTGACCCTAAATTCGGATCCATGTCCGAATTCGGACCCCACCCGAATTCGGACCCCCAGTTCGGATCCCACATAAATCCCAATTCGGATCCCACTCGGTCCTATGCAAGTTCGAACCACCTTTAAAATTCGGATTACCTATAAATTCGAATCCCATTAAGTTTGAATATCGAACCCAAGCTAAGTTCGGACCCTATCCGAATTCGGTCCCCAACCGAATTCGGACCCCCACCCAAATTCCAACAGTAAGAAATATTTTGATGTATTAATTATCCTGAAATCCGGGCCTCATCCGAATTCGGACCAGATCTGAGTTCATCTCGGATCCGAATTCGAACCCCTTCGAACTTCTGTAGTTTTGAATATTATTTTCCAGATTTAATCCAAGTCATTTTTATACTTATTTCCTCGCATGAAATAGATTATACCAACTAAAATACATCTATTTTCAACACTGTTAACACTAATGTTAACACCTTTATTTACCAAATTACATCATTTTTGACCATTTTTGTTCATCATCGAACACACACACTAAAACACACACAAAATTCTCAAATCCATACTTTTAGTTCGAATCAGGAGCTGAAATTTAATATAAAGCATCATAAACACTAGATTTAAACTAATCCACCACTAGATCGTACATGCATTAACATTTCAATACCACAATTAGTGATTCGGTTTTAACCAAAAACCGAACCAAAATGCTTAAATTCAATGGGTTTGAATAATGTTTAACTTAATTCGTTGATTGCAGATGTTTTAGTTCCTTGAATGCAATCAGAATCCAAAATTCCAGCTTCAAATTCCAAGTTTTTATGATCTTGAATGTTTAAGAGAGAGAGAGCCGAGAGAGAGTAGAGGTTTTAGTGAGAGAGTGAAATATTCAAAATGAAAGACTTTTTAGTCTTTTAACTCCTTATTTCACAACTTTCATCTTTTGTCATATTCAACCCCTCAACTTATCCGGTTCCATAAAATACTGATTATATAAATAAAGAATTCCATCTTTATTTATTATCCTTAATAATTTAATAATTATTTCCACTTAATAATTTAGAATTCTAAATTTCCATAATATGCAACCAACTTTATAGTCAGTCAAATTTTCGTACCACCTTTCATAATTCAACTTAAATTACAAATTTAAACTTAATAAACTTCAAATATAATAATTTAAATCCGAGGATGTTACATTTAGAACTTTCAAATATTGAGCATCATTTCTCAGTTTGGCCATAAGATCTTCCTTAATGTCTAATAAATTAGCATTAATAGATTTTAACGATTGAATTTGAGTAGTCATAGATGAATGTGCTTCTAGTACTAAATTCAATTTATCATTCAAAGTAATACATAAAACACATAAATCATGAAAAGTAGAAAAGTTTAGAATTATCTTTTTCCGATCAGATTTGATGTTGGCAATCTGAGCTGCAAACTCCAAAGTAGTCAGCTACTCAGTAATTTCCAGCACCAAAGGATCTGAATCAGACTGCTGCGTATCCTCTTTCTTTTCCTCTTCTGCTACCATATCCGTTTCGGTCACTTCGGCCATGAAAGCCCCAGTATGCGCCTATGGATGTGTTTTCCAATCATATGTGCCATCTAACTGTTTGTTAGACCCCACATTAGTAAGTAAACCAGCCACTGAACCCTGATTTCCTGATCTCTGATTCCATGAACTTGCTGAATACTGACGTCCCGAGTTCTGATGATTATCCATTTTGGGTCTTTGACACTCTCTCGCAAAGTGTCCCAACCCCTGACAGTATTAGCACCTAACTTTTGACTTATCGAATCCTACATTGTTCAAACTTAGATTTCTTTCCGTTCTTTTCATGAACCTCTTCAATCTCTGGGTTACCATAACCAATTGCCATTGTAGGTCCATTTTCTCAAAGTCATCCGGATCCACCTGATCATATTCTTCTTCCCATAGAGCAGGATCATTTATTTTCCCTTGAATACAATTCCAGTAAGCTGCTCCGAACGATGCTTGAAGCTTCAGTTGCTCCTCTATAGTTTTAACACTCATTGGCATGTTTGTGTATCCCTGAGACGATGATCCTGAAGTAGATACCTGCAGCTGATCATCCAGATTTGAAAAACCTAAAAGGGCCCTACCATAAGATTCTTCTGCTTCTCTTGGTACGCCCTCTTGTTCTTCAGAATAGAACGTTGTGGCTTCAGACGTAGATACACTAGAACTAGATGGTTTAGATTTACCAAAGTACATCTCAGAATCTTGTACCTGATCATACTCCGTCTCCTTCTTCTGTATGTTGAAGTTATAGGCCCGCAACATCCCGATAACTCCTTCCAGAGTGAGTTTCAAATTTTTATTCATCATGCTTTATTAATTCAGTGTACATCTCTCACTTCGCCGGTAAAGCATCCAGAAGTTTTTCTATCTTCTCAGTCTCTTGATACTCAACATTGTGATTGTCGAGTTCAGTTAAAAGATGATAAAATCTAGTAATTGTTTCATCGAGGGTCTCATTTTTCAGGGCTTTGAAGACAGCAAACTGCCGCTTCAGCATTTCAGTTCTTCCTTTGCGAACTCTCGGATTTCCCTCACACCTTTTCTCTAGAGCATCCCATAGCTCTTTAGAAGTCCTATGATTCCTCAATGTGTGAAGTATTTCCTAAGTTAATGCCATTCGTATAATTGAGAATGCTCGGTTCTCGGCCTCATAAAGTTTCTTGTCATCATCTTTCATGTTTTGATCAGTTAAGACTCTTTGTCGGCCTTCAAGCTCTTGCGTAGGAGGTATATATCCCTCATCGATGCATATCCACATACGTATGTCGTTAAAGCGAGCAAAATCAGTAAACCTATGCTTCCACCAATAGTAGTCTTCCAACTTCATCAATTTTGGCAGAGAATTTGCCTTGCCGACCTCATGATTCATTTCAATAAATTTTTGCAAACTTGACATCCTGTCCACACCTTTTGTCTTCGAACTTAAATAATTTAATTTAAAATTAATTTAATGTAAACTCCTTCGAACATAGGGAAGTTCGAATGAATTTAATCATAAATTCGTTTGAAAATTAATCTAGAATTTATGTAAGTTCGAAATCAACAAGTTCGACTGACTGACAAGTTTGAAAAAATCTGACAAGTTCGAACCTCTAACAATTTCGAAGGAAACCTAATTTTCTGACAAGTTCGAAATCTGACAAATTCGATGATAGCAAGTTCGAATCTCAGCCAAATTCGAATGAAGCCCTAAATTAAGTTCGATAGGAGCATATTTCTGACAGGTTCAAGTGAACACTAATACCTCCTATGTTCGAGCGCCGCAAGTTCGAGAAACGGCCAAAAATTCGATTTTTTCAAGTTTTCAGATTAAACCAATGTTTTTATGGTTAAAAACAATGATTTCGACTAAAAAAGTGAACCAATAATAATTTTTCTCCGTTACTTTGCTTGTATAACTCGAAAAACTTATGAAATATGTGATTTTTCCTTCACAAAACGCCAAGAAACCAAGAATGTTTAAGATGAATGCGAAGAACACGATGAACACTCTTATGGCTCTGAAACAACTTGTAAGGTCACCTACCTACGGATCCAATCTTGATGCGACACCGTCCAACGAGTGTGGAATCCTCGTGAGGGGTTTAACGGATTGATCACACACACGAAACACAGAGACCAACACGATGATAGACGCAATGACTGACGTCCCGACATGTGAATCTCTCCAAGAACACTCTGCTAATCGTACAAAGTTCGTAATCACCTCACACACGAATTTCTTCAAAGATTTCTTCACCCGGGTGCTCTGTTTGCTATCAAGTTCGACAGAAACTCTGAGCCGTCAAAGATCCTTGAATTCACATAGATAAGTTCATTATATAGCCTATAAGTTCGTGTAGACGCTCCTCCACGAACTTATTCTCATAAATTCGTGTAGACGCTCCTCTTGAACTTATCTTTGAACTTGTTCTTGAACTTATCTTTGAACTTGTTCTTGAACTTATCTTTGAACTTCTTCTAGAACTTATCTTTGAACTTGTTCATGAACTTATCTTTGCACTTATTCTAGAACTTATCTATGAAGTTGTTCTAGAACTTATCTTTGAACTTATTCTAGAACTTATCTTTGAACTTGTTCTACAACTTATCTTTGAACTTATTCTAGAACTTATTTTTGAACTTATACTAGAACTTAATCTAGAACTTAATATGATAGTCTAAAACTTAACATGCAAATGTAAACGTTATACACAATCATGATATCAATAACTAAACTAGACTATCGTCGCCACACCGGATGTACCAACAGTCTAGAGCGTCCCATAGCTCTTTAGAAGTCCTATAATTTCTAAATGTGTGTAGCATTTCCCGCGATAATGCCATTCTAATTGACGAAAATGCTCGGTTCTCGGCCTCATAAATCTTTTTGTCATCATCTTTCATATTCTGATATGTCAAAACTTTTAATCGGCCTTCAAGCTCTAGCGTAGGGAGAACGTATCCTTCATCGACGCATATCCACATACGCATGTCGTTAAATCTTGCGAAATCCGCAAATCTGTCCTTCCACCTGTAGTAATACGCCTCTTAAGTTCGAGCGCCGCAAGTTCGAGAAACGGCAAAAAATTTGAAATTTTTCAAGATTTCAGATTAAACCAATGTTTTTAAGAGGGTGTTTGGATTTGAGTTTGAAAAAGTGTTGTAGTGTTTTGGTCACTAATAATCAGATAATAGCTGTAACTAAAAGTGTTGTCGGAAATGTAGTATTTCGTTTAGCTTCTGTTGTTTGCTATCGTAATTATCAAATAATCAGTTTTTAAAGTGTTTGGATTTGCGTTTTCACTTGTAAAATGACCAAATAATCACTTATTAAGCAAATAAGCTACATTTTTTAACTTATGAAAAAGTGTGGTAGGATTAACTCTAAACGCAAATAATCACTTATTCACGTATGCAATCCAAACACTTTAAACTAATTAATAGCATTATTGTAACGTAATAAGCAAATAATCTCGTTCATACGCAAAACCAAACTCCCTCTAATATTAAAAACATTGATTTCGACTAAAAAAAATGAACTAATATAAATTTTTCCCCGTAACCTTGCTTGTAGAACTCTAAAACCTCGAAAATGTGTGTTTTATCCTGTAAAAACGTTAAGAAACCAAAGAATGTTCGTCGAAACACGAAGAACACTCGTTATGTCTCTGATACCACTTCTAAGGTCACTTTTGTCTACGGATCTAATCTTGACGCGACGCCGTCCAACGAGTGCGGAATCCTCATTAGTGGCTTAACGGATCGATCACGTACGGAAAGCAGAGACAAACACAATGATAGCCGACACAACAAACGATCCCACAAGGTGTATTTCTCCAAAACAGACTCTCTGAAACGTTTTAGCTCGCACGTGCTCTTGCAAAAACTCTGAAACTCGTATTTTTCTAAAGTCACTTACTAAAACAAATTAACATCTAATTATACTAATTAAGTTCGAACTTAACTAATCAAGTTCATTTAGGCCCAAGCCAACGAACTTGTCCAATACCCTACGAACTTAGCTTCACTAAGTTCGTCTGGGTTTGGATAAGTTCGAACCTTATGCTAGAACTTATCCTAGAACTTATTCTAGAACTTATCCTAGAACTTATTCTAGAACTTATCCTAGAACTTATCATGATAGTCTAGATCTTAACATGCAAATGTAGACATCATACATAAATGTGAATTAACACCCATAACTTGTATTAATAAAGCTTCATCTATTACAAATGACTATCTATTACATATCTAGACAGCTATCGTCACACAGGGTGTACCAACATTGAGGGTCACTGGGAGATGGAATAGGTACTTTAGAAAGAAGTTCAATAGCCTGCGCATAAGTTAAGTGACCCAGCTTGGAAAGATCAATAGAACCTTTAGCAGTGGCTGTAGCTACATCATGAGGTGAAGTTATTGGGGATGGTGGTCTTTCAAATGCCACTGGCATGGTAACACCTTCATCAAGAACAGGGGTGGTTCCCTCAGTAGTGCCCTGGTGTGCAGGCACCTCTTCATGAGGAGAGGGGATGTGCATTTCAACATCATCAGTTGTAAAAGCTGATGGTTGAATTTTCACTTGGGGAGCAGCTTCATAAGAGGGATGGTCCATACCCTGAGGTTCATCAGCTTAGGAGGTTGGTCCCTAAACAGCTGTTTGGAATTGAACTACTACATCATTAGGAGTAGAATGACAAGGCTAATCTACTGGTTGGCTTGTACCATCAGCTTTGGCACCTTGTGCAGACTCAGTAGGTGTAGAAGAAATATGAGGGGGAACTGTGTTGACTCAGTGTGGAGTGAACCGTGTTCATGTCTTTCAGTGTCTTCAGCATATTGAGAGGCTTGGACAGTTGATGTGGCTAACTCCTTTTGTACAACTGGTTCCTATTGTGAGGAACCAGAGGGATCACGCTGACCCAGGGTGGACTCAGTTTGGAGTGAAGCCTGCTCCAATGTGGCTGCACCTTCTCCCAAAGTAGGAGAAGTAAAAGCAGTAGGGGTTGCTTCTTTTTCAACTGAATCGTGTTGAGAGGGGTCAGAGGTGCTTGTTTGAGTGGAGGGTTTCTTTTTTGCTAAGGATTTCTTTCTTAGCCTGGAGTATTGTGTGAGAGAGGATGGTTTTGTTAGGACTAATGGGGAGACTAGGCTAGAAACAGGAGGGTGAACCTGTTCCATAGTCTCAGGTGCCACAAAGGCACTAGCCATAGAGGCTTCAGGTTCAACGGATGAACCAGGGTGACCAGGTTGTTCCCCCTCAGCCACTGAGGCTGAGGGTGCATACTTAGTTGTTTTCTCCTTCTTGGTGACAGGTTGTGCTTCACCAGTCCTCAAGGCATGTTTTGCCTTTTTAGACCGTGATTTGGATTTTTCAGCAAGTGCAGTGATTGGATCCACCTCCTGAGTAGAAGGTGCTTCCACCAAACCAAGCAACCTCCTCATTCGTGTTGCTAGAGGAGGTGCATCATCAAGAACTAGGGTGTAGAATACCCTGTTTCCTATGACAGGAAACACTGCAGTTGTCAAGTAAGGCTGAGAGTTGCAAAGTTGCTCACCACAAACATTCTTGAAGATGAGGCTCAGGAATATGGGATATCTAACAGTGGCTGGGCGCTGTTCTTGCACCACTAAATTCCTCAGATTTAGGAAAATTCATTTGGCCATGTTGAGAGTAGTCTCGAGCACAAACTGTAGGGATATTGGAATTTCATCCATGCTAAGCGGATCGAAGGAACCAACATTGCAGCTTAAGCTCATCACCACTGAGGCAAAGAGAAAGTTGTAAGTTGGGGAGAGGTCCCTCCTAAACAAGGTTGCACCCACCTTTGGTTCTGCTACACAACAAGAGTGTAGCAGGTTGCCCGTTTGGTCGTCATCAGGCTGAGGTTTGTCATATTTCTCAGCAACTGGAAGATGAAGAACTTCCCTAAGGAGAGCTGTAGTGATCTCAACTATTTTGGTGGTGTTGAGAATGGTTCCCCTTATTGTTTTTGTGGAGGATCATAGGAGCATCTGTACCAAAACTCATAAATCATCTCTTGGAGCATAACACCTTGAGATGCAGTCATAGCATAGTGAACGGAATGGGCTTTCAAAACATCCACCATTCCTTCATAACCCTTCCCAATATAGTTTTTAGGAATGGTTAGGTTGGCAATGTAGTTGGTGGGTTTGATTTTTAGCATGGTGTTGAAAGAGGGGTGCTTTTCAATGTCATCACCAAGAAACACTAGAACAAAGGGTTTTTTGGACACTTAGTCTTTTAGGGTTTTTCAGAAGGTTATGGAAGCAGTTAAGGAGAAGAAGATGATGAAACAGTGATTTAGGTATATATAGGATTTGAATGTGAGTGAGTAAGAGAGAGAAAGGTTTGGGCGGTTGATTTGAAATGTTACTAACGAAAAACATTTTGGTTTACCATGTCAGCGCATTTGTCAGACCAACTTGACTTTTTTAACCACAAACACACGTAACACACATTATCCATAGGTAATTAAGATAAACAGATACATAATTTAAGTAACATAAGTAACTTAAGTGTGAAGTAATGTTAATTAAAAACTGATATTCTAAGCTATTATTCAAACTTGTGATGAAAGAGTTTCATCAAACACTGATCATTCTGCAAGCTGTTCATCAAACCTGTGCAGCTGTATGAGAACAGGTTATAAGGCTTTTCCTTGTATAACAGATAACAGAGTGAGTAGGTTTTAGATTTGAATTACAAAACAGGTTTAAGAATAAAACTGATTTTGTCAAACCTGTTACTTGTTCAGTCCAAGTTGTACTGTAAAATTTTAGCAGATTTGAACAAGTGACTTTGTAACATCAATGACACTTAGTCAACTTTATTTAACATATACATCTAGCTTACCACCAAGGAGTTGACAACCACATGTTGTGCTCTTTTTGTCTAGCCTGTAACCAGCAAAATCAAAATCTGAATAGCCTATTAGTTCAAGGCTAGAGTGTTTGGGATACCTATGACCCAAACCTGATGTACCCTTTAGGTATCTGAAGATCCTTTTTAAAGCAGCTAGATGTGATTCCTTTGGATCAGCTTGAAACCTAGTACATAAACAGGTAGCAAACAGAATATCTGGTGTACTAGCAGTTAAGTATAGCAAGCTCCCAATCATGCCTCTGTAAGCTGTTATTAAAACAGCTTTGCCACAGGCATCAACATCCAATCTTACATTGGTTTCCATTGAGGTTTTGATGGGAGAACATTGATCAAATTTAAACTTTTTCAAAATATCTTATGTATGCTTTCTTTGATTTATGAAAATTCCATTTGAGGTTTGTTTAACCTGTTATCCAAGAAAGAAAGTAAGTTCACCCATCATGCTCCTTTCATATTTAGATTTCATGAGCAGTGAAAAGTTCTTGCATAAATGGTCATTAGTAGAACCAAATATTATGTCATCCACATAAATTTAAACAAGCAAAATTTCAGTTTTCACCTTCTTTATGAACAATGTAGTATCCACTTTACCTCTGGAATAGCCATTGCTCATAAGGAAATCAGTAAGAGTGTCATACCAGGCTCTAGGGGCTTGTTTCAGACCATAGAGAGCTTTGTCCAACTTATAGACAAAACCTGGATGTTGCTAATTTTCAAAACCTGAAGGCTACTTGACATATACCTCTTCTTGCAGCGTTCCATTCAAAAATGCACTCTTTACATCCATTTGAAATACCTTAATGCGTTTGTGGGCAGCAAAGGCCAAAAACAAACGATTTGCTTCTAACCTGGCCACGAGAGCTAATGTTTCATCATAGTCTATGCCTTTTTGTTTCCTACACCCTTGAAAAACTAGTCATGCCTTGTTTCTTATGACATGACCTTGCTCATCCATCTAAATTCTGAAAAACCATTTAGTGTCAATTATAGTTTTACCTTTAGGAACAGGGACCAGCTTCCATACCTTATTTCTCTCAAACATATTGAGTTTCTTCTTACATGGAAGTGATCCAAGTGGCATCTTTAAGTGCATCATTTACTTTCTTTGGCTCCATTAGGGACATAAAACTAGAAAATATACAAAAGATTCCTAGACTGTCCAATCTTGTTTTCACACCTTTGTTAATGTCACCAATTATTTGATCATATGGGTGACACCTGATCCACTTAGGATCATGCTTCAATGAAGATTCTTCTGATTCAGCTTCATTCTCACCAGGTGTTACAGAACAGTTTTCAAGATTTTTAGACACACTGACTTCTTGAGCATTTCACTTGTTGAGGATGAGCCATTGTTGTTAAACACATCAACTGAGGATTCAGGAAAATCAGCATTGATTGGTTCTGGACATCGTACATTGACTATATCAGTACACTTCTTCACACAGGTTCTACTAATGTAATCATCATCATGTCCATTGTGATTAACAGGTTCCATTCTAGATGATGTGGAAGCTTTTGAGTCCTTCTCTTCATAATCGGATTGCATCTAATCATCAAAGATGAAATTATCTAAAACAGATTCAGGAACAACTTTGATAGAAGCATTCTTTGACTCCTCAGAGGTGACATTGCTAGATTCATCTATCACCTTTCTTTTGAAGTTGTATACTCTGTAGGCTTTAGAAACAACTGAGTATCCAATAAACGCTCCTTCATCAGCTTTGGGTTCAAACTTCGCCAGCTGGTCCCTTTGATTCATTATGAAACAAGGACATCCAAACACATGGAAGTAGCTTATATTTGGCTTTCTCTCTTTGATTAATTCATAAGGAGTCTTGTTGAACCTTTTCACCACTAAGGATCTGTTTTGAGTGAAGCAGGCAGTGTTGACAGCTTCATCCATAAATGATGAAGGCAAACCTGATGCACAAAGCATAGTTCTAGCAGCTTCTATGAGGGTTCTGTTCATCATTTCAGCAAATCCATTTTGTTGTGGAGTTCTCACTGCTGAAAAATTTTGAGAGATCCCCCTTTCTTCACAGAAGTCTTCAAAAAGTACTGTTTTTTAATTCAGTATGATGATCACTTCTATGCTGCTTCACTTGGGCAGAGTTCAGAACTTCCATCTTCTTGATAAACCCAATGATTTTTCTGGCAGCCTCTCCTTTGGTCTTTACGAAGATTTGTTAGAATTTCTATTTAGTGGGCTTATATGTTCAAATTATTGGGCTTTATCTCTAATAGACTTATTGGGCTATTAATTAATAAACTAAATATTAATGGGCTTTAGGGTTTGATGGTAACCCTAATTCCCTTTCTATATATAGTGAGGGTCCCCAATACCCTAAAGCAACTAAGATCCCTAATCTCCATCTATCAGAGATCTGCTGTTCGGTCTAGAACATTAAGGCTTTAGGTGAGGAAGACTTTCACAACCCTGGTCGTTCATCGTCAGGTTTCCGCATAAAGAAGACGATATCAATGGATTCAGGTATGAGTTCTTTTATGGTTTATCTTAATGATTTAGCAATATGGTTGATCCCGTTTATTATTCAAATATATCTAACAAGTGGTATCAGAGCCAACCATGTTTGTTGAATCATTAGATTTTACTCATTGTTGTAATATCTGAAATTAATTGGCATCGATTGAGTTTTTGTTTTTCAACAATGAAAGATCGTAATTTTTTTTTTGGGGGGACTATTTGGTTGGTTACATGGGCAATACCCAACATTATTTGACCAAAACCAACACATAAACCATTATCGGTGTCTCAGTGGTTTAGTTGAAGGTTTCAAAATAATAATAATAATAAGGAAAAATAAATTATTATTATTAATTTTTTTTGCTGTGCGATTGTGTTTCGCATGTTCCATGCATATCATAAAAAAAAAAAAAAAAAAAAAAAATCAAGTTTTGAGATTAATATTGTATCAGCTTTCTTTCGTTTCTGATTTTTCCTTAATATTATTTGTTTAGTAATATTTTGTTGCCATATGATATCCTCAAAAGAGTGTATGATTACGTGATTGATTTCTTGATCGATCGAACTATAAACAATATAATGATTAATATATTACTATGGGCTCAATTACATTGGTAATTAAAGGTTTGGGTGTTAATATTAATTAGTTATATTGTTCGATCTCGAATTCTTTCAGAATATCTTCAGAAAATTTAAAGAAAATAAATGATATTAGTTCGAGGATGAATTCTTTATTTGATAATCATTTAATATTCATTTGATTTAAAGTCTTTTAGATAATCACACACTATTATAATAAAGTGTTTCTATTTTTTTTAATGTTTATCGACTTGTAAATTAATAGAAACTTTATAAAAGATAAGTTTTGTGATTATTAAAGAATTTATGGATCGACATAAGGTAAGGAATTAAAGATTCTGTTTTATCCTAATTAATTTGATAGTTTGGGGATAAATTATTTATTTGATAATTATCAAGATTTACTTAAAGTTTTTCTGATAATTACAATTTGGTCTTGTGACTTTTATAATAAAGCATTCTTCTCACAGAAAATATGTAAAAGTCATGTTTTGTAATTATTTATTGTATTAGTATTCAATACTAAAACGTTTTTGAAGGAAATTTGGTTCCTTTTAACTTTACGACTGACAAATTTTTTGTCGGTTAATTTTATTAAAGTCATTGTGGAGCATATTAAGGTATGGATCATTTTCAATCCATATAGATTTGATAGGTTGAGGAGAACAGTTTGTTCCATAACCATTTGGTTGATTTAAAGTTTTTTCGTGATAATTACACTTTGGTCCTATGACTATTTATAATAAAGTTTTCTTTACAGAAAATTTATAAAAGTCATGTTTGATAATTATTTATCGTGCTAGTATTATTGCTAAATAATATCTTCAGGAAATTATTTTGAATTTCAAATATTTGGTATAACGGGTTTCGAACCAAAATATTTGTAGATAACGATTTTTATCGTTAACTAAGGCTAATCAAGTTACGAGATAATTTCTAAACTTTTGTGAGTTTAAATTCGGTTGTTCTCGTAATAAAGATTTGATATTTACATAAATTTAAACATATAAAATAATATTTCGTAAAGTTGCAATATATCTAATAGATTTTACTAAAGAGGTGGATAACCATTAATATTATAGGATTTTTTAATAATGTCCTACCAATCTAGAAATCTAATTGATTGAGCAAATTCAGGTTATTGAAATATTTTGGTATTGTCCTATGTGAATGTAAATATTTATATCTTGGTGAAACCCTTAAGGATTAATCTAGTATTTTAAGTTAATTAATTGATATAAAACGTTGCCAAAGTAACCTCTTTTATATTAATTAATTGTACTTATAATACATAGATGTTTGTATGAAATTATTTATGTGGATTATGATTCACCCAAAGGTTGACATAATTTGACCAAATAATACATACATTTGATGATAAACACGTGACCACTATAAAGTTAATTATCCATGTAGGCAATAGTCGGCCCAAAGGAAGACTATCGTTTGACCGGATTAGATGTCAGTGTTTGATCATTATACTAAGAGTATCATTTATAATTGAGGTATCGTTTTATAACGATATATTGTATGATTTTTGTTAAACTCTTAATTGGTCTAGTATTTTCATTCGATTAATTTATAATAAATGTTGCCAAAGTAACATCTTTTATATAATTAGTTGATTTATAAATACATAGATGACTGTACATAATTATTTATGCGAATTATGATTGGCCCAAAGGTTGGCATAATTTTGCCAAATAATGATGTACATGTAATGTTGAATACGTGACAATTATAAAGTTAAGTTCATGTGAATAATAGTCGGCCCAAAGGAAGATTGTTGTTTTGACCGAATTTATTGTCAGTATTTCATCATTGGACTGAGAGTACCACTTACAGTTAATTTCTATGTCCAAAGACTAGAATTAATGGTGTAATAGGTATCTCATTAAACATCTGATTTAAAACTCTTTTATGAGTTGATTATTGAGTATATTTGTTTTATTTTGTTTAAGTGTGATTTCTTTTGATTCTTTCGACAATAAAAATCAGATAACACTGCAAAAGTAATTTTTTTATAACATTGTAAATTCTTGTTTACTTCTTTTGGTATGAAGTCAAATCATATGAAGGTAAATATCTATTGATAGTTTTGTTTTGAAGTTAAATTAGTTTTGTACCGAAACATACTTTATGGTAGATTTCGGTTATGCTACTTGCATAAGTATGATCATATAAAGTTTTTTTTTCAATCGCCAATTGATGTTGAAAGATTCATCTATGTGGGCGATGATAATAAATTTGCAGTATAAAGATATAGGAGATTAAAGTTGAATTTCAATTAAATTTGTTTGAGACATTTATTTGATCATCTTTTAGATGAAACCTAAAGTTTATCAGTATGGAGTATGGACATATCTTTTTTTTATTGTTCATTTAGAAATAATAAAGTTAGTCTCAATTAAAATTCATATTTGATTGGTTCTTGTTCTTTAAATAAATAAATATATGTTTGATGTATGCAAATTCCTATATTATAAGCACGGCAAATACACTTGAGAGGTACAAAACTAAATCATGTAAGGATTTCGTATTATTTATTTCACAAGCATTTTAGACACATCTTTAAACAAAGAACTCAAGAGCTTGTGTTAAATGGAATTTTTTGATCACTTAGACTTTCAAGTCTGTGTTATTTGTATCAAAAGAAAACAAACTATCAATAGAAATTTGTCTGTCAATAGAGATAAGGATGTCTTAAAATTGATAAATAATGATATTTGTGTTCATTCCCTACGGTTTAATGGAATGACAAATACATTTTATCATATTCATTGAAGACTACTCTATTTTTTTTTACCTTTATACAGTTTATAAGAAATCTCAGTCATTGGACGTTTATTCAAAATCTTTTAAAGTTGATGTTGCATTTCAGCTTGAAAAGAATATAAAGCCGTCAAATCTGATCGTGATGGATGATAATACGACAGATTAGATGGATCAAGAGAATAACGGACATGATATTTTATTTCTTTTTCCTTAAAGAATTTAGAGTAGTTCTGCAATACATAATGTCAGGCAAACCTAACATGAATGATTTTGTAGAACGAAGGCACAAGACTCTTAAGGGTATGGTAAGGAGTATGATTCGTCATTCATCTTTACTAGAGTCTCTTTAAGGAGAAATCTTAGAGATCGCGATACATATTCTGAATAATGTAACCAACAAAGTAGTTACCGGATTCTCATACGAACTTTGACGGGCAATATGCCAATCATTAGGCGTTTGTACGTATGTGGTTGTCCAAATTAAGTTAGGCCATAACAAGCCAAATAAGTTGGACTCAAGAGAGGTATGCGGTATGCTACTATTTTGTTGGTATCTTGGCAAAAGTTTTGTTATCCCACATCAATAACGTTTTTTTTAGAAAAAGAAAAAAGGAATGCTAGATTTCTTGAGAATATTGAGGTTGTGGGGAGAAACAATTAAGAAAGTTGTCTTTGAAGTATAATTGGATTTTGTTTGAGATTTTATTATTTCATTGTTCCAAAATATCATTCCGGATTCAGATATCAATGTTCAGGATTCAACTCCTGTCATTGGACCGGAACAAGACAACACAACAGTACAACCTCAATAGTCTCATGACGTGTCATTAAATGAAATTCATTAGAGAGTAAAGCAGTGCAATTCCAGAAGATCATTTGTTGTATCTCCAAGATTTATGTAATACAATGGCTTTACAGAAAATGATCTAATCATATTTTGCAAAGTCATGTAATGTTTTAACTCTCGTAATGGATTGATGTCATTAAAGATAAGATTAAAGTTTATGAAAGACAATGACATTTGGAATCTTGTCAAATTACCTGAAGGTACGGAACCAATTGGTTACGTTTATGGATACCTAAAACTAAAAAGGTTTCGCAAGGTAATATTGAAAGATATAAAGATTGTCCAGTCGTTAAAGACTTTACTCAAAAGAGATTTATTGGTTGTAAAGAGAATTTCTTTCTGATATTTAGAATGACTCTTTTATAAATAATAATGACAAATCATTTGGATCTTGAGCCATATCATATGGATATTAAGAAACATTTCTCAGTGAAAAAATTGATGAGACGTCTTACATAAAGTGACCTAAAGATATTGAATTCGGAGATCCAAAGATTATGGTAAGTAAGATGAATAATCCATCCATGGTTTGAATTTAGATTTTCCTGATTTGTATTGCAATTTTTATCAAATTATTACCTTGTATGGATTTAAGGTAAATATCGTTAATTATTGCAAGTAATAGTGGGAGTAAATGTGTCTTGATGTTACTATATATTGTTGATATTCTACTTGTAAATAGTGATATAGTTTTGTTTTTGGAAACCAAGAAATTTCTAATGAAAGATCTTGGGGAAACATATTTTATATCAAGTTTTTCGTATACTTATAGACCAATTTTTGAAGTATACTTGGATTGTCACAAAAGAGCTATATCGATATTGTTTCGAGTAGATTCAACATGAAAGGTTGTAAACTTGAAGGACAAAAGAATTTAAGTGTTCAAATAACTATTTTTGAAAGAAATAAGATACAAAAGATTTTAAGCATTTGATGTGTTGTTTATAGAAAACAAAATACAATATGCTCACATATGAAAGTCGAAAATGTTGAGATCATTTAGTTTTCTGACTTTCATTTTTCGGGATGCTAAAATAGCAGTTATTCTACATCTGGTTGCATCATGTTTAACAGTGAGAGTAAAAGTAAAAGATTCTGGTAATTAGATTCTTGTAGCTCTTTCTAACATGATCGTAGAATTCATTGCTTATTACGAGACATCAAATAAAGGATTATGACTGTGAAAGTTTATCATGGTGTTGCAAGTATTAATTGCATTAAAATACCACTAAAGACTTACCATGATAATAAATCAGTTGTGCTTTATTTTGACAATAATAGAAATTTTACAAAGTTTCTAGTTGTTAAGAGAGAGTTCAGGATAAACAATTTTTCACATGAATATAAGAACAAAATCTATGCTAGCAGACTCATTAACCAGAGGTCTAACACCAACGGTATTTCGTGAGCATGTTGCTCATGTAGGTGTTATTACGGATGTAGCCTCGTTTCAGTGGGAGTTAATTGAAGGTTGTTCTTAATGTTTTATTGTGAATTGTTCTAGTTTTCTGCAGAATAAAGTTTATGGTTCTAATTTCTTTCTGAGCTCACCTAAGTGCAATGGTTACATTGCAATAAGGATTGTGAACTGATCTCATATAAGACTAAAGTTGGACTAGTTGGAAATATGCAATCAAATTTTATGCAATTTTCATGCAACTCACTTGATCTATGTCATTAAATGTGTTTGTATGGTGATCTTCTTGGTTTAGTCACTTTTATAATATAGTGATAAAAGCTGTGTTGGTTCCATCACTGGCACATATAGTGGACCAGATTGATTATGGAAGTATAAAAGATAAAGTTACAGATGCGCGCCTAAGGATATCTGTAATACAATTTCAAACATTATAAGCCCAAGTGGGAGATTGTTAGAATTTCTATTTAGTGGGCTTATATGTTCAAATTATTGGGCTTTATCTCTAATAGACTTATTGGGCTATTAATTAATAAACTAAATATTAATGGGCTTTAGGGTTTGATGGTAACCCTAATTCCCTTTCTATATATAGTGAGGGTCCCCAATACCCTAAAGCAACTAAGATCCCTAATCTCCATCTATCAGAGATCTGCTGTTCGGTCTAGAACATTAAGGCTTTAGGTGAGGAAGACTCTCACAACCCTGGTCGTTCATCGTCAGGTTTCCGCATAAAGAAGACGATATCAATGGATTCAGGTATGAGTTCTTTTATGGTTTATCTTAATGATTTAGCAATATGGTTGATCCCGTTTATTATTCAAATATATCTAACAAGATTTCCCAAGTGTACCTGGAGAAGTCATCAACCATTACTAGAGTGTATCTTCTACCTCCTAGACTTGTCCAAACAAGTCCATGTGGATTAAGAAGAGAGGTGTGTCAATAGAAAAATTAGTTTGGATTTGAAATATGTTTTTCTTTCCTTGCACTTCTCACAAGCTGTGCAGAGTTATTCCCTAACATAAGTTATAGAAGGCAAACCTGTTACCAACTCTTTGTTACAGAGTTTATTGATATTCTTGAAGTTCAGGTGTGATAGCCTATTGTGCCATAACCAGCTAAGGTCTGCATTGCTCCTTGAGATGAAACAAGTTTCAGTTGTTGGATCAGGAGATTTCATATCTATAACATATACATATTTCTTTATTTGTGCACACAGCACAACTTTGCCTTGGGAATCCAGTATGCACCCCAGGTGCTCATCAAATTTAACCTTGTAGCCAGCATCAAAAGATTGACTAATGCTTACAATGTTATGTTTTAGCCCAGACAAATAGGCCACTCTAATGAAGATTGCAGCACCAGCTTTAAGGATTCCATATCCTTCAGTGAATCCCTGGACATTGTAACCATAGGTGACCTTTGGGCATTTTTCAGGCTTGAGATCACTCAGCAAATCTTTGCAACCTGTCATGTGGCCAGAGCAGCCACTGTCCAAGTACAAAACCAAGCTTGGTTATTTAACCTGCAGAGCGACATAGGAAAATATTAGTTTTTAGGGAAACTCATTAAAAGGATGAGTCCTCCTTCTTCATCAACATTTGTTGATGGACCACTGAGATCTACACTAATATTCCTAATTTAGATTGTATCAGCTGAGATACTCTCCTCAATGACAATGTTACTTCCAACACTGCTGGTTTTTGCAATGTTGGAGCTAGCAGTGTCAGCAGGCCTTATGTCCTCAATTTCAGGACAATCTTTGGCCATATGAGTCTCCTTTCCACATTTGTAACATTTTCTTTTTTTAGACATTTTGGAAGAAGTACTCCCAAAAACACATTCTGGTTTATCTCTGTTGGGTTTCTCAACAGATTTTAACAAAGTTTCACTTGTTTTAGAGGAACCAACAGCTTGGGTGGATGGTACCACAACAATAACTTTGCCTGTGTCTTCTTTCCTCTTTTTTGGGAGGATTGATAATTCTATATTTTTATATGTTTTAGAGTTATTTTATGTTCATTTTAAGCACCAATACTTCATAAATTCCATATTATTACTCCAAGTTGTGTTTCAGGGCCCAGAGATCAAAAAGAAATCAACTCAATAAAAGTTAGAGCAAACCGAGCCGAAGGGGGCGCAGGCCTGTGCCACCTTGCGCTCCAAAACGCAGGCCTGCATTGGGACGGCGCAAAAACGCGTTTTCCAGCCTGTGGAACCCTAATCCTGACTCCCCTATAAATAGTGGTCGATGGCAGCCTTGGAGAGAAATCCCGACGTGTGTGAAAGAGTTGGCGAAGCCCTACCGGAGTGGATCTATCTTAAAAAAATGAAGACGGTGATTCGCAAGCTACAAGATGTCTCAGTTCTACGATTGTAAAGAGCATACAATGAGCGGCTAATCCCATTATCCGTTTGCGGAGGATCTACGGCTAAGTTTATTCTACTTTAATTTCTTTTGTTTTGATGTATTCGTATCGATTGAGATATTCTATGTGTAAGCAAATTATAAGCATTCGGCTATGATTATGATTGTATGTTTTGATTGGTAAAAGCAAGATAATTTATATTGGTATTATTATTTGTGCTGAGTCCATTAGCTTAGGGATTAAGACAAGTTATGAATATTGCATCCACGATACTGAGATTTATTGGTTAAAACATTTTTGAGTAATTTAGTCACGCAATTAATTATGTCTATGTGATTGTTGCATGAAATTCGAGGGAGTAATACTTATGCCGTAGTGATCTCGTGAATGGTTATCCTTTTCTTGATTGTTAATCTATTATGTTAGTTATTTGTCATTAATTTTAGTCACAAATCAGTATTAAAACATTGATCTTAACAAATCATTCAAATCCATAAATTCACAATTTACAGTGCTTTCAATAAAACTTATAAGCCTATTTACCTAACCCCAATTATAATCTCACTCCCTGCGGATTCGACCCTTACTTCTCTGAGCTAAACTGTGGATATAAGGAATATTTCAGCGGGTCACAACGACGACCCGTAAGAATTTTGGCGCCGTTGCCGGGGAGTGTAACGATAGTTAAGGTTAGAAATTAGTCTTTGTCCATAGTTTTAAGTTCTAAAGTTTAAGTTCCGTTCTTTGGTTATTTTTAGTCTTTATTTTTTATTATTAAAAATTAAAAAAATTAAGAAAATTAAAAAAATTCATAAAAGGTAATTGTAGTCCTCTACTTTACCAATAAAAATATAATTAGTTTATATAGGTATTTAATTTAAGTATTTTATTAGTGTATGCACACATGTCGATCGGCTAGAGGATTGTCGCTACAATTCGAACCCGAAATCGAAAAAGTAGCAAAATCGAACCGAAACACTATCAGGATTCAAAAACAACAATTAATCACGGAGAATTCATACAAACACGAGGAAGAAATTCCTAAGTTAGAAATTCCGAATTTAGAGATTTCTAATTTAGAATGCACTCCGATTTCGCCATGAAATCGTGATCAAGAAGAACCCTAGTACATAGCTGTTAGAATGGGTGAGCAAGCGAGGTGTACGGTTGAGTCACATTACCGCCCAGGTGATGTGCCCAACCCGTCTCCGATTCGTTATCCCAAAAATGAGAATGAACAAAAAGTACGTCCTCAATTATTTCAAATTCTTCCGATCTTCCAAGGGATGCCAAGCGAGGAACCCTACGAACATCTAGTTGAATTCACAGCTATTTGTAAAGCCAACCATGTTCGAGGTATAACCACCGACGATTTAAAACATCGATTATTTCCTTTCTCATTAAATGAGAAAGCGAAGAATTGGTTAGTATCCTTACCAACCAATAGCATCAAATGAAACGAGAATTCCATAATGAATTTTATACCATTAGTAAAACAACAAAGAAAAGAAAGGAAATCACCGGATTTAAACAAAAGTCGGGCGAACAATTCTACGAAGCGTTCGATCGTATGAACAAATTATTGAGAGCTTGTCCACACCACAAAGTACCCAAATGGATGCTTATTAAAACATTCTTTGATGGTGTGAGCCAAGAGAGTCGTAATATGATTATAGCTGCCACCGGAGGCACTTTTTTAGCGAAAGAGGACAATGAGGCTTGGGAGTTGCTTAGTCAACTCGGTAAAGGTCTTAAAGTTCAAGCTGGTTTTGAAAACAGCATAGGAGTTCAAGTTATGGGCATAGACAATGCCTGGAAACGAGAGGTAAAGAGTGAAATTTCAGAATTAGGCAAGAAAATGGATCAACTGATGAAGGGTCTTTCAAACCCTAACGCATCAATTAATTGTGTTACATGCAGAGATCTATCGCATCATTCTGAAGCATGTCCTCACGTGCAATCCACTGAGGAATTTGCTAATGAAGTTTACGATTTTAGAGCTCATAGGGAGAGGGATAATCCATTCTCGGAAACCTACAATCCGGGGTGGATAAACCATCCTAACTCTCGATTGACAATCCATTCTCGGAAACCTATTTTCTAGTTCTCTACCTCCTAAGCTAATAGATCCTGGATCAACATTGATTCCAGTCACTATAGGTAATGTGCATATTAAAAAGGCATTGCTTGATCTTGGAGCTAGTGTTAATATTTTACCTGGAAACTTGTTTGACAAACATGATCTAGGCCATTTACAGACAACTGATATTATCTTACAACTGGCAGATCGGTCAACGAAATGCCCTAAAGGTATTCTATCTGATGTCATAGTAAAAGTTGAAGACTTTTACTATCCAGTTGATTTTCCTAGTATTGGACACCGAATGGTCAATAGGAGATAATCAACTGGCTATTATCTTAGGCAGACCTTTATTAGCCATGATTAATGCATAAATTAATTGTAGGGCAGGAGAAATGGATATTGCCTTTGGTGATCGGAAATTAAGACAGAATGTGTTTAATGCTTCAAATGTCTCTGCTATTGATTCAGAGTGTTATCTTATTGACGTGGTGGACGAACTTGCACAGCAGCATAGTTCATTAAGCAACACCAAAGATACTACTGAGTTATTATTTGTAGAGAATAAATTAGCCAAACTGAATCCTACTGAGTGTGATAACTTAGAAGTAGTCATGGAATCCACATTAGAATCGAAACAACCACCGTGGACCCATAGGGCTGAAAAATTACCTACTGATTTACCTCAGTCAGCCAAACCTTCAATAGAACAACCACCTGTTCTAGAAATGAAGGAGCTGCCATCGCATTTAAAATATGCTTTTCTAGGTAAGAATGACACTTTGCCCGTCTGTTGTAAATCATTTTCCAGTAATATTACCAGCACTCGTATACAATCTCACTAATATTCAAGCAAACAGAATGATTCACTCAATGATTGCATGGAATAAAGATGAAAATGTTAGAGAATGTTTTCTCACAATATGCTTCGGCTGAATTCAATATTCGTATTTCAGATTGAGAAACCCTAGGTGGGTCAACCTTTTACATCGTAATAAAATCAACTTAACAAGTATAATATAAATGCCCCCTCTACTTGTAAAATAAAGGAAACAACTAATACAAAGTTTAGAAAGAGATTTACAAGCAAATAAACTAATAATGTTTATTACAAAAGAAATCCACAAGATCGAAATTAAAATCTAACAATCTCCCCATTTTCGATCATTGTGGGTGAACTCGGGTGTGATCCGTAGTTTCTCGGAGGCCCAAGACGATGTCGAACCATCTAATCACTTGCTTAAATGCAGCCTCTCGTTCAATATTTCTATGCCGCTGAGAATATCTTGAATCTCCTTAGGTTTGCTTTTAAGTTCAGGATTTGTCTGAGCATCGTTTTCTTGTATTCTTTTGGTAAGCTCGGCTCTGGCTAATCTGATAGTTCTGTCAGAGTAACAAGGTAAATCCTCAAAGCACATAAATCTTTGAGGGGATACCTAGTTGATGGTGGGGGTTGTTTCGACCATTGGACGGATGGTCTTATGGATGGATTTCCGGCTTTGGGGGCTAAGATCTCCCTCTAATGCAACTTCTTGAACCCTCATTTGGACAAAGACAGTCCGTTCAGAATCGGTCGCCTCTACCTCCTCACCATCTTCTCCTTTCCTCGCCTTAGACAACTCCCTCTCACCCAAACCCAGAATATGTTGTACAGCTACCTCTACTCCCTCAGACTCACTCACTCTCGCCTCACCGTCGGATTAGTTAGGCTTAGTCGGTTCTGACTGAGCCTTATCTAGATAGAAACCCATATATATTCCCTTACCCGCTCGCTTTGAACAGCTTGTTGTAACAAAGACAGTAGAATGATCATTACTGGTACACTGGGATTGCCCTTTGGGGTGTTTAAACATTGAAATGCAGCTGTGAAATATACCTGCTTCTGGACATTCATGAATGTGATCGTCCTTGTCCATGGCGTACTAGATAATCAATTGCAGGAACCGTTGAAAAGGTATGTACTTGCGCCCGCGCTTGTTTCTTTTCTCGAGAATAGCTCTTTTCAATTCCTCAAAAACGAATGTCGCATAGTCGTAGTGACAGTCGAACGCGAATGCGGCCAACATGGAAAAAACTCAGATTGACATAGAGTCATGGCCGGAATGTTTCCCAGTGAAACATTTGTTGATTATAGTAAACAGAACCCTCAAGTGTGCTTGAAGGTTCTTTGTTCTGAATTCAGATGGGATTGAGAATGGGTCATCATATCCGAGTGATTTTATCTCATCAAGGGTTTCTAGAAGGGAAGGGATTGGTGCAAAGGCATATCTAGAGAGAGAAAAGGCTTTAGCAGGGAGGCGGAGAATGTGGCGGATGGCTGCTAGGGTGATTTTGACTGGAACGCAGTCTATGGTAGATGTGAAGTGGGATTTGGCATCAGACACGAAAGTGAGATGATGCCAGAATTGTTGGAGGTATATGGAAGGTACGGATATAGCGGTAGTGAGGGAGTAAAAGAGTGGATGGCCTTTGAGGATATCAAAGGAGATATCCTTGGCTTCACGGCGGAGGGTGGAAATGTCAAGTTGCTAATTGTGTGGGGCAAACTCGACAAATTGGGATTGGGGTAGGATGGACTCCTCAGGTAGTTGGGCATTATTATTCGGGAGGGGTGAATGAGGAACGGTAAAAATGATTTCGGGGTCCACGATTCTTGTAAACATGCAGCAGTGGTAGAATAGCAGACTTAACATAATAAAACATTGATAATAAGTATGGGATAAGTGTGAGTATGAAACTGTCTATTATGTTTAAAGCATCGGTTCTTTATCAGTAGAATGTGAACTCTACTGAATAAAATTCAAAGTCAATCGTTAAGTGACCAATGTTAGAATAGACATTTTCACTTAAATATTGATCCTAACTCTAATCAATGGTGCATAGGACAGGAAATATTTTTGGGATTTTTGATTTTTGATAAAAATGCAAAAATGGGAAATTTTGAAAAAAAATGGTAAGTGTTGAATTTCAGATGAGAACTGCATGAAAAATCTAAGGATGGGTCCGAATTCAGATGCACAGTGGTTAAAATGGAAATACTTGGAAAAATCATCGAAGAAATGAACAATGCCGATTAGGACCGAATTCAGATGCATAGTCGTCCGAATTCGGATGAACAGTGGTCCGAATTCGAATGCACAGTGGTCCGAATTTGGGTGGACCAATTAAAACATGTGAAAATATTCTAAGGGAAGTCATCCGAAGTTCGGATGGTCCGAATTAGGACTTAGAATATTTTCCAACATTTAAAGTGTTCATTCACATGCAACGTGAAAAAATTCATAAAAATGCATGAAAATGCAGATCCTATGTAAAAACCGAATGAAAAACCTAAGAAATTCCAAAAATTAAAAACACTACATATGTGAAGACCTCCCCTTACGGGGCAGTCCTCAGATTCTAGGTCCCACATCTTGCAACACGATATCAATCATAACTAAGATAGAGTAATTTAAGTTGCAGAATTTCAGATTACAATACAAACATTAGGATAAATTTAATACAATTTTTTAATAAAACTTATAAGCCTATTTACCTAACCCTAATTATAATCTCACTCCCTGCGGATTCGACCCTTACTTCTCGGAGCTAAACTGTGGATATAAGGAATATTTCAGTGGGTCACAACGACGACCCGTAAGAATTTTGGTGCCGTTGTCGGGGAGTGTAACGATAGTTAAGGTTAGAAATTAGTCTTTGTCCATAGTTTTAAGTTCTTACGTTTAAGTTCCGTTCTTTGGTTATTTTTAGTCTTTATTTTTTATTATTAAAAATTAAAAAAATTCCAAAAAGGTAATTGTAGTCCTCTACTTTACCACTAAAAATATAGTTAGTTTATATAGGTATTTAATTTAAGTATTTTATTAGTGTATGCACACATGTCGATCGGCTAGAGGATTGTCGCTACAATTCGAACCCGAAATCGAAAAAGTAGCAAAATCGAACCGAAACACTATCAGGATTAAAAAACAACAATTAATCACGGAGAATTCATACAAACACGAGGAAGAAATTCCTAAGTTAGAAATTCCGAATTTAGAGATTTCTAATTTAGAATGCACTCCGATTTCGCCACGAAATCGTGATCAAGAAGAACCCTAGTACATAGCTGTTAGAATGGGTGAGCAAGCGAGGTGTACGGTTGAGTCACATTACCGCCCAGGTGATGTGCCCAACCCGTCTCCGATTCGTTATCCCAAAAATGAGAATGAACAAAAAGTCCGTCCTGAATTATTTCAAATTCTTCCGATCTTCCGAGGGATACCAAGCGAGGAACCCTACGAACATCTAGTTGAATTCACAGCTATTTGTAAAGCCAACCATGTTCGAGGTATAACCACCGACGGTTTAAAACATCGATTATTTCCTTTCTCATTAAATGAGAAAGTGAAGAATTGGTTAGTATCCTTACCAACCAATAGCATCAAATGAAACGAGAATTCCATAATGAATTTTATACCATTAGTAAAACAACAGAGAAAAGAAAGGAAATCACCGGATTTAAACAAAAGTCGGGCGAACAATTCTACGAAGCGTTCGATCGTATGAACAAATTATTGAGAGCTTGTCCACACCACGAAGTACCCAAATGGATGCTTATTAAAACATTCTTTGATGGTGTGAGCCAAGAGAGTCGTAATATGATTATAGCTGCCACCGGAGGCACTTTTTTAGCGAAAGAGGACAATGAGGCTTGGGAGTTGCTTAGTCAACTCGGTAAAGGTCTTAAAGTTCAAGCTGGTTTTGAAAACAGCATAGGAGTTCAAGTTATGGGCATAGACAATGCCTGGAAACGAGAGGTAAAGAGTGAAATTTTAGAATTAGGCAAGAAAATGGATCGACTGATGAAGGGTCTTTCAAACCCTAACGCATCAATTAATTGTGTTACATGCAGAGATCTATCGCATCATTCTGAAGCATGTCCTCACGTGCAATCCACTGAGGAATTTGCTAATGAAGTTTACGATTTTAGAGCTCATAGGGAGAGGGATAATCCATTCTAGGAAACCTACAATCCGGGGTGGATAAACCATCCTAACTCTCGATTGAAAATCCATTCTCGGAAACCTATTTTCTAGTTCTCTACCTCCTAAGCTAATAGATCCTGGATCAACATTGATTCCAGTCACTATAGGTAATGTGCATATTAAAAAGGCATTGCTTGATCTTGGAGCTAGTGTTAATATTTTACCTGGAAACTTGTTTGACAAACATGATCTAGGCCATTTACAGACAACTGATATTATCTTACAACTGGCAGATCGGTCAACCAAATGCCCTAAAGTTATTCTATCTGATGTCATAGTAAAAGTTGAAGACTTTTACTATCCAGTTGATTTTCCTAGTATTGGACACCGAATTTTCAATAGGAGATAATCAACTGGCTATTATCTTAGGCAGACCTTTATTAGCCACAATTAATGCATAAATTAATTGTAGGGCAGGAGAAATGGATATTGCCTTTGGTGATCGGAAATTAAGACAAAATGTGTTTAATGCTTCAAATGTCTCTGCTATTGATTCAGAGTGTTATCTTATTGACATGGTGGACGAACTTGCACATCAGCATAGTTCATTAAGCAACACCAAAGATACTACTGAGTTATTATTTGTAGAGAATAAATTAGCCAAACTGAATCCTACTGAGTGTGATAACTTAGAAGTAGCCATGGAATCCACATTAGAATCGAAACAACCACCGTGGACCCATAGGGCTGAAAAATTACCTACTGCTTTACCTCAGTCAGCCAAACCTTCAATAGAACAACCACCTGTTCTAGAAATGAAGGAGCTGCCATCGCATTTAAAATATGCTTTTCTAGGTAAGAATGACACTTTGCCCGTCTGTTGTAAATCATTTTCCAGTAATATTACCAGCACTCGTATACAATCTCACTAATATTCAAGCAAACAGAATGATTCACTCAATGATTGCATGGAATAAAGTTGAAAATGTTAGAGAATGTTTTCTCACAATATGCTTCGGCTGAATTCAATATTCGTATTTCAGATTGAGAAACCCTAGGTGGGTCAACCTTTTACATCGTAATAAAATCAACTTAACAAGTATAATATAAATGCCCCCTCTACTTGTAAAATAAAGGAAACAACTAATACAAAGTTTAGAAAGAGATTTACAAAAATATAAACTAATAGTATTTATTACAAAAGAAATCCACAAGATCGAAATTAAATATCTAACAATCTCCCCATTTTCGATCATTGTGGGTGAACTCGGGTGTGATCCGTAGTTTCTCGGAGGCCCAAGACGATGTCGAACCATCTAATCACTTGCTTAAATGCAGCCTCTCGTTCAATATTTCTATGCCGCTGAGAATATCTTGAATCTCCTTAGGTTTGCGTTTAAGTTCAGGATTTGTCTGAGCATCGTTTTCTTGTATTCTTTTGGTAAGCTCGGCTCTGGCTAATCTGATAGTTCCGTCGGAGTAACAAGGTAAATCCTCAAAGCACATAAATCTTTTCAGTCCTCTTTGGTTCAAAAATATAATTCGCGGCTGCCCTCCCAATAAAACTTTGAACGTCGGGTAGTGGTCTAGAAGAAAGATGTCTTGCTCCAGGGCTTTCAGACCGACTTTAACCATTGGGCTCTCAATAGCCATTTGTAAGTCCCTTAAGCACATGATGATGGAGCGGCGAATTAGGCTTCGGGTAAGGGCGGCAACTGCTGTCATGTGAGTTAGACGTTTTTTTATCCTGTTTTTCAATCTATCGTGTAGATACTCGATGTCATTTACGTTCACGAAGTCTAGGTCCTTTTCATGAAGATCCTGAACTGTTCCATCCTCTCAGAGAACTTTGAATGCAGGAGTGAACACTCAAGCTCTTTTATACATATGGATCCTGACAAGCTTTACAATCTTTGACTTTGACCAATGTTTATCCTTTTGCCTTTTCTCCCTGAGCATCGTCTAATTATACTCAACCTGTTCATCTTTTGATACATTGGTAAGTTCCATTAGTAAGCGTTTGTTGAAAGACCCAGACCTCTTCCTGAACACCATTTTAAATCTTTCTTCCAAAAAGGGATCTGAAACTGCTCTGCGGGAATTTTCTCAAGAAAATCTTTTAGGCCTTGAACTGGGGGTTCTTCTAGTTCGGCCGGTGCGGCTTCAAGTAGTTTAACAATTTTCCCCCTATGTTCTTGCCCTAGCTCTTCTTTTAATTCTTCTGGTAAAGCATGTACCCCACCTTTAGAATACCAGCTAACCCAATATAAATCACTTCCATCATGGATGCCAGGTTCTTCAGGCCTAGCATCAAAAGAATCCACAAGTCTAGTGCCTGAAGACTCTGGTTCCTGGGCTTAAGGTTGAGGTATTGTTTGGATACTGGGAGGAATTTGGATTAGTGGGGTCTCTTTGAGAGTAGGGGAGGAAGCTTGGATAAACGACATCATTTCTTGTTGTGGCACATGGGGTGGGGATTTTAAGAATTCAAAGGATGAAGAAGATTATTGTGGCGAATCGGGTTCTGGCTTTGGAGTAAGCAGAGGATAGCATTCGTCAACATCTGAGTCTGTATCAGACACTAATATGATTTCGACCTATCCAAAGATAGGTTCGTACTCCTCCATAGCTGACATAAGACCTAAAGGAGCCGGGCCTTCAACCATAGGCTCGTCTTCTAACATTTCTTGAACCCCATAACTCTGTTCCCCAGACCCTTGTATATTTGCTTCTTCTGATTCTGCTCTCGCTACAATCATCATCAGGTCCGCAGACTGACCTCTTTGACGCTTCTCCCCCTCATGGTGATCAGGGTCGTCCTGATTGTCATTTTTTCTTTTATGAGAGTCAGCCTGAGGACGGCACTGTAGCTCTATTACTGCAGATTCTAAACGGTCCATTCTTGTGTTGATCTGCTCTTGTTACTTGTAAAATTAGCCTTGTAAGCGCATCCATCTTGTCAGATAACTCCGAACTTTGAGCTTGGACTGATCGGGTACCTGGTGGTGGCAAATCCTCAGATGCAACACCCTTACCCTTGATCAAACATAGAAGGGCGGTATGTCGCTCCTAGACAGCCTCCGTTTGGGTGTCCAGGTCAGCCCGGGTGACAACACCAGTAGCACGGAGAGCTGTTTTTAACATATCGAGATTAATCCCGGGATGGCATGATGTTGATAACATTTGTGTGGCAACATCAGGTCTTCCTTCCGTCATTTCTAGCTCTACTACGGGATGCTCAGATCTGGAAGTTTCTGGAGCCGCCATGAAGGCTGCTCGTTCGGGGGTGGACACAACGGAGGCGTCGTGCTCTGTGTGTGGGGGTGGGGAGTGAGTTGTGGTCGAGCGAAGGATGGTCAACGGGGGCAACGTGTGACGTGTTTCAACATTATGACTCTCCGAGTGAGAGGGAGATGGAGTATGTGCAATAGCCCCGTGGGATGAAGTGATATCCCTTTGAGGGGATACCTAGTTGATGGTGGGGGTTGTTTCGACCATTGGACGGATGGTCTTATGGATGGATTTCCGGCTTTGGGGGCTAATATCTCCCTCTAATGCAACTTCTTGAACCCTCATTTGGACAAAGATAGTCCGTTCAGAATCGGTCGCCTCTGCCTCCTCACCATCTTCTCCCTTCCTCGCCTTAGACAACTCCCTCTCACCCAAACCCAGAATATGTTGTACATCTACCTCTACTCCCACAGACTCACTCACTCTCGCCTCACCGTCGGATTAGTTAGGCTTAGTCGGTTCTGACTGAGCCTTATCTAGATAGAAACCCATATATATTCCCTTACCCGCTCGCTTTGAACAGCTTGTTGTAACAAAGACAGTAGAATCATCATTACTGGTACACTGGGATTGCCCTTTGGGGTTTTTAAACATTGAAATGCAGCTATGAAATATACCTGCTTCTGGACGTTCATGAATGTGATTGTCCTTGTCCATGGCGTACTAGATAATCAATTACAGGAACCGTTGAAAAGGTATGTACTTGCGCCCGCGCTTGTTTCTTTTCTCGAGAATAGCTCTTTTCAATTCCTCAAAAACGAATGTCACGTAGTCGTAGTGACAGTCGAACGCGAATGCGGCCAACATGGAAAAAACTCAGATTGACATAGAGTCATGGCCGGAATGTTTCCCAGTGAAACATTTGTTGATTATAGTAAACAGAACCCTCAAGTGTGCTTGAAGGTTCTTTGTTCTGAATTCAGATGGGATTGAGAATGGGTCATCATATCCGAGTGATTTTATCTCATCAAGGGTTTCTAGAAGGGAAGGGATTGGTGCAAAGGCATATCTAGAGAGTGAAAAGGCTTTAGCAGGGAGGCGGAGAATGTGGCGGATGGCTGCTAGGGTGATTTTGACTGGAAGGCAGTCTATGGTAGATGTGAAGTGGGATTCGGCATCAGACACGAAAGTGAGATGATGCCAGAATTGTTGGAGGTATATGGAAGGTACGGATATAGCGGTAGTGAGGGAATAGAAGAGTGGATGGCCTTTGAGGATATCAAAGGAGATATCCTTGGCTTCTCGGAGGAGGGTGGAAATGTCAAGTTGCTATTTGTGTGGGGCAAACTCGACAAATTGGGATTGGGGTAGGATGGACTCCTCAGGTAGTTGGGCATTATTATTCGGGAGGGGTGAATGAGGAACGGTAAAAATGATTTCGGGGTCCACGATTCTTGTAAACATGCAGCAGTGGTAGAATAGCAGACTTAACATAGTAAAATATTGATAATAAGTCTGGGATAAGTGTGAGTATGAAACTGTCTATTATGTTTAAAGCATCGGTTCTTTATCAGTAGAATGTGAACTCTACTGAATAAAATTCAAAGTCAATCGTTAAGTGACCAATGTTAGAATAGACATTTTTACTTAAATATTGATCCTAACTCTAATCAATGGTGCATAGGACAGAAAATATTTTTGGGATTTTTGATTTTTGATAAAAATGCAAAAATGGGAAATTTTGAAAAAAAATGGTAAGTGTTGAATTTCAGATGAGAACTGCATGAAAAATCTAAGGATGGGTCCGAATTCAGATGCACAGTGGTTAAAATGGAAATACTTAGAAAAATCATCGAAGAAATGAACAATGCTGATTAGGACCGAATTCAGATGCATAGTCGTCCGAATTCGGATGAACAGTGGTCCGAATTCGAATGCACAGTGGTCCGAATTTGGATGGGCCAATTAAAACATGTGAAAATATTCTAAGGGAAGTCATCCGAAGTTCGGATGGTCCGAATTAGGACTTAGAATATTTTCCAACATTTAAAGTGTTCATTCACATGAAACGTGAAAAAATTCATAAAAATGCATGAAAATGCAGATCCTATGTAAAAACCGAATGAAAAACCTAAGAAATTCCAAAAATTAAAAACACTACATATGTGAAGACCTCCCCTTACGGGGCAGTCCTCAGATTCTAGGTCCCACATCTTGCAACACGATATCAATCATAACTAAGATAGAGTAATTTAAGTTGCAGAATTTCAGATTACAATACAAACATTAGGATAAGTTTAATACAAGTTTTTAGTGTTGATTACAGTTTTCAAATTAAACTTATAAAGGGTACAAGACTAATTTAATTCATGTCGTCATATAATCAAATTAAATCTACCCAGACCACCACAATCATCATCTGTCAATCAGTACCGAAGGGTTTGTTGAGTAGTGGTCTATGAAACCTTCAACTTGATTCTTGTAAGACCTAAGAACTAGGTCCGGCAGGTGACTTTCTTTTATCTTTTCCTGTAAAAAGTGTAAACAACATCTGTAAGCAAAGCTTATTGAGAATACAGATTTTCAGATTACATGCATTAATCAAGCGGATCATGGGTGAAAGTGTGATATGTCTGGACTGCCGCTACAGCCACTCATGATTGAGACATAGTAGTCATAAAGTCGGATGATGTTCAGCCCACGCTCACGCTTTTAGTGGAAGCTATCCACTTATGCTGGGCTAGCTACCAGCGGTCGTCATGGGGGAACATCGGAGTATCAATACCAAGTTCAATAGAACTAGGGACATAGCTAGGTCTTAAACAATAGACCGACAAGGCTAATCATGCTAAGCTGAATCAATATGTCAAAGATGCGATCAATAAGGAAAACATAGTAATCAAAGTCATGATAGCAATAATTTCATAGCAATATCTGAAATGAACTGTAAGTATAATGTCATGCGAAATGATAAGACAAATAGCTATCATGATCCACAGGGCATCACCGAACCATGGTGTGCAGAGGTCACAATCCAGCTGAATGTCATATAATCTTTAATCAACAATATGTCTCAACCGGAAGTCTAGCATGTAAAACTGAATATCTATAACACACAGGTTCTGTGGTCTTTATCAAGCAGATTTAAATCCACCACCTGAGTTATCCCAGGATTTATCTTTAATCTTGATCTATCTGATCTCTGGCTTTTCTTTTCAATCTGAGACCCAATTTCAATCTCTTTAATTCTTTAGTTCTTTGTTCAGAATTTATCTGAACCTGTTCAAAATCATTCCATAGCAAGAACATTTTAGGTCTAAATCTTTATCTAATCTGATTCTGATAACTGATAACTCATTAATTATTCATTGGTTCATTTTCATTGTTTCTTTGAATTCTCAAAAGATCATATATATATATATATATATATATATATATATATATATATATATATATATATATATATATATATATATATATATGTATGTATATGTATATCTCATGGTATTGTAATTGTTTATTATCAATTATTTATGATTTTAATTTATCAAAATAGGACTTTTGGATTAAGACCATTCGGATTCGGATCAACCGAATTCGGACTTGTCCGGATTGGGTAAATCGAATTCGGATTTGTCTGAATTAAGTCATCCGGATTCGGACCTGCTAGGCCATCCGAACTAAGTACCCGAATTCGGACCAAGCCGACCGTACTGGGCCATCCGAAGTACATAGGAACCGAAATGGAAGCATCCGATTTTGGGACTATTCGAATTCAAGGTGGGTCCGAATTAGCACCTCATCCGAATTAAACATTAGATCCGAAATGGCACCATCCGAATTCGGGTCATCCGAATTCGGATCCCAGTCTTATAATTTTCCAGAAATTGTTATTGGTGTTCATCTTCTGTTCATACGGATTTTCATCAAAATTTAACAAAATTCATTTTTATGAACATGCAACTTATAATAAAGCTTTATTATCAATATTAAAGTGTTTTTACACTATTTTCCCTGTCATTAACATAATTTATATGATCAAAATCATCCAAAATAAGAATTTTTGTCAAGAACACAATTTTACACAAAATTTCAGATTTTGGACTTATTTGGACGAATTAACAACTGATTTTTGTTTCTTTAACATTTAATAACTTCATTACATGATTATCTATTAGAATTTTTTAACATGCAAATAAAAATTTCATATTAAAATTCCTAAGTTTCGATTTTTCTGAAAACCGAACCAAAACTCATAAAACTATGAAATTTAATCAAATATTACCTCGAAATCTTGTAGTTTCTTTGTTGCTTGTTGTTGTTTGTTAACTTCCCTTGAATTTAAGCTTCAATTGATTGCAAATTTATGAATTATCTTGGATGATTTGTGAAATAGCCGATTGTAGAGAGAGAAAGAAGAGAGAGAGTGAAATTTTCTTTATGGTGTGATAATGTTCATAAATTGAGATTATATATTTCATTTTGACATTATGAGAAATTAACTCACTTCCACTTTTGTATTTTACACCTCTTTTTAATTTAATCATCTTTAATAATTTATAACATAAATATAATTTAATTAAATAATCTTATACTTAATTAAATTACAAGACAAATAATGTAATTAATTTACATTATTGGATCAAATACAGAAATTAAAGTTGGACCAAAAGTTAGATTGTTACAGAATGGGCTCCACCATGCACAAACTTCGTCCTCGAAGTTAGCTATGTTCGAACAGACTTGGATAGGTAGCTTTCATGACATCTCTTGATTCCCAAGACTGATGCGAACCTTTGTGGTGTTTCCACTGAACGAGTACCATCTGTATCTCTTTATTTCGAAGCTTTTTGGTCTTAGAGTCCAGAATACATTCCGGCTCTTCAACCACTCGATGCTTTTCAGCAATCTTCAAAACAACATTTGGTATTTGTACTTCTCTTTCATCAGCTAGGCTCTTTCGTAGATGACTAACATCGAATATAGGATGTATTCCAGCTAAGTCAGTTGGCAGTTCAAGACGGTAAGATTGGTTTCCTATCTTTTCCACGATCTTGAACGGACCGATGAATCTCGAAGCTAGCTTATTTCGTTTTATGAACCGGACCACATTCTTCATTGTAGATACTTTTAGCATCACCCAATCGTTAACCGCAAAACTGATCGATCTGTGACGATTGTCATAATATGACTTCTGCCTGCTTTGAGCTTCAAGAATATTCCTTTTGACAAGTTGAATCTTCTCATGAGTCAACTGTAGAAGGGCAGGGCCTGTGAAAGGCAATTCACCTATTTCGCGCCAACAGGTTGTAGTTCTGCATTTTCGTCCGTATAAAGCTTCAAAAGGAGCCATCGTGATCGTTCAATGATAACTGTTGTTATATGAGAATTCGACCAAAGGTAAATGGTCATCCCAGTTACCACCCAGATCAAAAATGCAGGCACGGAGCATTTCTTCCAGAGTTAGGATAGTACGTTCACTTTGGCCATCTGCATTTGTAAGGTCTTGACTCTACGGATCTATCTCGACGCGACACCTTCCAACGAGTGTGGAATCCTCATTAGCGGCTTGACGGTAAGATCACACACAACGAAACACGGAGACTACCACGGTGATAGACGAACAACTAGAATGCCCCAACACAATGATTCTCTCCGAACGAAACTCTCTGATAACTTGCAAGTTCGAGATCACCTTTGCTAATCACTCTGATCGATTCTGCAAAAGTCTTCTTCACACGGATGCTCTTTTTGCTCTCAAGTTCGACAGAACCTCTGAGCCATCAAAGATCCTCTCCTCGCCTCTTGCTAATCCTCTGATGAATTCTGCAAAAAGTCTCATAATAAATCGAAATAACCCTTAATTATACTGAAAGATTCGAGTTTGTCTAGGACAAATTCGAATCTGGCCTAAGGCCTATTCGAATTTTTCCTCCATAAGTTCGAACCATCACTTTTGAACTTATGTTCGAACCTGTTCATAGAACTTATTCTAGAACTTAGTCTAGAACTTAATATAATCGTCTAAGCTTATCATGCAAATGTAAACCTCATACACAATCATGATATCAATTACAAAACTAGACTGCTGTCGTCACACCGGATGTACCAACAGACTCCCCCTTGACAATAGCTTCTAGTTGTTGTTCATTGATCGTAATAGACTATCAGTTTCAGAGACTATGAATATCGAAACTAGACAGCTATTGTCACATCGGGTGTATTAACAGACTCCCCCTTGACGATAGCTTCTAGTACATATTCATTGATCTATGAATACCGAAATCACCTTTTCTTCTTTGTTATCCATGACTGCCTCTTCAGATTCGCTATCCTCACCGGTTTGTAGACTAACTTAGTCCATTTCCTACCAGTTAGAGGATATATTCTTACCACCTTCATCGAGTGACTTCCAATCAGGTATATCTTTAGAAATAAACTCTCAATCCTCAAGATCCTCCTGTTCTAAGGCATTTTCGAAGACGAACCTCATTTCACCTTCATCTAACTCTGACAATTCTCTGATCAGACCTTGTCTTCAGTTACTTTAGTCGAATCTGAATCCTTTCCTTTTCCCTTGTCAACTTCTATGAACACCGACTCCCCCTGAGGATCAGCATGCTGAGCAAATTGCTGTCTTGAAAGATCTGCCAACTCACTATTCGGGCCATCTTCTTTGACTTGCCAGCTCACTGCTCATGTCATCTTCTTCGACTTCTCTACACTTTCTCCCCCTGAGATGGACGATCTTTCAACAAGTCCTCCAGTATGGCCTCAAGATTTGCAATCTGCTGCTGCTGATCAGTCTCTGTCTGATCCAACTGGGCATTAAGATGTTGAAGTTCAAGAATCGCCTTTGTCAGTTGAAGAATCTGTAATACTGTAAAAACTCCAATTCTAACACTGTATAGACTTAATCAACACATGAAACAAGTCATAATATGTTAGTAGGACATTAAAAATCATTATTCAACGATAAAAATGCAATGAAACTCTCCTTACTTACATTCTTTGATGGTTTAGAACGTAAACCAAACACTAGAATTAAGTTCGAGAGACACGGTCGTTACCTTCGTTAAATAGTCACAACATCGTAAGTTTTGAAAAACTTTGAACAATTTTCAACTTTTTCAACTTATCGTATGTTTTGAAAAACTTTGAACAATATTCAACCTTTTCAACTCATTACGGAACTCTTCACTTTTAGCAACTGATTATCATGCAAATTTTGTTTTTCCAACTAGAATGCATCCTAGTACCTTTGACCTTTATCCTACTTAAAATAAAATAAACAAAAATAATAATAAAAAATGAAAATAAAGAAAAGACTACTCAAAAGTACTTTGAAAATTTCGACCTATACTAACAGAATATTTTGCGAGAAAGTCACAGAAGATTCAATCAGATAGCGATGTCAAACGCACTTTCAGTATTACACTTTCACACTTAGGAATTTTTGATTCCTTTGATTGTTTGTCGTGAAATACAAACCAAGTTGATTGTCGGTATGATTTTCCATTTAAACATTTAAACTTTGGAATATCCCTTGTCCTTTTAATTTATCAAAAAACTATCTTACATGTCCCATACTTAGACATACTTCTATGATCAAGGCAAACACACAATGATTATAACTTTTCGGTATTGCAAATTTTCTTTAAAAGGCAAACGTCGGACACATTTCTGTATTTACATACAACAGAGTGTCTTAGTTTGTCTTAAAGTTTATTTTAAAGCTAGCAAGACAGCGGTGACAGGTCTGTACCAACGTACAACAAAGCGACTTATCTTGCTAACTCGAGTCAAACCAGAGGCACAGGTCTGTACTTACGTACAACAGAGTGACTTGTTTTGACTCTATCCTTACTATCAAGATTTTCTTTTCTTTTCTTTTCTTTAAGATGTATCTGATGTTGCTATACATCCCCCAGAAAATTTGCATACCTCATTTAGAATCAATGTCTGTATGTCTCTAACATAAAAATTAAGACCATTTGGTCATACATCTAAGTTAGTAATCAGGTTTGACTTTTTCTTGAATATTTTATTAGCCTTGACACTTCCTTTGTGTTTTATGCCTACCAACACATCAAACTAGATAATGTATTTCACTTAGAGTTTTAGGTGCATTATGTGTGAAAGCTTAACACTTACAGATCGTATCGACTGTGCTAATTTTCGTCACTTTGAACCTATGCATCTAAGACTTAACTCCCTTTTCTAATATTCTCTCTTTTTTTTTTTTTTTTAGCTTTTTATGGTTTTCTCTCCGTTTTTTTTTGTTTTTCATAATATAAAATAAGCTTAGAAAGAAATTTACTAACTTACTATAGAAGGAAATAAATTCTACTTAACCACTAATTTACTATAAAAAGAAAGAAACTATACTAAGGTCAAGTTACTCTGGATTATGCATACCATTTAGTTGAACTAACAACTCAAAGTGTGACTTATCAAATACTTTTGTGAAAAAATTCCCATAGTTGTTTTTACCAACATTGTTATCCAAACTGAGTCAGTTTACCTTTTTCCCGTAAGACTTCTCAACTTGCTCTAAGGACCCAAGCAGCATGCCTGCTGTTTCGTCCTTTGTAACCCAAGTCCTGTGTCGAGAGCAACCACTATCCATAAACCATTGGTTATTAGGACCTGTAGTTAACTCCTGCACACTAAGCAAGAAAAGTTAGTTATCACGGGGAATTGACTGACTTGGTAATACCATCTTCATCCACAAACTTGAACTCTTTCAAATACCCATCTCTCCTTTCAAGTGACTTGGGTTTTTGATTGAGAACCTGTTGTGGAGTTGAGTGATTAACATCCATTCTAGACCTTTGGGTTGGTCTTTGTGGTTCAGCCCTTAAATAAAATCTGCTATAGTACATCTCAGTTTGATAGTTCTGGGGCTCTACCTGGTGTCTTATGCCTATTAGGAGAATTAGACCTAACTAGAGTGTGACTCCTCTTAGGTGTATTAAACCTAATAATGGATTGGCAGCCAGACATTGATTGACTAAGGGATCTATTCGGTGAATTATTCCTTAGTTCGTCATTTTGTCTGAGAGACACCGGTGGTTGTCGACTACCTAGACATGACATCACACTTGAGTTCTTCTCAGAAATTTGAGAACTACTCCAGCTCGTATCACTAGGCATTGTTTTTAAGGTTTGCTGCTCTTGTTTCCCTATGTTTAGTGAAGACTCTGACCTTTTGTAGGGACAATCTGAAGCAACATGTCCTTTCTCATGACACTTAATGCAAGACATCTTGTCAATAGATTTCTTATAGGCACTCTTTGACCTAGGTGTCTTACTAATGCCCTGATTGTTTGTATCAACAGCTTGGTTTAACTCCCGTTTGTTATTATTACTTACAGTCTTTTCTTCTTCTAGAGTTGGCTTACTACTAGACTGAACACACTGTACCATTTGCCTAACCTGAGGAGTAGTCGAAGATACTTTAAAAGACTCAGTTACCTTGACTACCTCTGATTTAACTATATGATTGGTCTCATCCTGAGGAGTAGGTACATGGTTGCTATTTGCCTCAGCAACCTTAGCTCTAGACTCAACTAATTCCATATCTCTAAGAGGGATCTCCTTGGTCAGTGACTCTACATGCTCATAAATTAGTTCATTCCTGACACTTTGTTCAATTAATTTGTCATTCAAAACTATTATATCTTGAGCATCATTTCTCAGTTTGGCCTGAAGATCTTCCTTAATGTCTAATAAATTAGCATTATCTAATTTTAAGGATTGAATTTGAGCAGTCATAGATGAATGTGTTTCTAGCACAAGGTTTAATTTATCATTTAACGTAGTACATAAAACACATAAATCATGATAAGTAGAAAAGTTTAGAATTACCTTTTTCCGATCAGATTTGATGTTGGCCATCTGAGCTGCATACTCCAAAGTAATTAGCTCCTCAGTAACTTCCAACACCAAATGATCTGAATTAGACTGCTGCGTATCCTCTTTCTTTTCCTCTTCTGCTCCCATATCCGTTTCTGTCACTTTGGCCATGAAAGCCCTAGTATTCGTCTCTGGATGTGTATTCCAATCATATGTGCCATCTAACTGTTTGTTAGACTCCACATTAGTAAGTAAACCAGCTACTGAACCCTGATTCCCTGATCTCTGATTCCCTGAACTGGTTGAATACTGACGTCCTGAGTTCTGAAGATTATCCATCTTAGGTTTTTGACACTCTCTCGCAAAGTGTCCTAACCCTAGACAGTTATAGCACCTAACTTTTGACTTATCGAATCCTACTTTATTCACACTTAGATTTCTTTTAGTTCTTTTCATGAACCTCTTCAATCTCTGTGTGACCATAGCCAATTGTCATTGTAGGTCCATTTGTTCCAAGTCATCCGGATCCACCTGAGCATAGTCTTCTTCCCATAGAGCTGGATCAATTATTTTCCCTTGAATACAATTTTCGTAAGCTGCTACAAACGATGCTAGAAGCTTCAGTTCCTCCTCTACATTTTAGCACTCATTGGCATTTTTGTGTATCCCTGAGACGATGATCCTGAAGTAGATATAGACTGAGTTGGCTTTTCTTCTGGTCTAGAAAACCCTAAGAAAGCCCGACTCACTTAGTCTTCTGATTCAACCGGAGTCGATGTTTCCCCAGAAAAGAATGATGTAGCCGTCTTCACGTCAGTTGGCCTTGAAGATTTGGGCTTCCCAAAGTACATGTCTGGATCCTGTATTTGTTCATAATCCCTTTCCTTCTTCAGCAATTCAAAGTGATAGGCCCTCAGCGTTCCTATAACATTCTCTAGAGTTAGAGTATAGAACTTGTCTTCATCATGCTTTATCAGAGCCACAGACATCTCTCATTTGGCTGGTAAAGCATCCAGAAGCATCACAATCTTCTCTGTCTCTCTATACTCCACATCGTGGTTGTCTAACTCAGTCAGCAGGTGATAGAATCGAGTAATGGTCTCGTCCAGCTTTTCGTTCTTCAAGGCTTTGAAGATCGCGAACTGCTGCTTGAGCATTTCCATTCTATTTTGCCTGACCCTAGGATTACCTTCGCACCTTTTCTCCAAAGCATCCCACAGCTCTTTTGCTGTTTTTTGATTACGGAAAGTGTGCAAGATCTCCTGTGGTAAGGCCATTCTAATGATAGTGAATGCCCAGTTCTCGGCCTCATAAAGTTTCTTATCATCGTCCTTCATCTTTGAATATGATAAGACTCTTTGTCGTCCTTCAACCTCTGCCGTCTGTGGAATGTATCCCTCGTCTATACAAATCCACATCCGCATATCATTAAATCTCGCGAAGTTGGCGAACCTGTGCTTCCACCAATAATAGTCCTCAAATTTCTTCAACTTAGGTGGAGAATTCGCTATCCCGACCTCGTGATCCATCTCAATGAACCTCTGTAGACTTTTCATTGTTTCAAATATTTTTGAATTTAAACTTAATTAATGTAATTTGAAATTAATTTAAATTAATTCCTTCGAACCTAAATAAGTTTGAATTTAATTAATTTTAACTGATTTGGAATTAGATTCGAAATTAAGTTTTAAATCCAACTATGTTCGAAAGTAATGACAAACTCGAAGGCTGAACTAAATTCGAATATCCTAAATTCGAATTTATACTAAATTCGAAATCTGAGCACAGTCGAATTGGCCAAACTCGAATCAAACCCTAAGGAACTTCGAAAGGAGCGTATTTTCTGACAAACTCGAAAGATGAGAAAACCCTAATACCTCCTTGATAAAATCGAGCGCCGCAAGTTCGAAAAACGGCTAATACTTCGATTTTTTCAAGTTTCGATCAAAAACTTGAACTAATACAAAGTATTTCCTGATATCTGACTTGGTAAACTCGAAAATTCTCCAAAAATGTGATGAAAACCGTCCAATACGTGAAGAAACCACAGATGTTTCTTAGTGAACACAAAGAACACCAACGAACACCCAATGGCTCTGATACCACTTGTAAGGTCTTGACTCTATAGATCTATCTCGATGCGACACCTTCCAACGAGTGCAGAATCCTCCTTAGCGGCTTGACAGTAAGATCACACACACCGAAACACGGAGACTACCAGGGTGATAGAAGAACGACTAGAAAGCCCCAACACAGTGATTCTCTCCGAACGAAACTCTCTGATAACTTGCAATTTCAAGATCGCATTTTCTAATCACTCTGATCGATTCTGCAAAAGTCTTCTTCACACGGATGCTCTCTTTGCTCTCAAGTTCGACAGAACCTCTGAGCCATCAAAGATCCCCTCCTCGCCTATTGCTAATCCTCTGATGAATTCTGTAAAAAGTCTCATAATTAATCGAAATAACCCTTAATTATACTGACAGATTCGAGTTTGTCTAGGACAAATTCGAATCTGGCCCAAGGCCTATTCGAATTTGTCCTCCATAAGTTCAAACCATTACTTTCGAACTTATGTTCGAACCTGTTCCTAGAACTTATTCTAGAACTTATTCTAGAACTTAATATGATCGTCTATGCTTATCATGCAAATGTAAACCTCATACACAATCATGATATCAATAACAAAACTAGACTGCTGTCGTCACACCGGATGTACCAACAGCATTAAGGGTGATAAGCAGTACTCATAGAGATTCGAGTACCCATCCCTTCTTGCAACGCTTTTCAAAATATCGAAGTGAAACGACTATCACGACCAGAGACGATAGATTTCGGCACACCATGGCGAGAGATAACTTCAGTGATGTACATCTGTGCCAATCTATCAAGGGAGTATGTCTCTTTCATCGGTAAAGTGAGCTGACTTTGTTAATCGATCCATGACTACCCAGATGGAGTCGTGCTGTCTCTTGGTTTTAGGCAATTTCGTGACAAAATCTATGGTTATATGCTCCCACTTCCACTCAGGAACTGGTAGTGGTTGCATATCCCCGAAGGGTTTCTGGTGTTCTGCCTTAACCATTTGACAGACTCTGCAGCTTTCGACGAACTGACCGATGTTTTTCTTCATTCCTGGCCACCAATAATCAGCTTTTAGATCGAAGTACATCTTTGAGCTGCCAGGATGAATGGATAACTTGGATTTATGGGCTTCCGATAGAAGAGTGTTGCGGATTGAACCATATTTAGGAATCCAGATTCGGTTTCCCTTGAGACATTGAAGTCCCAAATGATTCATAGATATAAACTGAAGTTGCCCCTTGAGATTTTCAGAACAAAGGTTCTCTTCTTTCATTGCTTCAGCTTGAGCAGATTTAATGTCTTCAATAAGATCAGAAGAGAATACTACTGGAGTCAGGGCATAGCAACACTTTTCGGATAAACTTTTCTACTCAATGCATCTGCGACCACATTGGCTTTGCCGGGATGATATAGGATCTCGCAATCATAGTCCTTGATAAGCTCCAAGGACCAACGTTGTTTCATGTTCAGATCCTTTTGAGCAAATAAATGCTTGAGACTTTTATGATCGGTGTAAAGCTGACACCGAGTCCCATAGAGATAATGCCGCCAGATTTTCAATGCAAAGGTAATGACAGCCAACTCAAGATCATGACTCGGTGCACTTTTCTCGTAGTCATTCAATTATCTTGAAGCATAGGCAATAAATTTTCCCCTTTGCATGAGGACACAACCTAAGCCAGTACCAGATGCATCGCTATAAACAACGAAGTCATCATTTCCCTCTGGTAAGGCTAGGATTGGCACTTGAATGAGTTTTTGCTTCAAAGTTTCAAATGCCTCTTGCTGTTTATCAGCCCATACGAAAGGTGTATTCTTTCGTGTCAGCATCGTAAGTGGCACAACAATCTTCGAGAAGTCTTTAATGAATCGCTGGTAGTAACCAACCTATCCAAGGAAGCTTCTGATTTCAGAGGCATTACGAGGTGTTTGCCACTTTTGAACAACCTCGACTTTAGAAGGATCGACTGAAATATCTTCGCCAAATACAACATGGCCAAGGAATTGTATCTATAAAGAAATCAGAGTAGAAATTCAATATTTGTTTGAAACAAAGAATGCTTTACGAAATAACTCAAGACAATGTAAGGTCATACCTGTCTGAGCCAAAATTCGCATTTCGAAAATTTTGCGTAGAGTCTTTCCTTTCTCAATAACTCTAGCAGTTGACGTAGATGAACAACATGATCAACCTCCGTTTTGGAGTAAATCAGGATATCGACTATGAATACGATGACTGACTTATCCAGCATTGGCCTGCACACGCGATTCATGAGATCCATGAACGCCGCTGGTGCATTCGTTAAACCAAATGGCATCACGAGAAATTAAAATGACCATATCTCGTTCGGAAGGCTGTCTTTGGAATATCCTCATCTTTAACTTTCAGCTGAAGATACCCAAAACGAAGATCGATTTTGGAGAAATAACTTGCTTGTTGGTACACCCTATGTGACGAGAGCAGTCTAAGTGATCCAACATTGTGGTTTAGCAAGTGTTTGATATATATGTTTATATATGTTTGATAATTATTATTGATTGTATGTTTGAACTTGATGTAACGTATTACAAGAAGTTCAAACATAAAGATCAAAGATAAAATCAAACATAAGTTAAAAACATAAGTTTCTAATACAAGTTTTATATGAGAAAGTCGAATTTGGGTTAAATTCGAATTCACAAGTTAGTCAGATTCGAATCTATGGTAGATTCGAATATATTCCAGTAGGCAGATTCGAGAGTGTCAGATGGGACAAACTCGAATGGGCTTTGGGCCTGATTCGAGTTTGGCCCATGGCAGACTCGAATTAGCCTCTATAATTAGGGATAGACTCGAATAATTATCAGACTTTTTGCATAATTCGAGAGAGATTAAGCAAAGGGCGATTTCGAGTTTATCATCAGTGTTATTGTTGTTTCGGAGAGAATCAATTCGTAGGTGCGTCCGTCGTAGTTCGTGCAGCTTATTGATAGTCTCCGTGTTCCTAGTGAGAGTTGTCACCGTCTACCCGTTAACGAGGATTCCGCACTCGTTGACGGTTCCGCGTCTAGATAGATCTGTGTTAGGTAGACCTTACAAGTGGTATTAGAGACTATGGGGTGTTCTTAGTGTTCTTCGTGTTCATAGAGATACATCCTAGGTTTCTTGACGTCTTGGACGGTTTTTCTCTCAAGTTCGTATTTTTTTTGTGTTTTTTGAGCTTAGCAAATTGTCATCCGAGAAATACTTCGTGTTTTTCACGTTTTTGAACGAAATCAATATTTTTCTTGGAAAAATATTAATTTAATCTGCAAAACGTAAAGAAATCGAAGTATTACCCGTTTTTCGAGTTTGCGGCGCTCGAATCTATTAGGAGAAATTAGGGTTTTACTTAATCTCGAGTCTAACCAAATCCGCTCCTTTCAAGTTTAATTAAGAGTGTTTCGAGTTTAGTTGGGTTCGAGTTTAATTCGAGTTTGTGCTAAAGTCGATCGAGTTTGCTGTGATTCGTGTTTGCTTCGAGTTTGGACTATAGTCGAACAGGTTGCTTCGAATCTATTGAGTGTTCGAGTTTGTCTTGCCTTCGAGTTTGGAGACCTTCGAATCTGTTATCAATTTCGAGTTTAATTGATTTACAAAACTTAATCGAATTTAATCCCAAATAAATTTAAATTTTATTATATTCGAATCTATCTAGAGTCAACAGAATTAACTTAAATTAGTTTCGAATTAAATTTATTAAGTTCAAATCAATTATTTTTGAAACGATGTTAAATCTTCAAAAGTTTCTAGAAATGGATCATGAGGTCGGAAAGGCTAACACTCCGCCTAAGCTGATGAAACTCGAAGATTATTATTGGTGGAAAGATCGGTTTGCCGATTTTGTGCGTTTCAATGACATGCGCATGTGGGTATGTATTGACGAAGGATACATTCCACCTATTTCTTAAGTTGAAGGCCGTCAGAGAGTCTTATCATATCAGATGATGAAGGAGGATGATAAGAAACTGTATGAAGCCGAGAACAGAGCTTTCTCGATTATTCGAATGGCTTTGCCTCAGGATATACTACACACATTCCGGACTCAAAAGACATCTAAGGAACTTTGGGAGTCGCTGAAAAAGAGGTGTGAGGGTAATCCTAGGGTTCGAAGGAAGCGCATGGAATTATTGAAACAGCAGTTTGCTATTTTCAAGGCGTTGAAGGATGAACAGCTGGACGACACCATTACCCGCTTCTATCATCTGTTGACGGAGCTTGAAAGTCACGGCATTGAGTATAATGACACCGAAAAGAACAATAAGCTTCTTGATGCCTTACCAGCAATGATTAGGCTTAATGAAGATAAGTATTATACCCAATCATTGGAGGATATCGTGGGAACGTTGCGGGCATATCATTTCGAGCTACTGAAGGCCGAAACGGATTACGAACAAGTCCAAAATCCAGCCATGTATTTTGGAAAATCAACAAAACCTTCAGCCGCAGCTGATCTGAAGACTGCTACAGCGTTTTTCACCGGAGAAACGTCGTCACCAGCAGAGACTGATGACACATTAAATCGAGCGTTCTTAGGGTTGGGAAGATCGGAAGAACAGCAACCTCAAGCAGCACAGGCATCAACATCTCAGGGATACTCTAAGATGCCCATGAGCGCTAAATCGGCTGAAGAACATTTGAACTTGCTTGCGTCATTTGTTGTCGCGTATGGAAACTGCGTTCAAGGGAAAATAAACGATCCTGCTCTCTGGGATGAAGACTATGATCAGGTAGACCCTGACGATCTTGAGGAAATGGATCTTAAATGGAAACTGGCCATGATAACCCAACGGGTTAAAAGATTCATCAAACGGACTGGTAGGAATCTGACGATGAATAATAAGGGGATTGGATTTGATAAGTCCAAAGTCAAATGCTACAATTGTCAAGGTGTGGGACACTTCGCCAGAGAATGTCAGAGACCGAAGATAGATACTTACCAAGGGCAGAATCAGCATCACGGACAGTTTCAGAATCAGTCTCAATAGAGATACCTTCCGAGTTCATCTTCCGGTCAAGCTAATCTAGCTGGTCTATTATCGAACGTCACATCTGACAGACAGCTGGATGGTACCTACGACTGGAGTTCACATCCGGAATCAAATGCTAGAGCCTTCATGGCTGAAGTCACGGAGAATGGATGTGAAGGGGAAGAGCAGACCGCACGGGACAGCAGTCCGATGTGGGTGGAGAAGACGAATGATCAGAAGCTTCTGGAGTTTGCCGCTCAAATGGCCAACGTGGAATCCGAGCACACAAAGGTTAGTCTGACTTACTCTCTTTTTCATGAATTATGTATGTTATGTGTTACTTCTAACGACAGATTAAATCTAGTATTAGAATCACATAAGAACATATCTGCTCAAAATGAGTCTTTAAAATCTGATAACGCTAGCCTGAATGACATTAAGCAAGATCTTAAGGAAAAACTTAAGGCTGATGCTCAAGATGTAATAGTTCTGAAAGACAAACATAGTGAGCAGTGCGTTAGATTAGAACTGATGTATGAGCATGTAGAGGCTTTGACCAAAGATCTAAAGAACAAAGACATAGAGCTAGCTGAAACTAAGGTGAAGGTAGTTGAGGCCAATAGTAAGCTAGAAAACTTCAGGAATTCAAGTCTGAACCTAGGGAAAGTTTTAGATGCTCAACGCTAATCTAAAAAGCCTGTAGGTCTAGGATTTCATGAGATTCCTCCACCTTTTAATGCAAACTACGTGCCTCAACCTCAGGAGAAAACTGATAAGTCAGTACACTTAGAGGACATACCTGCACCTATATCTGAGCCTGTAAAAGAAAATACACCTAAGGTGACTAATACAACCGTCAAGGTTAAGAAAGTCAAATTTGTGTCTTCCTCCAGTGAAACACCTGCAGGAAAACATAAAATTGATTTTAATGATCAGCACGATGAACCAGTCGCAATAGATGTTCAAAAAGACCAGGACACAAATGACACACCTAAGACTAAGGGCACACACAAGAAGTCCATTGACAAGATGTCCTGCTTTAGATGTCATGAAAAGGGACATGTTGCTTCCAACTGTCCGCTTAGGAAAACTGATGTTACACCTAAGACAGGGAAGCCAACACCAGTTAATCCCTCAACAAATGTGGCGAGCACTAGTAGTTCTCAGAGTACCGAGAAACTGTGCAGGCCGCACCAAAACAAGTTGTGAAACAAATACCGGTAAAGGTTGGACCAAAAGAAGTGGTTAGGACAAATTCACTGAATCGTGTCATTAATCAGTCTAGGTCTGGACCTCAACAACAATATAGGAGCACAACACCTAGCAGAGCATACACTCCAGTTAGGTCACACACTCCTATTAGGCATCACACACCGGTAAGAGCTCAGGGATCACAATCTGAAATGCAATATAATCGGAATTACTCAAGAGCTCCACAACAAATGCCTACTCAAAGGCAAAGAGTGAATTTACATCACTCGGCACATTAACAAACTCCTGTTCAACGACCCAAGTCACCTGAAAGGCGAGATGGGTATTTGAAAGAGTTTAAGTATGTGGACGAGAATGGTATTACCAAGTCAGTTATGGCTTGGGTTTCCCGTGATAACTAACCTATTTTCTTTCATGTGCAGGAGATTACCACAGGTCCAAACAACAAATGGTTCGTCGATAGTGGATGCTCCAGGCACATGACAGGGGAAAGAAGTCTCCTTACAGACTTCAAGGGTGGGAATCGGGGATTTGTATCATTCGCGGGAAATAAAGGAGGAACCATCACTGGTACTGGAGAAGTCACTAATGGGACGATTACCTTGGATCAAGTTTATCACGTTGATAAACTGGTTCATAATCTCATTAGTGTATCTCAAATCTGTGATAGGAAGAATTCAGTGCTGTTTAAAACCGGGATTCAAGATACCTGAAGAGTGGATATTGATGCGGGCTCCAAGGAAGAATGACTTGTACATGCTCGATATGAACAAGCCGGATACTTCGATGGGTCTGATCTGCTTACTGTCAAAAGCTTCGGAGACTGAATCTGTGTTGTGGCATAGACGCATGGCTCACTTGCACCTAAGAAAAATGAACTACATAACGAAGAATGGGTTGGTGCAAGGTGTGCCTATGAAGAGTTTTCAATTCGAGGACAAGTGTCTACCATGCAAGAAGGGCAAACAACATAAGAAGACACACAAGTCCAAAACTCAGAATTCCATAACCTCTACATTCGATTTGTTGCATATGGATCTTTTCGGACCAATCAACAAAAGGAGTATAGGAGGTAGTTGGTTTTGTTTAGTTATCACTGACGATTACTCACGATTTTCTTGGGTTTTCTTTCTAGGTACAAAGGACGAGACGGCTTCCAAGCTCATCGGGTTCGTAGACCAAGTGGAGAATTCCTATGGAACACGGGTTAAACGGATTCGTAGTGATAATGGAACTGAGTTCAAAAACGCTGTAATTGGTGTATATTGCCTCTCAAAGGGCATAGTGCATCAATTTAGTGCACCATATGAGCCTCAACAAAATGGGGTGGCCGAACGTAAAAACAGGACATTGATTGAGGCTGCAAGGACTATGCTTTCGGATTCAAAGCTTCCTACCATGTTTTGGGGGGAGGCAGTAAATATCGCATGCCATATTTTAAACCAAGTCCTTACAGTCAAATCTTTGAACAAAACCTGTTATGAAATTTTGAATAAACGGCCACCTAATTTAACTGGCTTCGAACCGTTTGGGGTACCATGTACTTTACTGCGAACAAAGCATCAACCTATGTTTGGTGAAAAGGATGACGAAGGATACTTCCTAGGTTATGTGCCGAACTCACCAAACAAACGGGTTTTTAATAAAACAAATGGTACAGTAGAGATTGTGTATAACATTGAAGTCACAAGTTATACACATGAACCCCAAACAAGTCCAGAATGAATATTTGACTATGATAAATTATTTGAGTCATTTAACATTCCTTTAGATGAAAATGAAGGTACAATCGAAAAGGACATGGCGACGTTGCATCTGAATGACGAAGGTCATACCTTTCCGAGGACTACATTTCAACCAACATCCGAGCCTTCTTCGACTGCAGATGGATCTCCAGAAGTTACTGATCCAGAGGCACCTTCAACTGAGAATCAGACTCAGGCACCAAATTCCAACTCTGAGGAAACTGTCCACGAGGAGGAAAATATGGAATCTGAGGATGTTCCCCCATTAGGTGAAATAGGATCTAACTTAGGAGATAATCTGACAGTTGACGAGATAGAGACCTCTAGGATCAACAAGAACCATCCTATAGAAAGCATCATAGGAAATCCTAACGATGGTGTGAGGACTAGGAGTAGTCTAAAGAACAACACTGTGTTGTTGTCGATGATAAACGACTCTGAGGCATATCATACCTGTCTCTATTCTTGTTTCATCTCGCAAGTAGAGCCTAAGAATGTGCAAATGGCACTAAAGGATAACTCCTGGGTTGAAGCGATGCAGGAAGAACTCTCTCAGTTTAGGAAACTAGAAGTGTGGGAGTTAGTTACATTACCTCGAGGGGAAACTGCAATAGGAACCAAATGGGTTCTTAAGTGCAAAAGAGACGATCGGGGTATAGTCAAGGGTTTCAACCAAGAGGAGGGAATCGATTACAATGAGGTGTTTGCACCAGTAGCTAGGCTGGAAGCCATTAGGTTGTTTCTGGCTTTTGCTTCCTTCAAGGGCTATAAGGTATATCAAGTTGATGTGAAGAGTGCTTTCCTCTATGGGAAAGTGAAGGAGCTGGTGTATGTAGAACAGCCGCCCGGATTTACAGATGCAAACTATCCTGATAGAGTATATCGTTTAGATAAGGCTCTATATGGATTGCATCAAGCACCAAGGGCGTGGTACGAGACTCTATCCAACCATCTGCTAGAGAACGGGTTTGAAAGGGGTAGGATAGATAGTACGCTGTTTGTTAAGAGAAAGGGAGAACACTTCATCTTGGTACAAGTGTACGTAGATGATATCATTTTTGGATCATCAGACGAACAAATGTGCGAAGATTTCGAGAAGGTGATGAAGTCGAAATTCGAGATGAGTGCAATGGGAGAGTTAAATTTCTTTTTGGGGTTACAAGTTGACCAGAAGAAGGAAGGTATGTTTATCCATCAGACGAAGTATGTCTATGACATATTGGAACGTTTCGGGATGGAAGGAACGAAACTGACTGCCCATTTCAGCACGCCGATTCAAGTGAATCACAATCTCGGACCGGGTACCGAAAGTGATACCGATGTGGATCCGACGTTATATCGGGCCATGATTGGATCACTTATGTATTTAACTGCTTCAAGACCTGACATCATGTTTGCTGTGTGTATTTGTGCTAGGTTTCAAGCCAATCCGAAGGAGATGCAATGAAAGCTGTGAAGCGGATTCTACGATACCTCAAGTCGAAACCGAAGCTGGGACTTTGGTATCACGCGGAGGGAGATCTAGAGTTGGTGGCGTTCACGGATTCTGACTACGGAGGATGCAGCTTGACGCGCAAATCAACAACTGGAGGTTGTCAATTCCTAGGAGGGAGACTGGTATCCTGGCAATGCAAGAAACTGACGTCGGTAGCCGTGTCAACGTGCGAGGCCGAGTATGTTGCTGCTGGTAGTTGCTGCTCACAGGTTCTGTGGATACAACAACAATTGCAGGATTACGGTTTGGCTTACACTCAAACTCCCATTAGGATAGATAACCAATCCACAATTGCTATAACAAATAATCCAGTTAAACACAACAAAACAGAGCACATAGACATTAGGCATCATTTTATTCGTGATTGTGCTGAAAAGAACTTAATCAAGTTGGTAAAAGTGGCAACGGAAGATAATAATGCTGATTTATTTACCAAAGCCTTTGATAAGTCACGGTTTGAATATTTAATTCAACTAAATGGAATGCGCAACCCAGAGTAATTTGACCTTAGCAGTAGTTTATTTCCTTTTATAGTTGTAGTATTTCTTTCTGTTTATAGTAAGTCTGCTAAATTAGGATAGTTTCTATTTTTAGTAAGTTAGTAGGTTATCTGCTTTTATTGCTATTTCTTATGAAAAACAAAAGAAAAAAAAAAGAAAGAAAGAAAACCATAAAAATTCAAAAAAAGAGAATATCAGAAAAGGAGTTAAGTCTTAGATGCATAGGTTCAAAGTGACAAAAATTAGCACCGTCGTTACAAACTCTAAGTGTTTAGGCTTTCACACATAATGCACCTAAAATTCTAAGTGTTATACTTTATTTTAGATTGATGTGTTGGTAGGCATAATACATATAGGGAGTCCCAAGGCAAATAAAATATTCAAGAAAAAGTCAAACGTGTCACTAACTTAGATGTATAACCAATCGGTCTTAATTTTTATGTACAAGACACACAAATTTTGAGTCTAAATGAGGTATGCAAACTTTCTGGGGATGTATAGCAACATCAAATACATCTAAAAATGGAAACCATAGAAAAATCATAAGGAATTGAGAGTCAAAAACATGTAACTTTGTTGTACGTAAGTACAGACCTGTTACATCTGTTTTGATTCGGGTTTGCAAGATAAGTCGCTTTGTTGTACGTCAGTACAGACCTGTCACCGCTGTCTTGCTAGCTTTAAAAATAAACCTTAAGTCAAACTAAGACACTTTGTTGTATGAAAATACAGACTTGTGTCCGATGTTTGTCTTTTAATGAAAGTTTGCAAGTACCAACAAGTTAGAATCATTGTCTGTATGCCTTGATCATAAAAGTATGTCTATGTCTGAGTCACGTAAGATAATTTCATGATAAATAAAAATGCCAAGGGATATTCCGAAATGTAGCATGTTTAAAGGGGTAAATACCAACAATCGGCTAAATGGGTATTTCACGACAAACAATCAAAGGAATAAAAAATTCCTAAGTGTGAAAGTTTAAGTACTGAAAGTGCGTATCTGACACCGCTATCTGATTGAATCTTTCTTCGACTATACTCATCAAAAATATTTTGTTAAGTGTTTAGCATAGGTTGTAAATTTTAATAAGTGTAGTTTAAGTCTAAGTAAAATGTTTGTTCAAAATTTTAAAATTTTATTTTTTACTTTTACTTAATTTTATTTTTATTTTCATTCTTATTTTTATTTTCATTCTTATTTTTATTTTTATTTTATTTTTCATTTAGTTAGGAAAAAGGTCAAAAATTACTGAGGGTGCATTCATAGTTGAATAAAATAAACATTGTGTGAATATCTTGTGCTTAGGGTAAAAGATTTGGCATAGTTTATTCCGTTACACCATAAAATTGAAAAAGTTGAATTTATTTCAAAATTTTTGAAATTTTCAAAGTATCAGGGGGTAATTCGAGTTTAGGTTAAACTTGAAATTGGGGGATCTCGAATCTGTCAGTAGATTCGAAAGTGGCCATAGACTCGAAGGTAGGTTGTATAAATAGGTTAACAGTAATTGCCATTAAGTTATCTGTTTTCGAATCTATACTCTCGAATCTATCAGGCGATTTCGAATCTATTGTTCTCGAGTTTGCCGATTTCACTAAAATCATCTATTTGTCGAGTTTCTTGCTTGTGTGTTCGAATCTACTCCTAGATCTAGGTATAAACAACTGGTTTGTACAAGATTTGAGTAGTCTTATACACCATTAAAGACAAAATCACCGAATTTTGATGGTTTATTGGTCGAAAACTTGGTTTTCAAAATTACAAAGTTTGGACCGTTGAAGAGTCAAATTAAAAGCAAATATCTTTGATTAGAACCTAGTAGGGCTAATGAATGTGATTTTATGAGTCCAAAATGGTTAAAATCATGGATATTGGTGATGATACAGGCCGACGATATCGAATCTGTTCATGACCACTCTCGAGTTTGTCAGTAAACTCGAGAAGGTCATTACATTCGAATGTGTCATCAAACTCGAAAAAGGGTTACCTCGAATCTGTTTGTTTCGAATTTGTCATTTTATTTGAATTATTCAATTTAATTTTATTTCAACTTGTAGAAATTCATATGTGTTGGATTTTGTACTTACACAAGTTCAAAATAAAACAAGTTTGAATTTAAACAAGTTTATTCATTTTTAATAATTCTAATATTTTATCGATTGTGCAGACATGGCAGATATAGTGTTCGTGCCTAAGCATAATATGGTCATTCCCACCGACCATAATATTCCTGAAGCGCAGGGCTTCCGACAAATGGTGGATTTCCTAGTGGAGTCTAGGATTTTGTTCGCATTGTCCCATAACATCCAAATCATTATTCCATATGTGCGGCAGTTTTACGAGCATTTGCAAGTTGATTGCACTGTCACCTCGACAGTTCTAAGGACTAGAATAGCTGGACAGCCGTTAGTCTTTTCTGCTGATATGCTACGTCAGGTTCTGCAGTTGGGGACTCAGGAGGAAGAAAATGGGCCTATAGACTTTCCTTTAAGTATTAGGCAAGCTGCTTTTCTGAGGATGGGGTATAGCTTGGATGTTACTAAGACATCCTATATGAAGAGTGGACTCATAGGGCAGTGGAGATTTTTGGCGCACGTATTCATGGTGTGTTTTGCGGCCAAGAAAGCGGGTTTTGACTACATTGTATCGAAGATCCAATCCGGGATTATCGCATTGGTGTATAATCGGCGTTTCAGCTTTTCAGAGATCTTTTTCTTGGAGTTCGTTCATCAAATAACGGCTCCGGAGCAGCAGAGATTCCTTCTATATCCTCGTTTTATAATGATGCTCATCCGGCACTTTTTGCCTAATTTGCCGCAGCTAAATGAGATTCAAAGTGTAGCGGTCATTGATAAAAGGATTTTTGCTGACTGCTCTGTGCACAGAGGAAGACTAGCAGTTCCGGTCGAGCGACCTTTGTTCGGGGCTGTAATAGACAGGAACTTTGTGGCACCAGATAATGCCAATATGGCAGGTGAGGTAGAAGTTCAGCTTAGACAGCCACAACAACAACCGCAACAACCGCGTGCTCAGCAACAGAGGAGACGCCAAAGATCAGCAACAAGTCAAACTCAAGCAAGTAGGCATTCGACTTGTCAACCCCAACAGGCACAAGAGGCAGAGCCTTCAGGTGCACAACCCGAATCTGATCAGTTATGTCAAACATTACATGAGATTTGGGAAGCTGGTCCTCATGCTAATGAAAAGATAACAGCTGAGCTTATTGATCAACTGCTAGAGCCTCCGGAAGGAGAAGATGATGTTTTTAGGGATGTAGATGAATATGAACCGGAGCAAACAGGTAATGATGTGTCGTCTTCAGCCACTGAATCTGAAGATATGGAAGAAATAGAAGTTGAAGCTCCAGAGAATGCAACTGCAAATCCGTCCTTTCAAATCAGGACATATGGATCGAGATTGGTAGTGACTGAAGAAGCTACTCGGCGTCGAGCTTTAAGGGAGTCTGATGACTTTGATTTTGATGAAGAAGAGGTCGCTCCATTAGTGACAAGGCAAAGGGCTAAACGTCATCGGTTTATGCAAGGAACTTCCTCAGCTTCAGCCGCACACCCTGAAGTATCTCAACCTCCAACTACTCAAACTACCATTCCACCATCACCACCACATCTTGAACCGCACATCCCATCACCCATCCTTCCGACCCCAATACAATCCATTCCATCCACCTCATCCACCTACGCAGACAATCAGAGGTTTTTACAACTGAAAGATAGAGTTGACTTCCAGCAGATCCAAATCTTTGGCCTGACAACGGCAATCGGTGAGATTCAGAAGCATAATGCAAATCTGGATAATGAGAATGCCGATCTGAAAAAGATTGTGGACAAAGTACAGGAAGAGAATTTGGAGCTGAAAACTTTTGTCGCTGATCAAGCAGCTGAACTAAGATCGATGCGCTCCCTGGTTGAGCAATTAATGAAAAATATAAAGGCTCAGGGGGAGACATCCTGCCATGATCAAGTGGAGCGGCCGAGGGATGATGATGATAATGATGAAGATGACCACGACAATGATCCCAGCACTCAAAGACAGAATGAGCCAGTAGATTTTTCTGCTGCTCAGGATGCTCACACTCAGGGGGAGCCGAGTCAATCAGGAGCTAAAGAAGGAGAGGCCAGTTCATCCAAACCTACAGAGTCTGAGATAAATGAGATGATTGATGCACTTATGGATCTCGACGATGACCCGATGGACTTGGGCTTTGATTTTAAGGATGATATGGAGGAATTAGAAGAAGGAGAATTTGTTCCTGAAGATATAACGGATTGGAAGTCAGATGATGAGGTTTGTGCTGATGAAGATGATGAAGCTAATGAGATCATCGTTCAGCAAAACCCAATCACAGATACGTATGTGATAGAAGGAAATGATGTGGTTAGCATAGAAGTAGTCAATGCTGCTTTAAATGTTGATTCATCAATAGAAGAGCCTGCCAGAGAGCTGACCAATGAAGAGAAAAGAAAGCTATGGTTCAGGGCAGAGCAAAAGGAGTTAAAGTTGAAGAAGAAGATGAATGTGCCGGGTACTGGAGAGCTATCCGGAAGCATAATGAGCTGGTTCTTTGATAGGGAATTGCAGCTATTCATAATCAAAAGAAAAGATGGTCTCCAGTACCTCAGAAGGACTCTGAAAGTGTTCAACTCTTTGCCGAAGTTTGAGATAAAGGCGTTAGCTTGGAAAGAACTAATCAATATCGGCAACGACCCTTACGCAGAAATAATTGCCAAAATCATAAGAAAAGAAGGAAGGTCGAGGAAGTTTGAACGTCTTAATCCGAGGATAGGAAAATGAGTAATGGATCATTCACGAATTGATCCTCTGACTGGGCGTCCATGGATGAAGATACAATACAGACCAGTAAGATGTCTGAGAAAGGTGCCACTCAAGCCAATGCCACAGGACGTCATGAAAAACTTAAACTGGTGGTATGTGGAGAGTGAAATGGGAGAAGCCGTGATGGAAGATTTTGAAGAAAAAGTAATTCTTAGAGTCTACGATCCTCTTCACCTGGTAAACCTTTCTAAAGATGACCTTCAAATACTACATGCTCATAAGATATCAAGCGACACCCATATGGATGGTGAGGCTAGAAAGTATGAAAATGTAGTTAGAGTGTGTGTTGAGAAGGGTCTGTATGCTGGCAGCAGTTTGAATAAATAATAAACAAAGTACTTAATCAAATGTGTGAATTGTTAGAAGCTATCGTCAAGGGGGAGTCTGTTGGTACACCCTGTGTGACGATAGCAGTCTAAGTGATCCAACATTGTGGTTTAGCAAGTGTTTCATATATATGTTTATATATGTTTGATAATTATTATTGATTGTATGTTTGAACTTGATGTAACGTATTACAAGAAGTTCAAACATAAAGATCAAAGATAAAATCAAACATAAGTTAAAAACATAAGTTTCTAATACAAGTTTTATATGAGAAAGTCGAATTTGGGTTAAATTCGAATTCACAAGTTAGTCAGATTCGAATCTATGGTAGATTCGAATATATTCCAGTAGGCAGACTCGAGAGTGTCAGATGGGACAAACTCGAATGGGCTTTGGGCCTAATTCGAGTTTGGCCCATTGCAGACTCGAATAAGCCTCTATAATTAGGGATAGCCTCGAATAATTATCAGACTTTTTGCAGAAATCGAGAGAGATTAAGCAAAAGGCGATTCGAGTTTATCATCAGTGTTAGTGTTGTTTCGGAGAGAATCAATTCGTAGGTGCATCCGTCGTAGTTCGTGCAGCTTATTGATAGTCTCCGTGTTCCTAGTGAGAGTTGTTATCGTCTACCCGTTAACGAGGATTCCGCACTCGTTGACGGTTCCGCGTCTAGATAGATCTGTGTTAGGTAGAGCTTACATTGCTCCTTGTAGCTGATCAAATAGATCATCGATTCTGGGCAGAGGATACTTATTCTTGATTGTGACTTTGGTCAACTCACGATAGTAAATGCACATACGGAGAGTCTTGTCTTTCTTTTTAACAAACAAGACAGGTGCACTCCATGGAGATGAACTAGGTCGGATAAATCCCTTCTTTAACAGATCTTGCAATTGCTTTGACATTTCCTGCATTTCTGCAGGCGCAAGTCTGTAGGGAGCTTTAGCGATGGGAGCCGCACTAGGAACCAAGTCAATGCCGAATTCAACTTGTCGTTCCGGTGGCACTCAAGATATATCATCAGGGAATACGTCTTGGAACTCACAGACGATAGGAATATCGGATACAGATTTCTTGTTACCCTCAGAGACAGTTTCAGATGAGACATAACACAAGTAGTATTCGTGACCCTTAGAAAGATATTTACGCGCTTTCTCAACAGATATTATACAATGAGCACCTTTACGTTTGTCGCCTTTGATTTCTATCACTCGGCCGTCTGAAGTCTTGATTTGAATGATTCGGCAGTTGCAGACAATCGTAGCTTCATTATTCGTTAGCCAGTCCATGCCGATGATGACTTAGAACTCTTTTAACGGAATTGGGATAAGATCGAGGTTGAACACAACGTGCTTGACAAGTAATGTGCAGTTACGGTATACGGAATCAGCCATAACATAATTGTTACTGGCCGTCTCTATATCGAGTATAACAGGAAGCTTCGAAGGAAACTTAGATAATCTTTGCGCAAAAGTAGTCGAGGTGTATGAACGACTTGCACCGGAATCGAATAACACACGCGCAGGTATTGAATTTAGTAAGAACGTACCAGTGACCACATCAGGGGTTTCTTTCGCTTCCTCCGCTGTTATCTGAAATGCGCGGGTCCTTGCAGTTGGAGTTGCGGCTGAACTTTTCATTGTAGAACCTCCAGCTGATGATTGCGATTGACCTCGGTGTCCACTATGACACTGATACATGATGTGTCCACGCTTTCCGCATTTAGCACATCCAAGACCTCGCTGGGGACACTCTTCTCTACTATGGCCGATCCTGCTACATACATAGCACGTGACGTCGTCCGGATTACACAATAACATATGTGATTTTCTACATCTCTTGCAGAATCGTGGTTCATTCGTTAGAGAATAGGCTTGAGCTTTCTGAGGTGAGCTGTATTGTGAGGATTGTTGAGATTGCTGAGACTGAGATTTTTTTGTCATGAAAAATCTACGGAATCTCTACTTCTTTGGAGGAGAAGGACATGTCGGATTCGTTGATGGAGCATAGAGTTGATCACCGTACTCTAAATATCCCCTCTCAATCTACCTTTCCGCTTCAACCATTTCCTATAAAATTTATACTTTATTGCGCTCATTGGGTGTCGATATCTCGGGTTAAGTCCTCCACCAAATCGGTTCATCTTTCTTTCTTCAGTAGCTACCTGATACGAGGAATAGCCACAGAGCCGCGAGAATTCGTGCTCGTACTCGTCTACAGTCTTGGTTCCTTAGGTTAGCAGCATCAGTTGAACCTCCATCTTGTCTTGTTGGTCAACAGGAAAATATTTCTTATTAAACATATCGAGGAATATCCCACTCTAAAGTTTAGATGACTTCATTGCCATAAATATTTCTCTGGGTTATCCACCAGGCACGGGCAGCGCCGACGAACAAAGCCGATGCATAACTCACTTTCTTTGATTCCAAGCAATCGGAGATTCTGAAGATTTCCTCAGTATCACTTATCCAATCCATCGCCTGGATTGGGTTGACTGTACCCTCAAAGTTAAGGGCACCGCTTGCTTTAAAATCATTGAACTTACAGCCTTTCGGCTGCTCAATTTGGGCATTAGGGGTAGAGTTATCAGAATCAGATTCATCATTCTGGATTTGTTTTTCTTTTCTCTTATTCTTTTTGTGAGCACGTCTTTTTGCTTCGGCCTCATCTCTAGCCTGAAGCTGTTCTTGCATATTCTTGTTTTGTTGTTCTGAATGTTGGGCTAATAATCGTTGTACCATTTCAAACATTTGCTGAGGAGTCATGTTGTTGGGAATGTCACCTGATCCTGACATCTTTAATGAAAATTAAAATTATTTAACTATTAGTTTATAGACTTAGATCTATGTACCCTTTTTCCCATCCTAACAGTCTGTACATCCTATCTCAGTTCAAACCACCAAAATGATTGATACATATGTATTGATTCAGTTTGAGACCAAGTATTACTCATGTAATACTTGATTCACTCAAACTATGGGCTCTGATACCATCCTATGAAGACCTCCCCTTACGGGGCAGTCCTCAGAGTCTAGGTCCCACATCTTGCAACACAATATCAATCATAACTAAGATAGAGTAATTTAAGTTGCGGAATTTCAGATTACAAGTACAAACATTAGGATAAATTTAATACAATTTTTTAGTGCTGATTATAGTATTCAAATTAAACTTATAAAGGGTACAAGACTAATCTAATTCATGTCATCATATAATAAAATTAAATCTACCCAGACCACCACAATCATCATCTGCCAATCAGTACCGAAGGGTTTGTTGAGTAGTGGTCTATGAAAACTACAACTTGATTCTTTTAAGACCTAAGAACTAGCTCCGGCAGGTGACTTTCCGTTATCTTTTCCTGTAAAAAGTGTAAACAACATCTGTAAGCAAATCTTAGTGAGAATATAGATTTTCAGATTACATGCATTAATCAAGCGGATCATGGGTCAAAGCGTGATATGTCTGGACTGCCGCTACAGCCACTCATGATTGAGACATAGTGGTCATAGAGTCGGATGATGTTCAGCCCACGCTCATGCTTTTAGTGGAAGCTATCCACTTATGCTGGGCTAGCTACCAGCGGTCGTCATGGGGGAACATCGGAGTATCAATACCAAGTTCAATAGAACTGGTGACATAGCTAGGTCTAGAACAATAGACCGACAAGGCTAATCATGCTAAGCTGAATCAATATGTCAAAAATTCGATCAATAAGGAAAGCATAGTAATCAAAGTCATGATAGCAATAATTTCATAGCAATATCTGAAATGAACTGTAAGTACAATGTCATGCGAAATGATAAGACAAAAAGCTATCATGATCCACAGGGCATCACCGAACCATGGTGTGCACTGGTCACAATCCAGCTGAGCTAGTATGAATGTCAAATAATCTATCATCAACAATATGTCTCAACCAAAAGTCTAGCAAGCAAAACTGAATATGTATAACTCACTGGTTCTGTGGCTTTATCAAGCAGATTTAAATCCACCACCTGAGTTATCCCAGGATTTATCTTTAATATTGATCTATCTAATCTCTGGCTTTTCTTTTCAATCTGAGACTCACTTTCAGTCTCTTTAATTCTTTAGTTCTTTGTTCAAAATTTATCTGAACCTGTTCAAAATCATTCCATAGCAAGAACATTTTAGGTCTAAATCTTTATCTGATGTGATTCTGATAATTGATAACTTATAACTCATTATATATTCATTGGTTCATTTTCTTTGTTTCTAATTCTCAAAAGATCAATATATATATCATGGTATTGTAATTGTATACTATCAATTATTTATGATTTTAATTTATCAAAATAGGACTTTCGGATTCGGACCATTCGGATTCGGACTTGTCCGGATTCGGTCAACCAAATTCGGATTTGTCCGAATTGAGTCATCCGGATTCGGACCGGCTAGGCCATCCGAACTAAGTACCCGAATTCGGACCAAGCCGACCGTACTGGGCCATCCGAAGTATATCGGAACCGAAATGGAGGCATCCGAATTTGGGACTATTCGAATTCAAGGTGGGTCCGAATTAGCACCTCATCCGAATTAAACATTAGATCCGAAATGGCACCATCCGAATTCGGATCCCAGACTTATAATTTTTCCAGAAATTGTTCTTCGTGTTTATCTTGTGTTCATACGGATTTTCATCAAAATTTAACAAAATTCATTTTTATGAACATGCAACTTATAATAAAGCTTTATTATCATTATTAAAGTGTTTTTACACTATTTTCCCTACCATTAACATAATTTATATAATCCAAATCATCCAAAATAAGCATTTTTGTCAAGAACACAATATTACACAAAATTTCAGATTTTGGACTTCTTTGGATGAATTAACAACTGATTTTTATTTCTTTAACATTTAATAACTTCATTACATGATTATCTATTAGAATTTTTTAACATGCAACTAAAATTTTCATATTAAAATTCCTAAGTTTCGGTTTATCTCAAAACCGAACCAAAACTCATAAAACTATGAAATTTAATCAAATATTACCTCGAAATCTTGTAGTTTCTTTGTTGCTTGTTGTTGTTTGTAACTTCCCTTGAATTTAAGCTTCAATTGATTGCAATTTTATGAATTATCTTGGATCATTTGTGAAATAGCCGATTGTAGAGAGAGCAAGAAGAGAGATAGTGAAATTTTCTTTATGGTGTGATAATGTTCATAAATTGAGGTTATATATTTCATTTTGACATTATGTGAAATTAACCCACTTCCACTTTTGTATTTTACACCTCTTTTTAATTTAATCATCTTTAATAATTTATAACAAAAATATAATTTAATTAAATAATCTCATACTTAATTAAATTACAAGACAAATAATGTAATTAGATTACATTATTGGATCAAATATAGAAATTAAAGCTGGACCAAAAGTTAGGTTGTTACAACATATAATGTTATGGACTGAAATTAAAGTGAAAAGAGGTTACCTAATGGTGCCAAAGGTCGGAAAGACAAGAAAACCGAAAGAAAATTATGTATTTTTGAGCTTGATCGGCTGTTAATGGATGTTTAGGCGGTGGTGGTCAATGGTTTGAGAGAGAATAGGAGGAGGAAGATCCGCGTAAATATTGAAGATGGGCCGGTGGTTTTCTTAAAAATTTAAAAAACAAAATGGGCCAAAAATAAACACACAAATATTTTAACAAAATTAAAAAAATTAGCCCACCAAAAGAAACTTTTTGTATTTTTATGATTTTTCTTTGAAAAACAAAACTAATACAGAAGTTACTAACTAATTTTAACATAAAGAAGATAAAAAAATATTTTTGTGATTTTCTAAAAAAATTAAGTTACGACAAATTAAGTTAAGACAAATTAAGTTAAGATAAAAATAGAAGAAATAGACATTTTTTTGACTTTTTGAAATATTGAAAATAAAATAAAATATTTTTGTGTTTTTCTAACATATGGCATTAAAATAAAAATTTAAAAATTTAAACAACCTAAAATTTAAAATTATAGAGAAATTAAAAACGACACAATAAATAAACTAACATCCTAATATACTCCCCTTCAAATAAACACATATCCTTTTTCTTTTTAAAACTCTTGAACCTTTTCAACCTTTAAGATACAAACAAACCTGGATAGATTGGCGTCCCACTCAATGATGAACAATTCATATAGCAATTTGTCAGTATCATTAATTTTGAAAAATGTACATAGATACGAAAATATTGAAGTTTAATTTTATGACACACCCCTTAAATTTAAATAATAGATATTTTCCAAAATAAAGGAGTTTCAAACACGTATGTTAGAAATTGAATTATTTTAGAAAATGTATGATGTTTAACTAGAAGGTGGATTCAGCATGCCGATATGTGATACTAAAAACATAAAACGGGGTTCGTCTAAAGCTTTAGTAAAAATATCAGCAAGTTGATATTCCGTGCCAACAAAATCTAATTCAATTGTTTCCTTTTCTACGTGATCTTCAATAAAATGATATTAGATATCTATATGTTTTGTTCGTGAGTGCTGCACGGGATAGGAAGAAAAAGCAATCGCATTTCTAGAATCTCAGTATATTGAGATGTTGGTGAGCGAGAACCCATAATCACGTAATTGTGTTCTTATCCACAGCACTTGAGAGCAACAGCTTGCGGCTGCTACATACTCGGCTTCAGTTGTGGATGTTGAAACACAATTATGCTTTTTGGAGGACCAACTCACCGGTCTGTCTCCAAAGAACTATATTCCGCCCAATGTGCTCTTCCTATCAACTCTACAACCTGCAAGATCAGCATCTGACAAGGCAGTAAGATCAAAATTGGTTCCCTTTCGATACCAGAGACCAAGATCGGGTGTACCCTTAAGATAACGGAAAATGCGTTTTACCGCAGTGAGGTGTGATTCTTTTGGGTCGGCCTGAAAACGACCACAAAGACATGTTGAAAACGTTATATCTGGTCTACTGGCCATCAGATACATTAAGGATCCAATCATCCCTCTGTAAGTTGTATTGTCGACACTTTTCCAGAAGGATGAGTGTCAAACTTACAGTTGGAAGCCATGGGAGTTGCGATACTAGTGCAAGAGTCTAACTTATACTTCTTGAGAATGTCAAGAGTATATATTGATTGGTTCACGAAAGTCCCATTTTCAAGTTGTTTGACTTATAATCCGAGGAAAAAGTTCATTTCCCCCATCATACTCATCTCAAACCTGGACTACATTAGGGATGAAAAATCCTTACAGAAATTACTGTCAGTAGATCCAAATATAATATAGTCGACATTGTAACAACCTAATTTTTGATCCAGTCGTAAATTCAGTATTTTTGAACCGATAATGTAATATTATTACATTATTTGAATTATAATTTAATTAAGTTATGAAATATTTAATTAAATTATATAAATATTTAAAGGTATGATTTAATAATTATTAAAGATAATTAAATAAAAGAGATATAAGATACAAAAAGTAATAGTGGGTTAAGTTGCAAATATAACTAAATGTATATATAAACCATGAAATCAGATTAAAGGATCATTAAGCATCAAATCTCTTTCTCTCTCTACTCTCTCTCTACTCTCTCTCTAAAAATCTCACAAAGTTCATCAAAAATCACCCTAATTTGCAATCAAGTTGAAGTATTAATCAAGGAAGAGTTACAAGAAGTGATAAACAACAACAATCTACAACGAATTTGAGGTAAAAATCGTTGATTTCTGATTTCTTTGTTTTCGGTTTTGAAGGAAAAATTCGAATTTAACATTTTCAGGTGATTAAAGTTATTTTAGCTTAAGTATTAACTCGAATCTGATAGATTATGTATAATATAATCGAAACTAGGCTTATTACTTAACATACTCGTGATTTTAGGCTTAGAAATGTATGAATTAAAGCTGTAAAATAAGAACAAATTCGAGATGTCAAGAACAAACTCGAAATGCATGGAACAAACTCGAGTTTTTGCTAAATTCGAAATTATATTCGAATTTGACCAATAAATTCGAGATAATGCCTTCAAATTTAGTTATAGAGTTCGAACTAACCCTAAATTCGAAATGGGATCCGAATTTAACCCCTCATTCGCATTTGATACATTTGAAATAGTCCACATGCTCGAATTTAATGTATATGATTCAAATTTAACTCCCTAACGAATATAGTGAATAAAACATTTGAACAACGCATAAAATAACAAGAATGTTAGCAAAATGATTATATATATTAATATATATATACTGATCCTTTGAGAACTTAATGAAACAATGAATATGAATGAAAGAAAGATTTATGAATGATCAGCTATCAGAATCAGATAAAATAAAGATTTTAAAGATAAAAGATGATGATATTGACATGAGATTGAAATGATATGATTCTGGATAGGTTCAGTGAAATTCTGAACATTGATTTAAAGATTTAAAAGCGGGTCAAAGATTTGAATTGACAGAGAACGAATTGAAAAAGATAAAATCCTGAGATAACTCAGGTGAAAGATTTTACACCTATTTGATAAAGACCCAGATCTGTGAGTTATAGATATTCAGATTTAACATGCTTGAAATTCCGGTTGAGACATATTGTTGATGCTAGATTGATTTGACATTCATATAATCAGCTGGATTGTGACCTGTGCACACCATGATTGGGTGTTGCCCAGAGGATCATGATAGCTATTTGACTTATCACTTCATATGATATTGCATTTACAGTTCATTTCTGACATTGCTTTGAGATTATTGCTCTCACGACTTGATTACGTATGCTTCCTCATTGCATATACTTTGACATTTGATTCAGCTTGATTAGCGTCATTGGTCTATTGTTCTAGACCTGGCTATTTCACCAGTTCTATTGAACTTGGTAATGACCCTCCGATGTTCCACCACGTTGATTTACTGGTAGATAGCCCAGTATGTGGCTGATCCCCATGATTTAAGCGTGAGCATTGCTTGAACATCATCCGACTCTATGACTTCTATGTCTCAATCATGAGGGCTGTAGCGGCAGCCAAGACATATCACGCTAGACTTATGATCCGCTTGACCATGCATGTTGATTTGAAAATCTATTTACTCACTAAGCATTGCTTACAGTTGATACCTTACATTTTTACAGGAAAAGATAAAGGAAAGTCACATGTTGGACCTAGTTCTTAGGTCTATCAAGAATTCAATCGAAGTTTCCATTGACCACTACTCAACAAAGCATTTCAGTACTGATTGGCAGATGAAATTGTGGTGGTATGGGTAGATTGATTTGATTATATGATGACATGAACTAGATTAGATAGTACCCTTTATAAGTTTAATTTAAAAACTTTAATCTGTATGAAACTTAAATCCTAATATGTTTGTACCTGTAATTTATAATTCCACAATTAATTACTCTATCTTAGTTATGGTTGATATCGTATTGCAAGATTTGGGACCTAGACTCGTGTCTACCGCCCCATGAGGGGTGGTGTTCACAGGATGGTATCAGAGTCCATAGTTTGAGTGAATCAAGTATTACGTGAGTATACTTGGTCTCAAACTGAAGCAATACATATGCATCAATCATTTAGGTGGTTTGAACTGAGATAGGATGTACAGACTGTTAGGATGGGAAAAAAGGTACATAGATCTAAGTCTATAAAATGATAGTTGAATGATTTTAATTTTCAGTTAAGATGTCAGGATCAGGATCAGGTGACATACCAAACAACATGACTCCTCAACAAATGTTTGAAATGATGCAACAACTTTTAGCCCAACATTCTGAACAACAAAATAAGATTATGCAAGAACAGTTTCAGGCCAGAGATAAGGCCGAAGCTAAAAGACATAAAGATAAAAAGAATAAGCGAAAAGAATAGCAAATCCAGAATAATGACTCTGATTCTGATAAATCGAACCATGAAACCCAAATTGAGCAGCCGAAAGGCTGTAAGTATAAAGATTTCAAAGCTAGCGGTGCCCTGAACTTTGAGGGTGCAGTTAATCCAATTCAGGCGATGGATTGGATCAGCCATACTGAAGAGATCTTTAGAATCTCTGACTGTTTAGAATCTAAGAAAGTAAGTTATGCGTCTGCGTTGTTCGTTGGTGCTGCCCGTGTATGGTGGAAAACACAGAGAAGCATTTATGGCGAGGAAGTAATACAGACTCTAGAATGGGATCAGTTCTTAGACATGTTCAACGCGAAGTATTGTCCGATCGATCAGCGAGACAAGATGGAAGTACAACTAATGCAGTTGACTTAAGGAACTAAGACTGTTGATGAATATGAGCATGAATTCTCACGGCTTTGTGGCTACTCCTCGTATCAAGTAGCTTATGAAGAAAGAAAGATGAATCGATTTCGCGGAGGGCTTAACCCGAGATACCAACATCCGATGAGCGCGATAAAGTATAAGTCATATCTGCAAATGGTTGAAGCGGCTAGACAGATCGAGAGAGGATACCTAGAGTATGGCGATCAGCTCTATGCTACATAAGCTATTCCGACATGTCTTTCTCCTCCGATGAAACAGAGATTCAGCAGATTCTTCATACCAAACAAATCTCAGTCCCAGCAACCTCAGCAATCCCAACAATACAGTTCGCCTCAGAAAGCACAAGCCTACACTTTAACGAACGAGCCACGATTCTGCAAGAGATGCAGAAAATCACATATGGGGCTGTGTAACCCAGATGACGTCACTTGTTTTGCGTGTAACAGAATCGGTCACAGCAGTGAAGAATGTCCTCAGCGAGGACTTGGATGTGCGAAATGCGGAAAGCGCGGACACTTCATGTATCAGTGTCGTAGCGGACCACAAGTTCAGTCAGAATCGTCAGCTGGAGGGTCTACGATGAAAAGGTCAGCTGCAACTCCGACGGCAAGAACCCGAGCATTTCAGATAACAGCCGAGGAAGCAAAAGAAACTCCTAAAGTAGTTACCGGTACGTTCCTGTTAAATACGATACCTGCTTGCGTATTATTTGATTCTGGTGCTAGTCGTTCCTTTATATCGACTTCTTTCGCACAAAGATTATCCAAATCTCCATCGAGGCTTCCCGTAGTTCTTGACATTGAGACAGCCAGTAACAGTTACGTTATGGCTGATTCCGTCTACCGAAATTATACTCTGCTTGTTGACAATATCGTATTCAATCTCGACCTTATCCCGATTCCATTGAAAGAGTTCGAAGTTATCATCGGCATGGATTGGCTAATGAATAACGAGGCTACGATCGTCTGCAACCGCCAAATCATCAGAATTAAGTCTTCAGACGGCCGAGTGTTAGAAATAAAAGGCGAGAAGAGGAAAGGTGCTCACTGCTTCATTTCAGTTGAAAAAGCTCGTAAATATCGGTCTAAGGATCATCAATCTTATTTATGCTATGTCTCGTCTGAATCCGTCTTTGAAGCCAAAAAGAAATCCTTATCTGATATCCCTATCGTCTGTGAGTTCCCAGACGTATTTCCGGACGATATTTCTGGAGTGCCACCGGAACGTCAAGTCGAATTCGGCATTGACTTAGTTCATGGTGCAGCTCCCATCGCTAAAGCTCCCGATAGACTTGCACCTGCAGAAATGCAGGAAATGTCAAAGCAGTTGCAAGAGCTGTTAGAAAAGGGATTTATCCGACCGAGTTCATCTATGTGGGGTGCACCTGTCTTATTTGTTAAAAAGAAAGACGGAACTCTCCGAATGTGCATCGACTACCGCGAGTTGAACAAAGTCACTATAAAGAATTAGTATCCTCTGCCCATAATTGACGATTTATTCGATCAGCTACAAGGAGCAAGTTATTACTCCAAGATTGATCTTCGTTCTGGGTATCATCAATTGAAGGTAAAAGATGAGGATATTCCAAAGACAGCCTTCCGAACAAGATACGGTCATTAAGAATTTCTCGTGATGCCGTTTGGTTTAATAAATGCACCAGCGGCGTTCATGGATCTCATGAATCGCATGTGCAGACCGATGCTGGATAAGTCAGTTATCGTATTCATAGACGATATTCTGATTTACTCCAAAACGGAGGCTGACCATTCTATTCATCTGCGACAATTGCTAGAGTTACTGAGAAAGGAAAGACTCTATGCAAAATTTTCTAAGTGTGAATTCTGGCTCAGACAGGTACAACTTTATATTGTCTTGAGTCATTCCTAAGCGTTCTTTGATTGAATTAAAACTTGAAATTTCACTCTGATTTCTTTCTAGATCCAATTCCTTGGCCTAGTCATATCTGGCAAGGGAATCTCAGTCGATCCTTCCAAAGTCAAGGCCGTTCAAAAATGGCAAAAGCCTCGCAATGCCTCAGAAATCAGAAGTTTCCTTGGTTTGGCCGGTTATTATCGGCGATTCATTAAGGACTTCTCGAAGATTGTTGTGCCACTCACGATGTTAACACGAAAGAATACACCTTTCGTATTGGCAGATAAACAGCAAGATGCATTTGAAATTCTAAAACAAAAGCTTATTCAAGTACCAATCCTAGCCTTACCAGAGGGCAACGATGATTTTGTTGTTTACAGCGACGCATCTGGTACTGGCTTAGGATGTGTTCTAATGCAAAGGGGAAAAGTAATTGCCTACGCTTCAAGGCAATTGAAGGATTACGAGAAAAGTGCACCGACTCATGATCTTGAGTTGGCTGCCGTTACCTTTGCATTGAAAATCTGGCGCCATTATCTATATGGGACTAAGTGTAAGTTATATACTGACCATAAAAGTGTTAAACATCTCTTTACTCAAAAGGATCTGAATAAGAAACAGCGTCGGTACTTGGAGCTTATCAAGGACTATGATTGCGAGATCCTATATCATCCCGGCAAAGCTAATGTTGTCGCGGATGCTTTGAGTAGGAAAGTATATCCGGAAAAGTGTTGCTATGCCCTGACTCCTGTTGTATTCTCTTCCGATCTTATCGAAGACATCAGATCTGCACAAGATAAAGCATTGAAAGAAGAGAATATCGTTCTGAAAATCTCAAGGGGCAATTACAATGCTTATCTCTGAACCATTTGGGACTTCAATGTCTCAAAGGAAACCGAATCTGGATTCCTAAATATGGTTCTATCCGCAACACTCTTCTATCTGAAGCCCACAAGTCCAAATTATCTATTCATCCTGGCAACTCAAAGATGTACTTCGATCTGAAAGCTGACTATTGGTGGCCAGGAATGAAGATAGACATCGGTCTATATGTTGAAAGCTGCAGAGTATGTCAAATGGTTAAGGCAGAACATCAGAAACCCTTCGGGGATATGCAACCACTGCCAGTTCCTGAATGGAAGTGGGAGCATATAACCATGGACTTCATCACGAAGTTGCCGAAAACCAAGAGACAGCACGACTCCATCTGGGTAGTCGTGGACCGATTAACGAAGTCAGCTCACTTCATACCGATGAAAGAGACATACTCCCTTGATAGATTGGCACAGATGTACATCACCGAGGTTATTTCTCGTCACGGTGTGCCAAAATCCATTGTCTCTGATGGTGATAGTCGTTTCACTTCGAGATTTTGGAAAGCGCTGCAAGAAGGGATGGGTACTCGAATCTCAATGAGTACTGCTTATCATCCTAATGCAGATGGACAAAGTGAACGTACTATCTTAACTCTCGAAGATATGCTTCGTGCCTGCGTTCTTGATCTGGGTGGTAATTGGGTTGACCACTTGTCTCTGGTCGAATTCTCATATAATTAAAGTTATCATTCAACGATCAAGATGACTCCTTTTGAAGCTGTATACGGACGAAAGTGCAGAACTCCCACCTGTTGGCGTGAAACAGGTAAATCACCAATAGCGGATCCTGCCCTTCTACAGTTGACTCATGAAAAGATTCAGCTTGTCAGAAGGAACATTCTCGAAGCTCAAAGCAGGCAGAAGTCATATTATGACAATCGTCACAGATCAATCAGCTTTGCGGTTAATGATTGGGTGATGCTGAAAGTATCTCCAATGAAGAATGCGGTGAGATTTATAAATCGAAACAAGCTAGCTCCGAGATTTATTAGCCCGTTCAAGATTGTTGAAAAGATAGGGAATCAATCCTATTGTCTTTAACTGCCAACTGATTTAGCGGGAATACATCCTGTATTCCATGTTAGTCATTTGAGAAAGAGCTTAGCAGATGAAAGAGAAGTGCAGATACCACATGTTAATCTGCAAGTTGATGAACAGCTTCGAGTGGTTGAAGAGCCAGAATGTATTCTGGATTCAAAGACCAAAAAGCTTCGAAATAAAGAAATACAGATGGTGCTCGTCCAGTGGAAACACCACAAGGGTTCGCATCAGTCTTGGGAATCAAGAGATGTAATGAAACCAACTTATCCCAGTCTGTTCGAACATAGCTAACTTCGGGGACGAAGTTTGTGCTTGGTGGAGCCCATTCTGTAACAACCTAATTTTTGATCCAGTCGTAAATTCAGTATTTTTGAACCGATAATGTAATATTATTACATTATTTGAATTATAATTTAATTAAGTTATGAAATATTTAATTAAATTTTATAAATATTTAAAGTTATGATTTAATAATTATTAAAGATAATTAAATAAAAGAGATATAAGATAACAAGTAAGTAATAGTGGGTTAAGTTGCAAATATAACTAAATGAATATATAAACCAAGAAATCAGATTAAAGGATCATTAAGCATCAAATCTCTTTCTCTCTCTACTCTCTCTCTAAAAATCTCACAAAGTTCATAAAAAATCACCCTAATTTGCAATCAACTTGAAGTATTAATCAAAGAAGAGTTACAAGAAGTGATAATCAACAACAATCTACAACGAATTTGAGGTAAAAATAGTTGATTTCTGATTTCTTTGTTTTCAATTTTGAAGGAAAAATTCGAATTTAACATTTTCAGGTGATTAAAGTTAATTTAGCTTAAGTATTAACTCGAATCTGATAGATTATGTATAATATAATCGAAACTAGGCTTATTACTTAACATATTCGTGATTTTAGGCTTAGAAATGTAGGATTTAAAGCCGTAAAATATGAACAAATTCGAGATGTCAAGAACAAACTCGAAATGCATGGAACAAACTCGAGTTTTTGCTAAATTCGAAATTATATTCGAATTTGACCAATAAATTCGAGATTATGCCTTCAAATTTAGTTATGGAGTTCGAACTTAACCCTAAATTCGAAATGGGATTCGAATTTAATCCCTCATTCGAACTTGATACATTTGAAATAGTCCACATGCTCGAATTTGATGTATATGATTCGAATTTAACTCCCTAAATTCGAATATAGTGAATAAAACATTTGAACAACGCATAAAATAACAAGAATGTTAGCAAAATGATTATATATATTAATATATATATATATATATATTGATCCTTTGAGAACTTAATGAAACAATGAATATGAATGAAAGAAAGATTTATGAATGATCAGTTATCAGAATCAGATAAAATAAAGATTTTAAAGATAAAAGATGATGATATTGACATGAGATTGAAATGATATGATTCTGGACAGGTTCAGTGAATTTAAAGATTTAAAAGCGGGTCAAAGATTTGAATTGACAGAGAACGGATTGACAAAGATAAAATCCTGAGATAACTCAGGTGGCAGATTTTACATCTGTTTGATAAAGACTCAGATCTGTGAGTTATAGATATTCAGATTTAACATGCTTGAAATTCCGGTTGAGACATATTGTTGATGCTAGATTGATTTAACATTCATATAATCAGCTGGATTGTGACATGTGCACACCATGGTTGGGTGTTGCCCAGAGGATCATGATAGCTATTTGACTTATCACTTCATATGATATTGCATTTACAGTTCATTTCTGACATTGCTTTGAAATTATTGCTATCATGACTTGATTATGTATGCTTCCTCATTGCATATACTTTGACATTTGATTCAGCTTGATTAGCCTCATTGGTCTATTGTTCTAGACCTGGCTATTTCACCAGTTCTATTGAACTTTGTAACGACCCTCCGATGTTCCGCCACGTTGATTTACTGGTAGCTAGCCTAGTATGTGGCTGATCCCCACGATTTTAGCGTGAGCGTGGCTTGAACATCATCCGACTCTATGACTTCTATGTCTCAATTATGAGGGCTGTAGCGGCAGCCAAGACATATCACGCTACACTTATGATCCGCTTGACCATGCATGTTGATTTGAAAATCTATTTACTCACTAAGCATTGCTTACAGTTGCTACCTTACATTTTTACAGGAAAAGATAAAGGAAAGTCACCTGCTGGACCTAGTTCATAGGTCTATCAAGAATTCAATAGAAGTTTCCATTGACCACTACTCAACAAAGCATTTCGGTACTGATTTGCAGATGAAATTGTGATGGTATGGGTAGATTGATTTGATTATATGATGACATGAACTAGATTAGAAAGTACCCTTTATAAGTTTAATTTAAAAACTTTAATCTGTATTAAACTTAAATCCTAATATGTTTGTACCTGTAATTTATAATTCCGCAATTAATTACTCTATCTTAGTTATGGTTGATATCGTATTGCAAGATGTGGGACCTAGACTCGTGTCTACCGCCCCGTGAGGGGTGGTCTTCACAGACATATATTTGGACTAGCATTATGTGATGGCCTTCCCTTTTTGTGAACAATGTTGTGTCCACCAAACCTTTGCTGAAACCAGCAGAGATAAAAAAATTAGAGAGACTGTCATACCTTGCGCGAGGTGCCTTTTTCAAACCAAAGAGGGATTTGTCTAGCATATAAACATGGTCAGGTGTATCTGCATCAACAAATCCTTGTGGTTGTTCGACATACACCTCTTCGTTAAGTTCACCGTTAAGAAAGGCTGTCTTGACTTCCATCTTGTACACTTTGAAATCTTTATGTGCCGCGTACGCCAAGAAGATTCTGATTGCTTCTATTCGTGCAACTGGAGCGAAGGTCTCGTCATAATCTATCCCTTCTTGTTGTCGGTAGCCTTTGGCGACAAGTCTAGCTGTGTTACTTACCACAATACCGTTTTCGTCTCATTTGTTCTTATAGATTCACTTTGTCATCTACATAAATTTAAACAAGCAAAATATCACTTTTCAGCTTCTTTATGAACAATGTAGTATCCACTTTACCTCTAGAATAGCCATTGCTCATAAGGAAATCAGTAAAAGTGTCATACCAGGTTCTAGGGGCTTGTTTCAGACCATAGAGAGCTTTGTCCAACTTATAGACAAAACCTGGATGTTGCTCATTTTCAAAACCTGAAGGCTGCTTGGCATATACCTCTTCTTGCAGCTTTCCATTCAAAAATGCACTCTTTACTTCAATTTAAAATACCTTAATGCTTTTGTAACAAACAAATTGCTTCTAACCTGGCCACAAGAGCAAATATTTCATCTTAGTCTATGCCTTTTTCTTTCCTATTCCCTTGAAAAACTAGTCTTGCCTTGTTTCTTATGACATGACCTTGCTAATCCATCTTAATTCTGAAAACCCATTTTATGTCAATTGGCATCTTTAAGTGCATCATTTACTTTCTTTAGCTCCATTAGGGACACAAAACTAGAAAACATACAAAAGATTCCTAGACTGCCCCATCTTGTTTTCACACCTTTGTTAATGTCACCAATTATTTGATCATTTGGGTGACACCTGATCCACTTAGGATTATGCTTCAATGAAAGACTCTTCTGATTCAGCTTCATTCTCACCAGGTCTTACAGAATAGTTTTCAAGATTTTCAGACACACTGACTTCTTAAGCATGTTCACTTGTTGAGGATGAGCCATTGTTGTTAAACACATCAACTGAGGATTCAGGAAAATCAACATTGATTGGTTCTAGACATCGTACATTGACTATATCAGTACACTTCTTCACACAGGTTGTCCTAATATAATCATCATCATGTCCATTGTGATTAACAGGTTCCATTCTAGATGATGTGGAAGCTTTGGAGTCCTTCTCTTCATCATTGGATTGCATCTAATCATCAAAGATGAAATTTCCTAAAACTGATTCAGGAACAACTTTGATAGAAGCATTCTTAGACTCCTCAGAGGTGACATTGCTAGATTCATCTATCACCTTTCTTTTGAAGTTGTATACTCTGTAGGCTTTAGATTCATCTGAGTATCCAACAAACGCTCCTTCATCAGCTTCGGGTTCAAACATGGCCAGCTGGTCCCTTTGATTCATTATGAAACAAGGACATCCAAACACATGGAAGTAGCTTATATTTGGCTTTCTCTCTTTGATTAAATCATAAGGAGTCTTGTTGAACCTTTTCACCACTAAGGATCTGTTTTGAGTGAAGCAGGCAGTGTTGACAGCTTCATCCCAAAATGATGAAGGCAAACCTGATGCACAAAGCATAGTTCTAGCAGCTTCTATGAGGGTTCTGTTCTTCCTTTCAGCAACTCCATTTTGTTGTGGAGTTCTCACTTCTAAGCTGCTTGACTTTGGGCAGAGTTCAGCAATTCCATCTTCTTGATAAACCCAATGATTTCTCTGGCAGCCTCTCCTTTGGTCTTTACGAAGATTTCCCAAGTGTACCTGGAGAACTCATCAACCATTACTAGAGTGTATCTTCTACCTCCTAGACTTGTCCAAACAAGTCCATGTGGATTAAGAAGAGAGATGTGTCAATAGAAAAATTATGTTTGGATTTGAAAAATGTTTTTCTTTGCTTGTCCTTCTCACAAGTTGTGCAGAGTTATTCCCTAACATAAGTTATAGAAGATTTCATATCTACAACATATACACATTTGTTGATATTCTTGAAGTTCAGGTGTGATAGCCTATTGTGCCATAACCAGCTAAGGTCTGCATTGCTCCTCGAGATGAAACAGGTTTCAGTTGTTGGATCAGCAGATTTCATATCTACAACATATAAACATTTCTTTCTTTGTGCACATAGCACAACTTTGCTATAGGAATCCAGTATGCACCCCAGGTGCTCATCAAAGTTAACCTTGTAGCCAGCATCAAAAGGTTGACTAATGCTTACAAGGTTATGTTTTTGCCCAGACAAATAGGCCACTCTAATGATGATTGCAGCACCAGCTTGAATCGTTCCATATCCTTCAGTGGTTCCTGGACATTGCAACCAAAGGTGACCTTTGGGCCTTTTTCAGGCTTGAGATCACTCAGCAAATCTTTGCAGCCTGTCATGTGGCCAGAGCAGCCACTGTCCAAGTATAACACCAAGCTTGGTTATTTAACCTGCAGGGTGACATAGGAAAATATTAGTTTTTAGGGAAACTCATTAAAAGGATGAGTTCTCCTTCTTCATCAACATTTTTTGATGGACCATTGAGATCTACAATATTATTCCCAATTTAGATTGTATCAGCTGAGATACTCTCCTCAATGACAATGTTACTTCCAACACTGCTGGTTTTTGCAATGTTGGAGCTAGCAGTGTCAGCAGGCTTTATGTCCTCAGTTTCAGGACAATATTTGGCCATATGAGTCTCCTTTCCACATTTGTAAAATTTTCTATTTTTAGACTTTTTTGAAGAAGTACTCCCAAAAACACATTCTGGTTTATCTCTGTTGGGTTTCTCAACAGATTTTAACAAAGTTTTACTTGTTTTAGAAAAACCAACAGCTTGGGTGGATGGTACAACATCAACAACTTTGCCTGTGTCTTCTTTCCTCTTTTTGGGAGGACTGATAATTCTATAATTTTATATGTTTTAGATTCATTTTATGTTCATTTTAAGCACAAGTAATTCATGAATTCCATCTTATTACTCCAAGTTTGTGTTTCAGGGCCAATAGATCAAAAGAAAACAACTCAATAAAAGTTAGAGCAAACCGAGCCGAAGGGGGCGCAGGCATACGCCACCCTGCACTCCAAAACAAAAGAGTTCCAGCTGTCCAGATGCATTCCAGCGTAGCCCAGTGTAACCCTAGTCGTACCCCTAGCGCGGGGGGGGGGGGGGGGGGGAGGTCTGCGCTGGGACGGCGCAAAATTTTTTTTTTCCAGCCTGTGGAACCCTAATCTCGACTCCCCTATAAGTAGAGGTTGATGACAACCTTGGAGAGAAATCCCGACGTGTTTGGAAGAGTTGGCGAAGCCCTACCGGAGTGGATCTACGATAAAAGAATGAAGATGGTGATTCGCAAGCTACAAGATGTCTCAGTTCTATGATTGTGAAGAGCATATGATGAGCGGCTAATCTCAATCGCTGTTTGCGGAGGATCTACGACTAAGTTTACTCTACTTTAATTTCTTATGGTTTGATGTATTCGTATCGATTGAGATATTCTATGTTTAAGCAAATGATAAGCATTCGACTATGATTATGATTGTATGTTTTTATTGGTAAAAGCAAGATAATTTATAGTCATACTATTATTTTTGCTGAGTCCATTAGCTTAGGGATTAAAACAAGTTATGAATATTGCATACACGATGCCGAGATTTATTGGTTAAAACACGTTTGAGTAATTTAGTCGCGCAATTAATTATGTCTATGTGATTGTTGCATGAAATTCGAGTGAGTAATACTTATGCCATAGTGATCCCGTGAATGGTTATTCTTCTCTTGATTGTTAATATATTATGTTAGTTATTTGTCATTAATTTTAGTCACAAAGCAATATTAAATCATTTATCTAAACAAATCATTCAAATCCTTAAATTCACAATTTACAGTGCTTTCAATAAAACTTATAAGCCTATTTACCTAACCCTAATTACAATCTCACTCCCTGCGGATTCGGCCCTTACTTCTCTGAGCTAAACTGTGGATATAAGGATTATTTCTGCGGGTCACAACGACGACCCGTCAGAATTTTGGCGCCGTTGCCGGGGAGTGTAATGATAGTTAAGGTTAGAAGTTAGTCTTTGTCCATAGTTTTAAGTTCCGTTCTTTGGTTATTTTTGGTCTTTATTTTTTTATTATTAAAAATCAAAAAAAAAATCCAAAAAGGTAATTGTAGTCCTCTACTTTACCACAAAAAAATATAATTAGTTTATATAAGTATTTAATTTAAGTATTTTATTAGTGTATGCACACACGTCGATCGGCTAGAGGATTGTCGCTACAATTCAACCCGAAATCGAAAAAGTAGCAAAATCGAACCGAAATCGAAAAAGTAACAATTAATCACGGAGAATTCATACGAAGACGAGGAAGAAATTCCTAATTTAGAAATTCCCAATTTAGAGATTCCTAATTTAGAAAGCCCTCCGATTTCTATTTCGCCACGAAATCGTGATCAAGAAGAACCCTAGCGCATAGCTGTTAGGATGGGTGAGCAAGCGAGGTGTACGGTTGAGTCCCATTACCGCCCAGATGATGTGCCCAACCCGTCTCCGATTCGTTATCCCGAAAATGAGAACGAACCAGAAGTCCGTCCTCAATTATTTCAAATTCTTCCGAGGGATGCCAAGCGAGGAACCCTACGAACATCTAGCTGAATTCACAGCTATTTGTAAAGCCAACCATGTTCGAGGTATAACCACCGACGGTTTAAAACATCGATTATTTCCTTTCTTATTAAATGAGAAAGCGAAGAACTGGTTCGTATCCTTACGAACCAATAGCATCAAATGAAACGAGAATTTCTTAATGAATATTATCCCATTAGTAAGACAACCGAGAAAAGAAAGGAAATCACCGGATTTAAACAAAAGTCGGGCGAACATTTCTACGAAGCGTTCGATCGTATGAACGAATTATTGAGAGCTTGTCCACACCATGAAGTACCCAAATGGATGCTTATTAAATCATTCTTTGATGGTGTGAGTCACTCGTAATATGATTATAGCTGCCACCGGAGGCACTTTTTTAGCGAAAGAAGACGATGAGGCTTGCGAGTTGCTTAGTCAACTCGGTAAAGGCCTTAAAGTTCAAGCTGGTTCTGAAAACAACATAGGAGTTCAAGTTATGGGCATAGACAATGCCTGGAAATGAGAGGTAAATACAGAAATTTCAAAATTAGGCAAGAAAATGGATCAACTGATGAAGGGTCTTTCAAACCCTAACGCATCAATTAATTGTGTTACATGCGGAGATCTATCGCATCATTTTGAAGCATGTCCTCACGTGCAATCCACTGAGGAATTTTCTAATGAAGTTTACGGTTTTAGAGATCATAGGGAGAGGGATAATCCATTCTCGGAAACCTACAATCCGGGGTGGAGACACCATCCTAACTTTCGATGGAAAAGTGATCAGCCTACCGATCATCAATCTAAACCGAGATATGAACCGCCAGCAAAAATAGAATATCAATATGGTTCTACTTCTGCAGCTAAGGATGAGCGATATTATAAGTCAAATCACAGTGATCAACCACAATTCCAAGTGGAAACAAATATGACTTCCTCGCTATTTTCAGAATTCGCAGAATTAATGAAACAACATTTAGCTATCAGTACTAAGACCATGGAGATGTTGAGTCACCTGATGAGTCAGATAGCTGATTCCCTTACTTGACGTGAAGAGGGAAAGCTTCCTAGCAATACTATTCCCAATCCCTCACCTGCTCATCATAATAAAGATAAGAAACATGAGATAAACGAAGTTAATGAAGTATCAAAGATACCTACATTAAGAAATGGTAAAGAGGTAGATAATAAGATTGAGATGCCTAAAGAGCAAGAGGTAGATGAAGATACCGACACTGGAGTCGTATATGAGGAGACAGAGGATCAAAAAAGGGAGGTTCCCAAAAAGTTTCTTTCAAGGAACCAATTAAAGCAGATATCCTAACTCCCAAAGTTGAGGAGGCGGTTAAGAATCAGGACACTTCAATTCCTCCTCTGTATCCTGCTGCTTTAGAAAACCCAAAATCTTCCCCATATGGCAAAAGAGGCCCACAACCAGAGGATCTGTGGGACATGTTAGACCAAGTTAAGATCAATATTCCTTTTCAAGATCTCTACACACAAAATAGAAAGTATAAGGTCTCGCTCCCTAAGCAGATCAATTTAACTGAACAGTTAAGTGCAGTATTTTCTAGTTCTCTACCTCCTAAGCTGAAAGATCCTGGATCAACATTGATTCGAGTCAATATAGGTAATGTGCAGATTAAAAAAGGCACTCCTTGATCTTGGAGCTGGTGTTAATATTTTACCTGGAAACTTGTTTGACAAACATGATCTAGGCCATTTACAGACAACTGATATTATCTTACAACTGGCAGATCGATCAACCAAGGGCCCTAGAGGTAATCTATCTGATGTCATAGTAAAATGTGAAGACTTTTACTATCCTGTTGATTTTCCTAGTATTGGACACCGAAAGTTCAATAGGAGATAATCAACCGGCTATTATCTTAGGCAGACCTTTCTTAGCCACGATTAATGCACAAATTAATTGTAGGGCAGGAGCAATGGATATTGCCTTTGGTAATCGGAAATTAAGATTGAATGTGTTTAATGCTTCAAATGTCTTTGCTATTGATTCAGAGTGTTATCTTATTGACGTGGTGGACGAACTTGCGCAGCAGCATAATTCATTAAGCAACACCAAAGATGCTACTGAGTTATTCTTTGCAGAGAATAAATCAGCCAAACTGAATCCTACTGAGTCTGATAAGTTAGAAGTAGTCATGGAATCCACATTAGAATCGAAACAACCACCGTGGACCCATAGGACTGAAAAATTACCTAAGGATTTACCTCAGTTAGCCAAACCTTCAATAGACGAACCACCTGTTCTAGAATTGAAGGAGCTGCCATCGCATTTAAAATATGCTTTTCTAGGTAAGAATGACACTTTGCCTGTCTGTTGTAAATGATTTCTCAGTAATATTACCAGCACACGTATATAATCTCACTAATATTCAAGGAATAAAGATGAAAATGTCAGAGAATGTTTTCTCACAATATGCAGCGGCTGAATTCAATATTCGTATTTTAGATTGAGAAACCCTAGGTGGGTCAACCTTTTACATCGGAATAAAATCCACATAACAACTATAACATAAATTCCCCCTCTACTTGTAAAATAAAGGAAACAACTAATACAATGTCTAGAAAGAGAGTTACAAGCAAATAAACTAATAATATTTATTAGAAAAGAAATCCACAAGATCGAAATTAAATATCTAACAATCTTCCCATTTTCGATCATTGTTGTTGAACTCGGGCCCAGGATGATGTCGAACCATCCAATCACTTGCCTTAAATGCAGCCTCTCGTTCAGTATTTCTATGCCGCTGAGAATATCTTGAATCTCCTTAGGTTTGAGTTTAAGTTCTGTATTCTTTTGGTAAGCTCGGCTCTGACTAATCTGATAGTTACGTCGGAGTAACTAGGTAAATCCTCAAAGCACATAAATCTTTTCAGTCCTCTTTGGTTAAAAAATATAATTCCCGGCTGCCCTCCCAATAACACTTTTAACGCCAGGAAGTGGTCTAGAAGAATGGTGTCTTGCTCCGGGGCTTTCAGACCGACTTTAACCATTGTGCTCTTAATAGCCATTTGTAAGTCCCTTCAGCACATGATGATGGAGCGGCGATTCATGCTTCTCGTAAGGGCGGCAACTGCTGTAAAGTGAGTTAGACGTTTTTTGATGCTTTTTTTCAATCTATCATGTAGATACTCAATGTCATCTACGTTCACGAAGTCTAGGTCCTTTTCATGCAGATCATCAAAAAATTCCATCCTCTCGGATAACTTCGAATGCAGGAGTGAACAGTCGAGCTCTCTTATACATATGGATCCTGACAAGCTTTACAATCTTTGACTTTGACCCATATTTATCCATTTAGGGAACTGAAACTGCTCTGCTGGGAATTTTCTCAAGAAACTCTTTTAGGCCATCAACTTGGGGTTCTTCTAGTTCGGTCGGGGCGGCTTCAAGTTGTTTAACAATTTTCCCCCTATGTTCTTGCCTTAGCTCTTCTTTCAATTCCTTTGGTAAAGCATGTATCCCACCTTTAGAATACCAGCTAACCCAATATAAATCACTTTCATCATGGATGCCAGGTTGTTCAGGCCTTGCATCAAAAGAATCGATAATTCTAGTGCCTGAAGACTCTGGTTCCTGGGCGTAAGGTTGAAGAATTTTTTGGACATTGGGAGGATTTTGGATTAGTGGGGTCTCTGTGAGAGTAGGGGAGGAAGTTTGGGTAGACGACAAAATTTCTTGTTGTGCCACATGGGGTGGGGAATTTAAGAATTCAAAGGATGAAGAAAATTTTTGTGGCGACTCGGGTTCTGTCTTTGGAGTAAGCAGAGGATAGCCTTCATCAACATCTGAGTCTGTATCAGACACTAATAAAAGTTCGACCTTTCCAAAGATAGGTTCGTACTCCACCATAGCTGACATAGGACCTAAAGGAGCCAGGCCTTCAACCATAGGCTCGTCTTCTAACATTTCTTGAGCCCCATAACTCTGTTCCACAGAACCTTGTATATCTGCACCTTCTGATTCTGCTCTCGCTACAATCATCATCAGGTCCGCAGACTGACCTTTTTGACGCTTCTGCCCCTCATGGCGATCAGGGTCGTCTTGATCGTCATGTTTTCTTTTATGAGAGTCAGCCTGAGGACGACATTGTAGCTCTATTACTGCAGATTGTAAATGGTCCATTCTTGTGTTGATCTGCTCTTGGACTTGTAAGATTAGCCTTATAAGTGCATCCATCTTGTCAGATAACTCTGAAATTTGAGCTTAGACTGATCTAGCTCCATTACAGGATGCTCAGATTTAGAAGTTTCTAGAGCCGCCACGAAGGCAGATCGTTCGGGGGTGGACACCACAGAGGCGTCGTGCTGTGTGGGGGGGGGGGTGGGGAGTGAGCTGTGGTCGAGCGAAGGATGGTCACTGGGGGCAACGTGTGACGTGTTTCAACCTCACGACTCTCCGAGTGAGAGGGTGATGGAGTATGTGCAATATCCCCATGGAATGAAGTGATATTCCTTTGAGGGGATACCAAGTGGATGTTGGGGGTTGTTTCGACCATTGGACGGATGGTCTTGTGGATGGTTGTTCGGATTTGGGGGCTAAGATCTCCCTCTAATGCAACTTCTTGAACTCTCATTTGGACAGAGACGGTCCGTTCAGAGTCGGCCGCCTCTGCCTCCTCACCTTCTTCTCCCTTCCTCGCCTCAGACAACTCCCTCTTACCCAAACCCAGAATATGTTGTACAACTACCTCTGCTCCCTCAGACTCACTCACTCTCGCCTCACCGTCGGATTAGTTAGGCTCAGTCGGTTCTGACTGAGCCTCATCTAGATAGAAAGCCCTTATATATTCCCTTACCCGCTCGCTTTGAATAGCTTGTTGTAACAAAGAAAGTGGAATCATCGTTACCGGTACACTGGGATTGCCCTTTGGGTTGTTTAAACGTTGAAATGCGGCTGTGACATATACATTTGCTTCTAGACGTTCATGAATGTGATCGTCCTTGTCTATGGCGTACTAGATAATCAATTGCAGGAACCGTTGAAAAGGTATGTACTTGCGCCTGCGCTTATTTCTTTTCTCGAGAATAGCTCTTTTCAATTCCTCAAAAATGAATGTCGCGTAGTCGTAGTGACGGTCGAACGCGAATGCGGCAAACATGGAAATAACTAGGAATGACGTAGATTCATGGCCGGAATGTTTACCAGTGAAACATTTGTTGATTATATCAAACAGAACCCTCCAGTGTGCTTGAAGGTTCTTTGTTCTGAATTCAGATGGCTTTGAGAGTGGGTCATCATATCCAAGTGATTTTATCTCATCAAGGGTTTCTAGAAGGGAAGGGATTGGTGCAAAGGCATATCTAGAGAGAGAAAAGGCTTTAGCAGGGAGGCGGAGAATGTGGCGGATGGCTGCTAGGGTGATTTTGACTGGAAAGCAGTTTATGGTAGATGTGAAGTGAGGTTCGACATCAGACACGAAAGTGAGATGATGCCAGAATTGTTAGAGGTATATGGAAGGTACGGATATAGCGGTGGTGAGGGAGTAGAAGAGTGGATGGCCTTTGAGAATATCAAAGGAGATATCCTCGGCTTCACGGCGGAGGGTGGAAATTTCAAGTTGCTAATTGTGTGGGGCAAACTCGACAAATTGGGATTGGGGTAGGATGGATTCCTCAAGTAGTTGGGCATTATTATGCGGGAGGGGTGAATGAGGAACGGTAAAAATGATTTCGGGGTCCAGGATTCTTGTAAACATGCAGCAGTGTTAGAATAGTATACTTAAGATAATAAAATATTGATAATAAGTCTGGGATAAGTGTGAGTATGAAACTATCTATTCTGTTTAAAACATCGGTTCTTTATCAGTAGAATGTGAATTCTAATGAATAAAGTTCAAAGTCAATCATTAAGAGACCAATGTTAGAATAGACATTTTCACTCAAATATTGATCCTAACTCTAATCAATGGTGCATAGGACACGATATATTATTGGGATTTTTGATTTTTGAAAAAAATGCAAAAGTGTGAAATTTTGAAAAAAATGGTAAGTGGTGAATTTCAGATGAGAATAGGAGGAGGAAGATGAAATTAGAGTAGCAGAAATGTCAAACCCGCGTTTTTAAGTAGACGGGCGGGTCGGGTATGACAGAGGATCCGCGTAAATATTGAAGATGGGCCGGAGGTTTTTTTAAAATTTTAAAAAAGAAAATGGGCCAAAAATAAACACACAATATTTTAACAAAATTAAAAAAAATTAGCCCACCAAAAGAAACTTTTTGTATTTTTCTGATTTTTCTTTGAAAAACAAAACTAATACAGAAGTTACTAACTAATTTCAACATAAAGAAGATAAAAAAAATATTTTTGTGATTTTCTGAAAAATTAAGTTACGACAATTAAGTTAAGACAAAATTAGAAAAAATAGAAATTTTTTTTTGAATTTTTGAAATATTGAAAATAAAATAAAATCTTTTTGTGTTTTTCTAACATATGGCATTAAAATTAAAATTTAAAAATTTAAACAACCTAAAACTTAAAATTATAGAGAAATTAAAAACGACAAAATAAATAAACTAACATCCTAAATATAATCCCCTTCAAATAAACACATATCATTTTTCTTTTTAAAACTCTTGGACCTTTTCAACCTTCAAGATACAAACAAACCTGGATAGATTGGCGTCCTACTCAATGATGAACAATTCATTTATCAATTTGTCAGGATCATTAAATTTGAAAAATGTACATATATAAGAAAATATTGAAGTTTAATTTTGTGACACACCCCATAAATTTAAATAATAGATATTTTCTAAAATAAAGGAATTTTGTGAGACCCAAGATTTCTCAAAGGTCTCAAGTCAAGGCCCAGTAGCAACGCAATATCAATCATGAAACTAAGATAAAATTAACAGTTGCGGAATAAAAGTTAATTACAATCAGAGACAAAAACTAAGTATAAGGTACAAACTTCTAGACTATTTCATCAAAGCACGAATGTAAACTATCCCCGAACCCCAAAGCTCAAACATCAATCAAGTACCAAGGTGTTGAAACAGGTTCCAAAGCACTTCAAGCTCTTTCAAGTCCTGACCTATGAACTAGGTCCAGCCAATCCTTTGCCTTTACCTGAAAAATAATGCAACAACGGGGTAAGCTTATTTGCTTAGTGAGAATATAGAATTTCACATTTAACATGCAATTATGAACGCGGAAGCACATGCACTGCACTCGGCTCATGCACGGCTCAGCTCTATTGCTTATGCACTGCACTAGGCTCATGCACAGCTCAATCTCGAAGGGACATTGGCCAATTAATGCTCTTTTGATGCGCGACTTTGCTCAGCTCCCAGTTATAAAAACTGTTGTTGCTCTTGAGACTTTTAGACAAATTCATAACGAATGCTCGGATGATGATAAATCCATACACACGCATCATTAGTGGGGATCAGCCACGTACTGGGCTAGCTACCAGTAAAAGCTCTATATGGATATCATCGGAATGCTCAGCTCTAGCTACCCTCTGTGCTTTCATCACGTAAATCAGCACATCATAAGCTTAACATTAACCCAACACTGAGCAATAGTGATGGAGTTAAGCTTAAAAATCAAATGACTCATCAATGGAATAGATTCTGGTAGAATAAATGCTCAGCTCAACAAATCATAGTAAATATACTATGATAATATATATCAATAAGCTCAAGATCAGAATGTCAATAAAATCAGGATCATGCAACAAAAGTCTCAATTCACATAATATGCAGTTAAAGTGAAATCTACAACTCACAGTTACTGGTTATTTGTGCTCTTTCTGGCTCTGGCTCTGTTGCTCACAATCTGTAGTGGATTAGAACCACAATCTGACTTATGTCAGACTTTCAGATGCTCGCCATCTTGCTCGTTGCTCAATCTGTTATTAATATCAGTTCTGATATTTATTAGTCTTTATATCATCTGAATAATATATATTCAGTGTTCATCGTTTATTAACGCTCAAGATTCGTTCGTTGGTCTTTGATCTCACAATCTCATATCTTGTTTATACGATCATCATTCTCAATAAAATCTTTCTTTCATTTGTATTCCTTGTAAATTATATTCTCTAAGATCAATGTATATATATATATATATATATATATATATATATATATATATATATATATATATATATATATATATATACATATATATTAATCCATAAGTTAAATATTTTGTCATTTTATGTGTTGATCATGTGATTTATTCAAAATATTCAAGTTTAAGAGTGGTTTCAATGTTACATACTAAATTCAAATCTCATTAACTAGATTTGAAGACATACTTCTAACTTATATCATCAAATTCAACCCATATACTACACTTAGGCTCAAATTCGAAATCTTATGCACTAGATTCGAATACCCATTCAATTTTAGGGAGTAAATTCGAAACACATGAGCTAGTTCGAATTTATAGATCAATTTAGAAGCCTTATGGGATTAAATTCGAAGGTCTCTTCGAATCTATGAGCAAATTCGAACACCTACTTCGAGTTTAAGGGTTAAAGTCGAATGCCAAGATTAGATTCGAAACCCAATTCGATTTTAACATCAAAATCGAGTTTGTTCTTATTTTCTTCGAGTTTGTTCATCATCAATAGCTTTAAAGCATGAGTTTTAGATCTAAAATCACATAATATGTTAGATATTAGGCCTAACTTCTATTATATTATGCATTATCTAACAATTTCTAGCTAAAACTAGTTTTAATCTCATGTAAATTACTAAATTCGAATTTATATCTTAAAAACCGAAAACATAGAAGCTTAATACATAAATTCTTACCTCAATTTCGTGTGTAATCCTACATGCAACCGTATAATCTTGTAGTATTCTTCACGATCTTCCCAATAACGTATAAATCTTGATGATCCGACGGTCGGTTTAGAAGAAATCTTAGAGAGAGAGTAGAGAGAGAAAATCTAGAGAGAGAGTGTAGAGAGAGAGTGTAAAATCTGATTTATGGCCTAAACTCCGTTTATATACTTCAACTAGTTACGTTTGCTACTTAACCCACTATTACTTTCGTATCTTATATATCTTTTATTTAATTACCTTAATAATTTATTAAGTCATAATTTAAATATTTATATAATTTAATTAAAATATTTCAAAACTTTAATTAAATTATAATTCAATTAATGTAATAAATTACATTATGGTTCAATAATCAGATATTAAGTTGGGCCCAAAAGTTAGGTTGTTACAGAATGGGCTCCACCACGCACAAACTTCGTCCCCGAAGTTAGATATATTCGAACAGACTTGGGCAGATAGCTTTTATGATATCTTGATTCCCAAGACTGTTATGAACCTTTGTGGTGTTTCCATTGAACGAGCACCATTTGTATTTCATATCTTTTTATTTCTTTGAGATTCTCAAGCACAAGAAACTCTAGTTTCTCTTCGGAGTTTCATATTGATTCAATGTTTCACTTGTTTGATCATTTTAGGAATTCTGACTATCAGTGATATAGTCATTTTGTGGGCTTTTGAGATTTAACTTTATATCTCTTTCAATTTAGCTTGCAGCTCAATATATATCAATTAGCTCATATCTCTCTTTCATTTTCCTTTGAAACTAGCTGTAAAGCTTTTGGGAGTCTGATATCTGTACTTTATGTTTCTTTTATTGATGATGTTTCAATCATCAATCGCTTAACCGATTTCTGATTTATGCTGTCTTGTTATGAAGACTTATAATTTTCTTTGCTTTGACAAACAAATGATATCAATCCTCCGGCGCAACAATCGGAGTCAACTCTTCATGTAACGACTCCACCTCACCTACCTTGGTCTCCAATAGCACTGCTATATCCGCCATATCCTTTACATAAGCAGTCTCTCGAGAAGCAAAATCCTCCAACATGATCGAGCGTTTAGAAGCCGAATATGAGAGATTAAGGCAAAATGTTGAAATACTGCATCTTAAAGCTCGCTGAACAAAGCAGAAGTTCGAATAAAGAATCAAAATTTGGAGTTACAATCGTCCTCATCTTATTCGCAACGGTTTCAGCGGTTGATGGATATTTCAAACAAATCAAATATGATCCCGAACTTAAAGAGATCATACGCTTTAGAATCTTCCAGCGAATAAGAACATTAGCGACATGGAAAACACATGTTATACAGAATCGAATTCCAAGGAAATGATTTTGATAGAACTCGACAATTAACTTAGGCTTTCTCGGTGTGATTCGTTAGATATAACGGCAGATTCTGTTATTGAAGTCAGATCTCGAGTTACCAGAGTTCCAAAACCTTCTCCACGACCATTTACATCATCTTCTACTTTATCGTCATCGCCTTCCCCTATTAGTTCACTGTGCAATTCGATCAAGAGGCTTTTGACAAAGCAATAGCCTTTGATTCTGTTTAATTATATGTATAGACTTAGGTTTGAATTTTTCATTGGTGAATTCTGAATTTATGATTATTTCACTCTTTTGGTCAAAATCTTTTATTTTATGTGAAGTTAGGTGGAATAAATATTCTATTATTGGATATCTCACTAGTCTCGCGTCGACATAATGAGGATCCATCACTTCATTTATTTTAACATATGCATTTCATTTACCATTTATGACCAATCGCTTGACTTAACAAAATTTCAGTTTATTCCCTTACAACTCTCGCTTTGTGCCTCTGATTTCTTTGATTCTCATTCAAGTTGTCATTGAGTGCTTAACAATTTGGTTCAAAGGATCATCTTCTCATTGATTTTTTATTAAATCAGCAACTTCTACCTCTGTCTCATTATAAGACACGCTGTAATCATTCAGATTACAAGGATTTACGAAGTAGCTTGTGTTTTGGATTATATTTTGATTTCTTAAAGCTTTTGAATCATACATGATTCATATTACCATACCTATTTTGGTTTATAGGTATAATTTCTGATTGGGAAAATATTTGTATAGTAACTTCAACTGATACAACCCATATGTCATCCGCATTATTCACTATCGATGACGGGGTTGTACAGTTAACTCAATACTTACTTTGGAATTGAACTTTAGCTGGAAACGGAATTAAATTATTTTATCATATAAGAAATTTATTATTAGTTACCATTAGGGTCTTTTGGCGTCTCTGGTGTCTCCTTGGCATCTTCAGCAGCTATATGGAAAGCTCGCGCCTTAGCTGTAGGTATCATTGTAGTACTCTGCTGAATTGTTCTGCCAACTGGTTGTTCAGGATTGATAAGCATGCGTGCATTTGGGCAATGTTTGGCATAATGTCCACGCTCACCACAGTTGTAGCATACATCGTTTCTTTCTGGGCACTCATCGCTTCCATGTCCAATCTGGTTACAAGTGTAACAGGTCACATCTATAGGGTTGCAGCGTCCACTATGGAATTTGTTACATCGTTTACACGGCCGCGCTCCTGACTGTATGGAATAAACTCTAGTCTTCTGAGGTGTAGAGGACGCTTGCGACTGCTGCTGACTGGACTTTGATGAACTGAAGAATCTACTGGATTTCTGTTTCTTAGGTGGAGATGGACAAGTAGGACTTATAGCCATGATAACTGGTTCACAACTCGAATCTGTGAATTCCCGCTCCACCATCCTTGCTGCTTCCACAATACTGACATACGTCGTGAACTTTATGCTGCTCATTTGTCTTCTATATGCTGGATTCAGACCCAGTCTGAATCAGTTTATCTTACGGTCTTCAGTTGCTACTTGATATGACGACTAGCCGCAAAGTCTCGAGAACTCATGCTCGTATTCATCAACAGTCTTAGTTCCTTATTTCAATTGCATCAACTGCATCTCGAGTTCGTCTTGTTTGTCTGTTGGACAGTATTTGGCGTTGAACATCTCCAAGAACTGCTCCCAGTCCAGTGTCATAATTGCTTCCTCACCATAGATGCTCCTTTGCGTTTTCCACCAGGCTCTAGCAGCTCCAACGAACAGTGCTGTTGCAAACTTAACTCTATTGCTGTCCAAACATTCTGAGATACTGAAGATCTCTTCAGTATGACTTACCCAATCTAACGCTTGAATTGGATATACTGTGCCTTCAAACGTCATGGCACCACTCGCTTTGAAGTCTTTAAATCTACAGTCTTTTGGCTGCACAACTCGTTTATTGACATGCTCATTTTCAGAATCTGATTCGCTTGACTGTTCAGTTTGCTTCTTTTTATGTTTATTTCTCTTTTCAGTTTTCTTTATTGATTCAATTTGTTCTAGCATAAACTTGTTTTGTTGCTCATTATTCTGGGTAATTAGTTGTTGAATCATTTCCAGGACTTGCTCTGGGGTCATGCCACCTGATGGTCCACCTTCTCCTGACATAGCTCTAAAATTCAAGTCACTAAATGTTTAGATCATTAGTCTAGCACATTGTACCCTTTCATGCCCCGTCCTACTAGTCTCTGAAACCTATCTTAGTTCAAGTCATCCTGTCATGATTGATACTATAGCATTGCACAAGTTTGAGATCATGTATTACACGTAATACAATGATTCACTCAAACTATTTGCTCTGATACCATCCTGTGAGACCCAAGATTTCTCAAGGGTCTCAAGTCAAGGCCCAGTAGCAACGCAATATTAATCATGAAACTAAGATAAAAATAAAAGTTGCGGAATAAAAGTTAATTACAATCAGAGACAAAAACTAAGTATAAGGTACAAACTTCTAGACTATTTCATCAAAGCACGAATGTAAACTATCCCCGAACCCCAAAGCTCAAAAATCAATCAAGTACCAAGGTGTTGAAACCGGTTCCAAAGAACTTCAAGCTCTTTCAAGTCCTGACCTATGAACTAGGTCCAGCCAATCCTTTGCCTTTACCTGAAAAATAATGCAACAACGGGGTAAGCTTATTTGCTTAGTGAGAATGTAGAATTTCACATTTAACATGCAATTATGAATGTGGAAGCACATGCACTGCACTCGGCTCATGCACGGCTCAGCTCTATTGCTTATGCACTGCACTAGGCTCATGCACAGCTCAATCTCGAAGGGACATTGTTCAATTAATGCTCTTTTGATGCGCGACTTTGCTCAGCTCCTAGTTATAAAACTGTTGTTGCTGTTGAGACTTTTAGACAAATTCATAAGGAATGCTCGGATGATGATAAATCCATACACACGCATCATTAGTGGGGATCAGCCACGTACTGGGCTAGCTACCAGTAAAAGCTCTATATGGATATCATCGGAATGCTCAGCTCTAGCTACCCTCTGTGCTTTCATCACGTAAATCAGCACATCATAAGCTTAACATTAACCCAACACTGAGCAATAGTGATGGAGTTAAGCTTAACAATCAAATGACTCATCAATGAAATAGATTCTGGTAGAGTAAATGCTCAGCTCAACAAATCATAGTAAATATACTATGATAATATATATCAATAAGCTCAAGATCAGAATGTCAATAAAATCAGGATCATGCAACAAAAGTCTCAATTCACATAATATGCAGTTAAAGTGAAATCTACAACTCACAGTTACTGGTTATTTGTGCTCTTTCTGGCTCTGGCTCTGTTGCTCACAATCTGTAGTGGATTAGAACCACAATCTGACTTATGTCAGACTTTCAGATGCTCGCCATCTTGCTCGTTGCTCAATCTGTTATTAATATCAGTTCTGATATTTATTAGTCTTTATATCATCTGAATAATATATATTCAGTGTTCATCGTTTATTAACGCTCAAGATTCGTTCGTTGGTCTCTGATCTCACAATCTCATATCTTGTTTATACGATCATCATTCTCAATAAAATCTTTCTTTCATTTGTATTCCTTGTAAATTATATTCTCTAAGATCAATGTATATATATATATATATATATATATATATATATATATATATATATATATATATATATATATATATATATATATATATATATATATATATATATATATACATATATATTAATCCATAAGTTAAATATTTTGTCATTTTATGTGTTGATCATGTGATTTATTCAAAATATTCAAGTGTAAGAGTGGTTTCAATGTTACATACTAAATTCAAATCTCATTAACTAGATTTGAAGACATCCTTCTAACTTATATCATCAAATTCAACCCATATACTACACTTAGGCTCAAATTCGAAATCTTATGCACTAGATTCGAATACCCACTCAATTTTAGGGAGTAAATTCGAAACACATGAGCTAGTTCGAATTTATAGATCAATTTCGAAGCCTTATGGGATTAAATTCGAAGGTCTCTTCGAATCTATGAGCAAATTCGAACACCTACTTCGAGTTTAAGGGTTAAAGTCGAATGCCAAGATTAGATTCGAAACCCAATTCGATTTTAACATCAAAATCGAGTTTGTTCTTATTTTCTTCGAGTTTGTTCATCATCTATAGCTTGAAAGCATGAGTTTTAGATCTAAAATCACATAATATGTTAGATATTCGGCCTAACTTCTATTATATTATGCATTATCTAGCAATTTCTAGCTAAAACTAGTTTTAATCTCATGTAAATTACTAAATTCGAATTTATATCTTAAAAACCGAAAACATAGAAGCTTAATACATAAATTCTTACCTTAATTTCGTGTGTAATCCTACATGCAACCGTATAATCTTGTAGTATTCTTCACGATCTTCCCAATAACGTATAAATCTTGATGATCCGACGGTCGGTTTAGAAGAAATCTTAGAGAGAGAGTAGAGAGAGAAAATCTAGAGAGAGAGTGTAAAATCTGATTTATGGCCTAAACTCCGTTTATATACTTCAACTAGTTACGTTTGCTACTTAACCCACTATTACTTTCGTATCTTATATATCTTTTATTTAATTACCTTAATAATTTATTAAGTCATAATTTAAATATTTATATAATTTAATTAAAATATTTCAAAACTTTAATTAAATTATAATTCAATTAATATAATAAATTACATTATGGTTCAATAATCAGATATTAAGTTGGGCCCAAAAGTTAGGTTGTTACAGAATGGGCTCCACCACGCACAAACTTCGTCCCCGAAATTAGATATGTTCGAACAGACTTGGGCAGATAGCTTTTATGATATCTTGATTCCCAAGACTGTTATGAACCTTTGTGGTGTTTCCATTGAACGAGCACCATCTGTATTTCATATCTTTTTATTTCTTTGAGATTCTCAAGCACAAGAAACTCTAGTTTCTCTTCGGAGTTTCATATTGATTCAATGTTTCACTTGTTTGATCATTTTAGGAATTCTGACTATCAGTGATATAGTCATTTTGTGGGCTTTTGAGATTTAACTTTATATCTCTTTCAATTTAGCTTGCAGCTCAATATATATCAATTAGCTCATATCTCTCTTTCATTTTCCTTTGAAACTAGCTGTAAAGCTTTTGGGAGTCTGATATCTGTACTTTATGTTTCTTTTATTGATGATGTTTCAATCATCAATCGCTTAACCGATTTCTGATTTATGCTGTCTTGTTATGAAGACTTATAATTTTCTTTGCTTTGACAAACAAATGATATCAATCCTCCGGCGCAACAATCGGAGTCAACTCTTCATGTAACGACTCCACCTCACCTACCTTGGTCTCCAATTGCACTGCTATATCCGCCATATCCTTTACATAAGCAGTCTCTCGAGAAGCAAAATCCTCCAAGATGATCGAGCGTTTAGAAGCCGAAAATGAGAGATTAAGGCAAAATGTTGAAATACTGCATCTTAAAGCTCGCTGAACAAAGCAGAAGTTCGAATAAAGAATCAAAATTTGGAGTTACAATCGTCCTCATCTTCTTCGCAACGGTTTCAGCAGTTGATGGATATTTCAAACAAATCAAATATGATCCCGAACTTAAAGAGATCATACACTTTAGAATCTTCCAGCGAATAAGAACATTAGCGACATGGAAAACACATGTTATACAGAATCGAATTCCAAGGAAATGATTTTGATAGAACTCGACAATTAACTTAGGCTTTCTCGGTGTGATTCGTTAGATATAACGGCAGATTCTGTTATTGAAGTCAGATCTCGAGTTACCAGAGTTCCAAAACCTTCTCCACGACCATTTACATCATCTTCTACTTTATCGTCATCGCCTTCCCCTATTAGTTCACTGTGCAATTCGATCAAGAGGCTTTTGACAAAGCAATAGCCTTTGATTCTGTTTAATTATATGTATAGACTTAGGTTTGAATTTTTCATTGGTGAATTCTGAATTTATGATTATTTCACTCTTTTGGTCAAAATCTTTTATTTTATGTGAAGTTAGGTGGAATAAATATTCTATTATTGGATATCTCACTAGTCTCGCGTCGACATAATGAGGATCCATCACTTCATTTATTTTAACATATGCATTTCATTTACCATTTATGACCAATCGCTTGACTTAACAAAATTTCAGTTTATTCCCTTACAACTCTCGCTTTGTGCCTCTGATTTCTTTGATTCTCATTCAAGTTGTCATTGAGTGCTTAACAATTTGGTTCAAAGGATCATCTTCTCATTGATTTTTTATTGAATCAGCAACTTCTACCTCTGTCTCATTATAAGACACGCTTTAATCATTCAGATTACAAGGATTTACGAAGTAGCTTGTGTTTTGGATTATATTTTGATTTCTTAAAGCTTTTGAATCATACATGATTCATATTACAATACCTATTTTGGTTTATAGGTATAATTTCTGATTGGGAAAATATTTGTATAGTAACTTCAACTGATACAACCCATATGTCATCCGCATTATTCACTATCGATGACGGGGTTGTACAGTTAACTCAATACTTACTTTGGAATTGAACTTTAGCTGGAAACGGAATTAAATTATTTTATCATATAAGAAATTTATTATTAGTTACCATTAGGGTCTTTTGGCGTCTCTGGTGTCTCCTTGGCATCTTCAGCAGCTATATGGAAAGCTCGCGCCTTAGCTGTAGGTATCATTGTAGTACTCTGCTGAATTTTTCTGCCAACTGTTTGTTCAGGATTGATAAGCATGCGTGTATTTGGGCAATGTTTGGCATAATGTCCACGCTCACCACAGTTGTATCATACATCGTTTCTTTCTGGGCACTCATCGCTTCCATGTCCAATCTGGTTACAAGTGCAACAGGTCACATCTATAGGGTTGTAGCGTCCACTATGGAATTTGTTACATCGTTTACACGGCCGCGCTCCTGACTGTATGGAATAAACTCTAGTCTTCTGAGGTGTAGAGGACGCTTGCGACTGCTGCTGACTGGACTTTGATAAACTGAAGAATCTACTGGATTTCTGTTTCTTAGGTGGAGATGGACAAGTAGGACTTATAACCATCATAACTGGTTCACAACTCGAATCTGTGAATTCCCGCTCCACCATCCTTGCTGCTTCCACAATACTGACATACGTCGTGAACTTTATGCTGCTCATTTGTCTTCTATATGCTGGATTCAGACCAAGTCTGAATCGGTTTATCTTACGATCTTCAGTTGCTACTTGATATGACGAGTAGCCGCAAAGTCTCGAGAACTCATGCTCGTATTCATCAACAGTCTTAGTTCCTTGTTTCAATTGCATCAACTGCATCTCGAGTTCGTCTTGTTTGTCTGTTGGACAGTATTTGGCGTTGAACATCTCCAAGAACTAATCCCAGTCCAGTGTCATAATTGCTTCCTCACCATAGATGCTCCTTTGCGTTTTCCACCAGGCTCTAGCAGCTCCAACGAACAGTGCTGTTGCAAACTTAACTCTATTGCTGTCCAAACATTCTGAGATACTGAAGATCTCTTCAGTATGACTTACCCAATCTAACGCTTGAATTGGATATACTGTGCCTTCAAACGTCATGGCACCACTCGCTTTGAAGTCTTTAAATCTACAGTCTTTTGGCTGCACAACTCGTTTATTGACATGCTCATTTTCAGAATCTGATTCGCTTGACTGTTCAGTTTGCTTCTTTTTATGTTTATTTCTCTTTTCAGTTTTCTTTATTGATTCAATTTGTTCTAGCATAAACTTGTTTTGTTGCTCATTATTCTGGGTAATTAGTTGTTGCATCATTTCCAGGACTTGCTCTGGGGTCATGCCACCTGATGGTCCACCTTCTCCTGACATAGCTCTGAAATTCAAGTCACTAAATGTTTAGATCATTAGTCTAGCACATTGTACCCTTTCATGCCCCGTCCTACTAGTCTCTGAAACCTATCTTAGTTCAAGCCATCCTGTCATGATTGATACTATAGCATTGCACAAGTTTGAGATCATGTATTACACGTAATACAATGATTCACTCAAACTATTTGCTCTGATACCATCCTGTGAGACCCAAGATTTCTCAAAGGTCTCAAGTCAAGGCCCAGTAGCAACGCAATATCAATCATGAAACTAAGATAAAATTAACAGTTGCGGAATAAAAGTTAATTACAATCAGAGACAAAAACTAAGTATAAGGTACAAACTTCTAGACTATTTCATCAAAGCACGAATGTAAACTATCCCCGAACCCCAAAGCTCAAACATCAATCAAGTACCAAGGTGTTGAAACAGGTTCCAAAGCACTTCAAGCTCTTTCAAGTCCTGACCTATGAACTAGGTCCAGCCAATCCTTTGCCTTTACCTGAAAAGTAATGCAACAACGGGGTAAGCTTATTTGCTTAGTGAGAATGTAGAATTTCACATTTAACATGAAATTATGAACGCGGAAGCACATGCACTGCACTCGGCTCATGCACGGCTCAGCTCTATTGCTTATGCACTGCACTAGGCTCATGCACAACTCAATCTCGAAGGGACATTGGCCAATTAATGCTCTTTTGATGCGCGACTTTGCTCAGCTCCCAGTTATAAAACTGTTGTTGCTCTTGAGACTTTTAGACAAATTCATAAGGAATGCTCGGATGATGATAAATCCATACACACGCATCATTAGTGGGGATCAGCCACGTACTGGGCTAGCTACCAGTAAAAGCTCTATATGGATATCATCGGAATGCTCAGCTCTAGCTACCCTCTGTGCTTTCATCACGTAAATCAGCACATCATAAGCTTAACATTAACCCAACACTGAGCAGTAGTGATGGAGTTAAGCTTAACAATCAAATGACTCATCAATGGAATAGATTCTGGTAGAATAAATGCTCAGCTCAACAAATCATAGTAAATATACTATGATAATATATATCAATAAGCTCAAGATCAGAATGTCAATAAAATCAGGATCATGGAACAAAAGTCTCAATTCACATAATATGCAGTTAAAGTGAAATCTACAACTCACAGTTACTGGTTATTTGTGCTCTTTCTTGCTCTGGCTCTGTTGCTCACAATCTGTAGTGGATTAGAACCACAATCTGACTTATGTCAGACTTTCAGATGCTCGCCATCTTGCTCGTTGCACAATCTGTTATTAATATCAGTTCTGATATTTATTAGTCTTTATATCATCTGAATAATATATATTCAGTGTTCATCGTTTATTAACGCTCAAGATTCGTTCGTTGGTCTTTGATCTCACAATCTCATATCTTGTTTATACGATCATCATTCTCAATAAAATCTTTCTTTCATTTGTATTCCTTGTAATCTATATTCTCTAAGATCAATGTGTGTATATATATATATATATATTATCATATATATTAATCCGTAAGTTAATTATTTTGTCATTTTATGTGTTGATCATGTGATTTATTCAAAATATTCAAGTATAAGAGTGGTTTCAATGTTACATACTAAATTCAAATTCGAAATCTTATGCACTAGATTCGAATACCCATTCAATTTTAGGGAGTAAATTCGAAACACATGAGCTAGTTCGAATTTATAGATCAATTTCGAAGCCTTATGGGATTAAATTCGAAGGTCTCTTCGAATCTATGAGCAAATTTGAACACCTACTTCGAGTTTAAGGGTTAACGTCGAATGCCAAGATTAGAGTCGAAACCCAATTCGATTTTAACATCAAAATCGAGTTTGTTCTTATTTTCTTCGAGTTTGTACATCATCTATAGCTTTAAAGCATGAGTTTTAGATCTAAAATCACATAATATGTTAGATATTAGGCCTAACTTCTATTATATTATGCATTATCTAACAATTTCTAGCTAAAACTAGTTTTAATCTCATGTAAATTACTAAATTCGAATTTATATCTTAAAAACCGAAAACATAGAAGCTTAATACATAAACTCTTACCTAAATTTCGTGTGTAATCCTACATGCAACCGTATAATCTTGTAGTATTCTTCACGATCTTCCCAATAACGTATAAATCTTGATGTAATAAATATTTATATAATTTAATTAAAATATTTCAAAACTTTAATTAAATTATAATTCAATTAATGTAATAAATTACATTATGGTTCAATAATCAGATATTAAGTTGGGCCCAAAAGTTAGGTTGTTACAAATTTCAAACACGTATGTTTGAAATTGAATTATTTTAGAAAATCTCTGATGTTTAACTAGAAAAGGAGGATTCAGCATGCGGATATGTGATACTAAAAACTGAAAACGGGCTTCGTCTAAAGCTTTAGTAAAAATATCAGTAAGTTGATATTCCGTGCCTACAAAATATAATTCAATTGTTCCCTTTTCTACGTGATCTTTAATAAAATGATACTTGATATTTATATGTTTGGTTCGTGAGTGTTGCACGGGATTGGAAGAAATAACAATCGCACTTCTAGAATCTCAGTAGATTGGGATATTGTTGAGCGAGAACCCATAATCACGTAATTGTGTTCTTATCCACAGCACTTGAGAGCAACAGCTTGCGGCTGCTACATACTCAGCTTCAGTTGTGGATGTTGAAACACAATTATGCTGTTTGGAGGACCAACTCACCGGTCTGTCCTCCAAGAACTGTATTCTGTCCAATGTGCTCTTCCTATCAACTCTACAACCTGCAAAATCAGGATCTGACAAGGCAGTACGATCAAAATTGGTTCCCTTTGGATAACAGAGACCAAGATCGGGTGTACCCTTAAGATAACGAAAAATGCGTTTTACCGTAGTGAGGTGTGATTCTTTTGGGTCGGCCTGAAAACGACCACAAAGACATGTTGAAAACATTATATCTAGTCTACTTGCCGTCAGATACAGTAAGGATCCAATTATCCCTCTGTAAGTTGTATTATCGACACTTTTCCCAGAAGGATGAGTGTCAAACTTACAGCTGGAAGCCATGGGAGTTGCGATACTCGTGCAAGAGTCTAACTTATACTTCTTGAGAATGTCAAGAGTATATATGATTGGTTCACGAAAATCCCATTTTCAAGTTGTTTGACTTATAATCCGAGGAAAAAGTTCATTTCCCCCATCATACTCATCTCAAACCTGGACTACATTAGGGATGAAAAATCCTTACAGAAATTACTGTCAGTAGATCAAAATATAATATAGTCGACATATATTTGGACTAGCATTATGTGAGGGCCTACCCTTTTTGTGAACAATGTTGTGTCCACCACACCTTTGCTGAAACCAACAGGGATAAGAAAATTATAGAGACTGTCATACATTGCGCGAGGTACTTTTTTCAAACTAAAGAGGGCTTTGTCTAGCATATAAACATGGTCAGGTTTATGTGCATCAACAAATCCTTGTGGTTGTTCGACGTACACCTCTTCGTTAAGTTTACCGTCAAGAAAGGCTGTCTTGACGTCCATCTTGTACACTTTGAAATCTTTGTGTGCCGCGTACGCCAAGAAGATTCTGATTGCTTCTATCCGTGAAACTGGAGCGATGGTCTCATTATAATCTATCCCTTCTTGTTGTCGGTAGCCTTTGGCAACAAGTCTAACTTTATTTCTTACCACAATACCGTTTTCGTCTCGTTTGTTCTTATAGATCCACTTTGTTCCGATAATTGTACGGTCTTTGGGCTTGGGAACTAACCACCATACTCTGAGTTGTTCAAACTGGTTGAGCTGTTCTTGCATTGCAACAATCCAGTTAGGATCTTTCAAGGCTTCATCCACACGAGCGGTCTCCATCATACTAAGGAATGATGCAAAGAGACATTCATTAGCAAACGCCCTTTGAGTTTGTCTTGTGTGGAAGGGGTGAACAAGATGGAACCTCAGTGGTGAGTGTGTGAATGGATGATGAGTCATGGTCAATGGTTTCCAAAGAAGGTACCACTGGTTCCGGTTCGGGTTCAAGGTGCTTAGATGTAGGAATGATGTTTGGCATTACGTGAGAGGGTATTTCAGGAGTAGATTCAACTGCATATGTATCAGTGGATGAAGGGGATGGTTGTGGGTACAAAGTGGATGAAGAAGGATCAGATTGAGTTTGTTGCGCAGTTGAATCATTGGATGTTCTAACTACACAAGAAGAAACATTAGAATGATTAGCACTAGCACCAAAAAATTCTACATAAAAAGGATCAAATAAATTAACTAAACCAGAAGGAGAAAAAGAAGTAGATTGAGAAGAAGAGTCTCCAGGCATTGGTGTAATGCGTAGTCCTGGTTGATCAACTGCAGGTGCCAGTTCAACCATTTCATCGAATGTGACAAACACACTCTCATTGACTGTTCTGGTGCGAGTGTTGTATGCGCGATATGCCTTTGACTTGGATGAGTATCCAATGAAGATCGCTTCATCCTCCGTCTCGTTGAATTTCCCGAGGTTGTCTTTGTCATTAAGCACGTATCACCTGCAACCAAATACACGAAAGTACTTGATAAAAGGTAATTTATTCAAAAAGAGTTGATATGGAGTTTTATTGAAACGCTTATAGATTATGGAGCGATTCTGCATGTAGCCAGTTGTTGACACGGCTTCGGCCCACAGGAACGGAGGTAGCTTTGAATATGTCAGCATTGTACGAGCTGCTTCCACATGGGTACGGTTACGCCTTTCTACGACCCCATTCTGTTGAGGTGTTCTAGCAACAGAATACTGATGCTGAATACCTTTGGATCGAAGGAAGCCCTCTACTACCGAATTCTTGAATTTTGTGTCGTTGTCAGATCAGATTGATTGAACGGACAGCTGCTGTTGGGTTTCAACACTCTTAATAAAATAAATGATCTCATGAGCTGTCTCATCCTTGGATCGCAAGAATTTTACCCAGGTATATCGTGAATAGTCGTCAACGATAACCAACACATATCGCTTCCAATTTATGCTTTGAGTTCGCATTGGACGGAATAAATCCATGTGAAGTAACTCCAACACTCTCTTCGATGATGGTTTGGGTTTTGATTGGTGAGAAGATCTTTTCATTTTTCCTTTCTCACAGGCTCCTCAAAGATTTTATTTTTCATATGTCAGTTCTGGGAGTCCTTTCACCAGTTGTTTTGCAGCCAGCTTGTCGATTTTTCAAAATTTAGGTGAGATAGCCATGACGCCACCACCAAGAGTCTTTTGAAGAGGCTTTTGACAGAAATCAAATGATATCCTTAACCATAAGCTTAGCTACATCGATGGTGTAAAGGTTAGAGTTACAGGAACCTGATAATATTTCTTTACCATTCATACTCATAACAATACAGTTCTTAGCCCTAAATGTAACTTCTAATCCTTTATCGCAGAGTTGACCTATGCTAAACAGATTATGTAATAATCCCTCAACATAGTCAACATCCTTGATGACTAGATTATTCAAGACTAAATCTTCGTATCCATTTATGTGAGCATGGTGATTGTTCCCGAATTTCACTGTCCCACAATATTGTTCTACTATGTTGGACAACAATTGTCTTCTCCCAGTCATATGCTTAGAGCAAACCGAATCCATATATCAGATACATGTTCCCTGAAAACAAAGAATACATAAAATGAAAATCTACAGGCATTTAAACAGATCCATCATAAATTAACATTCAAACAGTGTTCTGAACCGAGATGTTCAGAAAACATGATGATTTTAGACCGGGTCCTGAGCTGTGTGCACAGAACCCAAACGTGTCGGTTTAAGCACAACCGACAAACAGAAGAATGAGTTCTAGCCAATGATAAATAGAAGCCAATTCAATGAAGTTCGAGTCTTGATCTGAAGTAACCAAGAACCATCTGCATTAAAATCACACAACTTTGGGTACCCATCTTAATATGTGTCCTTTTGGGTTAGGTGTTCCAGGTGAATATGGCACGTGTGTAGTCTTAGGAACCCATTTTGCAGTTATGTGTGGACCAAATGCAGAACCTTTTGGAATCCATTAATAATTGGATTTAACTGGCTTTGGAACCTTAAGCGACGAAATTACCTTTGGTTTTTGACTTTTTGAGACTTGTTTGACATTTGCTTTGGTTTTGGGCCTAGGCAAAGTACAAGTCTCATCTTTTGTGGAGGCCAATGATGCAACATTTTTTATTCTCTTTTTACGAATTCTCTTAGGAGGAAAAGGTACAAAAGCATTCATTTCAGGTACTTGACGTCTAAACCGAGTTGGAGATAATTTAAACAATTCACTGAATGAATACTCTAAACAAAAAATAGAATTTGATGCATCATTACCAACATTGTATTCTGAGATTACATGCAACCTATCTCTAGAAACAAATTCATTTGGCATAACAGCCTTCTTCACAAAAAAAAAAACTTGAAAAATCTTGCATAGACGTTTTTGGCACTCTTCTCACATGATCTGTAGGAACAAAACAATGAGAGTCAGTACGCATGGAAGACTTAAAATTTGAAGACTTTTCTTTTTCTTGGTGAGTGGGTTTCTTAGAAGACTTGGATTGAATCTGTGTCTTCTTTGAAACCTTAGCTTTGAATGGTTTGGAGCACTCACCTTTAAAACTGATAGAAGAAATCTCAACTTTAGCTTTACCTTTTTCAGACGACATGAGTGGGATTTTGATAGGATGAGAAACTTTTGGCTCTTTTAAACTTTTTGAAACCATGTCAAATTTTTCTTTGTAGACAGTTAACTCTATAGTTTGTTGAAAACTTTGGTTTACCAATTTTTTCTCACTCTTAAGAAGAGCTTCTTGATAATCAAGAGCTTTCTTTCGAGTTGACTTTAATTTTGTAGGTCCCTAGAGGTTCCCAAAGTATATAGCTTTAAGCTGTAGAGGGGGGGTGAATACAGCTATTTAAAACTACACACAATTTTCTCAATGTTTGTATGTATTATTAACAAATGTTAATTACAAACAAGCTTGAATGCGGAAAGGTTCAAGCTGAGATGACAGATACAACAGTATGTTCACTAGTCTAAGACAGACTCAAACTAGTTTACAATGAATACACTCACTAAGAAGCACTCATTGTGTTTACAAGACTTAGAGGGACAGCTTATGTAGAACAGCTTGGACACAAAGAAACTGTATTACACAGGCAGGCTTGCATGCATGAAAAACACACTTGCACGTTCACTCTTGGTTTCAGCACTTAGCTTATTTGGCTTGCTTATTCTTTCTGACCTTAGAAGCTTCCTTTTATACTCACTCAGAGGATCTAAGAGAAACTTCTTCATTGGACGGAATGAAAAAGGAGAAGTCTTGTTTGAAAAGATAACATAACTTTTCTGCACTTTTCTGAAAAGCAGACTTGTCTTCACATGTGCAGAACTTTTGTCTTTTCACTTTGTCTACTGTTGTATTGCCTTTAACTAATTTAGGAATGTCAACTTTGCATCTTTCTTCCTTGTAAAGGCCTATTTTGATATAAGAAAATGGTCTGTCACCCTTTTTCAAATATCCTTTTGTCTTCATGTTGCAGAACAGCGTGGGCAGGTTGAGCAGTTCTGTTTTCCACTTTGTCTTCGACTTTGTAAACTGATCTTGTAGCAAAAAACAATACATGATGACTTGGAAACGAATTCCATAAAGTGTTTAGCCTGTTCACAAAGAACAGAACACTTGAAAAGTGCCCAAGCTGCTCACCAGTGTAGAGCAGCGTAGACAGTTTATGTCCAGCCTGTTCAACAGACAGAGCAGCTTGGACAAACTGTCTTAGTTGCAACACATGCAACATATAGAACAGCTTTAGACTGATATTGCAAATCATTTTCAGGCTTCAATAAGGCATATAACAGGCCTTAATTTCAACCTTCAAATGCATCAACAGGTTTGATTATAAATCTCCCCCTTAGATGTAGAACAGGTTTGACTGAGGCCTTTTTGTGCCTAACAATCTCCCCCTATTTGCAATAACCAGTCTAAGCTGGTCTTATCAAAAATCATAATATATTTTTACAGTACATTTTGCTGAATTGAAATTACAACATTACAGTAAAGTAAAAGATCAGTTTATATATACAGTGATTCTTGATTACATACAACAACACATGTTTTTACAAGAGTACAACTAATGTACTAAAGTATTTTACAACTAATGTAAAGGAAAAGATTACAACTTATGTAATGATGTACAACTAATGTACAAAAGTATTTGGACTGTTTGTGTTGGGAGCAGATAATGGCAAGCCTGTCCAACTGATGGACAGCTTCCATTCTTCACCTACCCAGACGGTAGATGGACTTCACTCCATTGGAGGGGGATCCTGGAACATCTTTTCCAGTTCATCTCTTGTATCCTCAAGTTCCTCAAATTCACTTCTGATGACCATGAACTTGGGATCATTGAGCTCTCCTCTTTCATAGAAGCCTCTGAGCTGATCCCAGACGGCTGCTCTCCATTTGCTAGACTGCCTAAATGAAACTGCAAGTCTGAAGGCGGCAAGTTGTCTCAGATCAACTTTGTACAGCTCTGAGGCTCTTTGGAAGTACTTCTTCTGAGTTAGGGGATCTACAAAAAATGCCCCCAGTTCAGGTTCTTCAATAATCTTGCCATCCTCAAACTCTATTCCTTTAGGCAGGCTATGATCAACTCCTTTTATTTCAATGGCATAGTCGCCCTGTTCAATCAGTGTAAGGAGTAGCTCCATCTCTGTATCCTTCCTTGTTCTCCTGGCCTTTATTTTTGGATGTGTCACAAAGACACCTTCACTAACTTCCTTAGATATCAGGCCAAGATCCTTTACTCTTTCCATCAACTTCCTGACATATGCCCTGATTTCTTTAGCAGTTTCAGACTTTGATTCACTCAGGGCAACTGCCAGCTCAATCCACTCCCTGTATCCCATCTGTGCTACATCATCGTGGTCATAAGTTTCCAATTCTGGGCCTGTTGCACCCATCCTTGTTATTTTAAGCTTCCACTGACTGCCTTTCCTTGATATAGGGACAGCTTTGACAATTGCTTCCTTGGCTAGCCTTCTTTCAGCAACATCATGAAACTTTTTCCTAGCCAAGTTGTCAAAGTGGTATTGAGCTCATGCATGGGGTACTCTTGATTTGGTCACAGAGACCTGAGTACCTTTCTCTACTTCCTTCTCTTTCTCCCCTGCTGATTGTCTAGCAGCTTCCATTATTTTCTTTTGCACCTCCAAGGTAGACATTTTAATTTTCTTTGCTTCTTGGAGTGCAAAAGATTTAGCAGCTTTGGCAGATTCTTCTTCCTTTCTCATGACCTCTAGGGCTTGAAGCTGTTCTTCTCTAAACTCAAAATATTTGTGCATAGGAAGACCCATCTCTTTGGCCCTGGCCTTGTGGAATCTGATTTCAGTTTCTTTCTGCTGCATGGAAACATCAGCTGCCTTTTCTTTTCCTTTAGCTGCTGCTGTAGTGACAGCAGCCTCAGGAATTTCCTCTTCTTCTTCTTCTTCTTCAGTTAGAATTAAGTGCCTCCTTTTACTGCTAGGCCTGTCCTCAGGAATGACTTCCTCCCCCTTATACTGAGCAGGGTTTGGAGAGACAGCCTGAGTAGGCAGAGCAGCTTGAGAAGCACCTTCAGCTGTACCTGTAAAAACATCTGCTGGCTGATCAGTGTGAGTTGCAGACACTGGTATCTCCTTAGGAGAAGAAGTTTTCTCCCCCTTAGACTTAGTCTTCGAGGCAGATGACTTCTCCCCCTTTGAAGGAGATGAAGCAGCGACTTCAACACCTGGTCTGCCTGAAGACACAAAGTCAGCAGGCTTGCCAGCAGGTTTAGTAGGTTTAGGACCAACAAGGCTAGTCACTAAGAAAGCCAAGTTATCCTTCACCTCTGTAAGCTGGGAAAGACAGGTCTGAAGAGAAGAGGAGTGGGAATCAGCAAGGGATGTAAGCTTAACAATATTCTCCCTGTTAGACGCTGTGAACAGCAGAGTTTGCAGATGTGCAAGATGAAGTTCTAGAGAATCTTGCACATCAGCAAGATCTGATGACACGGAGTTAGAAAGGGAGCCAATTATAGTTTGTAAGCTAGCCAGAGTGGCTGGAAGGGTAGAGTTGCAAGAAGTAAGAAGTGATGACAACTGTTGGGAAATAACTGTCATTGAGGACACAGAGTCCTGCTGAATGGAAAGAATAGAGGAGAGGGAGGTGGACACATCTTGCAGCTGAGCAGTGAGTATTAACAGCTGTGGAGAGTGATCAGGCTGTGGAGTGGTAGGGAAAGAGGCTTTGAACGAATCAAAGAACCCCTGAAGCTGTGTAGACACAGAGTCTGATATGATGGAGGGTAGAGAGTTCATGGTGTTTTCCAAAGAACCAACTTTGTTGGTCAGCAAAGAAAGCTGATCCTTCAAAGGCAGGTCTTTAGGAGATGGAGGGGTATGGGTAGATTCTTTTGAGTGGGTAGATGGAGAAGATGATGATGAGGCTGGTGTTTGAGGATGAGATGGAGATGGAAGAGAAACTTTTGAAAGAAGCTCCATAGCCTGGGCAAAAGTTAGATGGCCCAGGGTGGAGGGGTCAAGGGGTCCTTCAGCAGCGGCTGTAGCTGCATCACCAGGAGAAGGGGTTGGTGTTGAGGGCCTTTCAGATGCTGCTTGTGCTGCAACATCCTCATGAAGGCCAGTGGTGGTTCCCTCTGCAGTGCCTTGGTTTAAAGGCACCTCATCATTGGGAGATGGGATATGCATTTCAACATCAGCAGTGGTGAAACCTGCTGATGGAATTTGCATGGAGGGAGCAGCCTCACCAGAGGGATGGTGTGATCCCTGAGGTTCATCAGCTTGGGTTGATGGTCCCTCAGCACCTGTTTGGTGTAGAACAGCTCTATCATGGGGAGCAGAAGTTTGAGGCTGAGCTGCTGATTTGTCTATACCAGCAGCGTGGGCACCTCGTGCAGACTCAGGGTGTGAGGAGATTTTATTGTGGGACAGTGTGGACACAGTATGGAGTGGAGAGGACTCCTGTCATTCAATATCCTCAGCCTGTTGGGAGGCTGGGATAGATGATGTGGGTATCTCCATTTGTACAACTGGTTCTTGTTGGGAGGAACCAGAGGGTCGAGGCTGACTCTGGGTAGACTCAGATTGGAGTGAAGCAGGCTCCAAAGTGGCTGAACATGCTCCCAAAATAGGAGAGGCAGCAGGGGTTGCTTCTTTTTCAACTGAACCCTGTTGAGAGGGAACAGAGGAGGTGGTTGGTTTTGCTGATTTCTTTTTGGAGATGGATTTTCTGTGATAGAGGATGGATGGAGTGGGTGATTGGGGAGAGGAAATGAGAGGTTCAGACTGGACAGGTTTTGAGACTGGGTCAGAAACAGGTGGGTTGGCCTGTTCCATAGTCTCAGATGCCATAGAGGCACCAGCCACAGAGGCTTCAGGCTCAACAAATGAACCAGGGTGAGGAGCCTACTCCTCCTCAGCCACAGAGGCTAAAGGAACAGACTCAGGCTGAGCTGTTTTGGCCTTCTTTTTCACAGGCCCAGCTTCAGTTGCCAGGGTCCTTTTAACAAGCTTCGACCTGGCTTTGGATTTTGTTACGGGAGCAGCAGCTTCTGGATCCACCCACACAGTAGAGGGTCCTTCCACCAAACCTAACAGCCTCCTCATTGGTGTGGATAGAGGAGGCTCATTTTGCAGGACTGGAGTATAGAAAACTCTATTCCCTATAACTGGGAATGCAGCAGTCTTAAGTAGAGGCTGAGAGTTATAGATATGCTCACCACAAACGTGTCTGAAGATGAGGCTCAGAAACCTGGGATATCGAACAGTAGCTGGCCTTGACTCTTGCTGCACCAGGTTCCTCAAATTTACAAAAATCCATTTGGCCATGTCCATGGTAGTTCCATCCACAAGTTGCAGAACTACAGGGATTTCATCACGGCTCAGTTGGTCAAAGGAACCAACTTTGCTGCTGAAACACATCACCACAGAGGCGAATAAGAAGCTGTAGGTAGGAGAGAGGTCCTTCCTGAACAGTGTTGCTCCAACTTTTGGTTCTGCTACACCACAGAAGTGCAGCAGATTCTTCATCTGTTTATCTTCAGGCTGTGGTCGATCATATTGTTCAACCACAGGGAGTCGAAGAACTTCCCTGAGCAGATGAGTGTTGATCTCAATGGTCTGAGTCCCATTGAGTATGGTGCCCTTGATGACTTTGGTTTCTGGGATGTAGGCACAGGTATACTAGAACTCATACACCATCTCCTGGTACAGGACACCAGGAGATGCAGTCATCGTGTGGTTCAACGGATGAACCTTCAGAAACTCCACCATTTGGTCATAACCTTTTCCCACATAGTTTTTGCGAATGATTAGGATAGCAATGTAGTTGGTGGGCTTGATGGTCAGCATTGTGGTGACTGATGAGTGTTTGACAACATCATCACCAACGAATACTGGAAGAAAGGGATTAGGTCTGTGAGCCATTTGGAGAGTTTTGAGGTTTTGAAGAAGCAAAAGACACTTAGTCGATTTTTAGGGTTCTTGAGGATTTCTGGAAATGATGAAGAAAATCAAACAGTAGTTTGGTATTTATAGGATTTGAATGTGAGTGTGTATGAGAGAGAAGATTTTGGGCGGTTTGATTTGAAAAAGTCGTTAACGGAAAACGGAACGGTTGTGCATGTCAGACCGTTTGTCAGACCACTTGATTTCTTTTTAATTACTTACACACATAATCCACATTATTCGCAGTAATTAAGTTAAATAAAATATTAATTAAGTAACTTAATCTTGAAGAAAGGTAATTAAAATTTTTGGTCTAAGCTTTTGGTCAACCCTGTGATGACCAAGGTCATCACAAGCTGTTCAATCTTCAAGCTGTTCATCTTTCAAGCTGTTCCTCCAGCCTGCTCTCTTTTGTAAGAGCATGGTTGTGTTCAACAGGTGAACAGGTTACAAGAGAAAAACTTGTAAGACAGTGTGAAGAACTGAACAGGTTGAGAATTGAACCATCAGAGCAGGCTGGACGAATAAACCGATTTTGTTCAGCCTGTTGTATGCTCAAGTTGTTCAAGTTTTTCAGACAAATGACTAAGTACAGAACATGTATAACCTGTTCTGTCTAAGCTCTTCTGAGAAACTTGAGCAGTGTGAAGCATACAGATTTTTAGACCATTGAGAAACACTTAGTCACTCTTGTTTAACATGCCCAGCTTGCTGACAAGGTAATTAAACCTTGTTTCATCCAGAGGTTTGGTGAAAATGTCTGCAAGCTGTTCATTTGTGGAAATAAAACTTACCTCCACATTACCTTTCTGAATGTGATCCCTGATGAAGTGATGTTTGACTTCATATGCGCTTTGTTCTTGAAATGAAATACTGGATTGTTGGAGAGATGGTTCTTATGGCAACTTGTGTTTATAAAACATCAGAATAGGAGTTTTCCTATAAACAGCAAGGCTATAGTCTTCCAAGCTGATGCTGCAGTCCACAGTAAGCGTGCCCATACAGCAGCTTCCAGCAGCAATGTACTCAGCTTCAGCAGTAGAAGTGGACACTGAGTTCTGCTTCTTGCTACTCCAACTGATCAACTTTCCACCAAGGAGTTGACATCCACCTGTTGTGCTTTTCCTATCTAACCTGCAGCCTGCAAAATCAGAATCTGAATAGCCTGTTAGTACAAGGCTTTAGTCTTTGGGATACCAAAGACCTAAACCTGGTGTACCCTTTAGGTATCTGAAGATTCTTTTATCAGCAGCTAGATGAGATTCCTTTGGATCAGCTTGTAACCTAGCACACAGACAGGTGGCAAACATAATATCAGGTCTACTAGCAGTTAAGTATAGCAAGCTCCCAATCATGCCTCTGTAAGCTGTTACTGAAACAGCTTTGCCACTGGCATCAGCATCTAATTTTACATTGGTTGCCATTGGGGTTTTAATAGGAGAACTTTGATCAAATTTGAACTTTTTCAATAGATCTAAAGTGTACTTTCTTTGATTTATAAAAATTCCAGTTGAGGTTTGTTTAACCTGTAATCCTAAAAAGAAAGTTAGTTCTCCCATCATACTCATTTCATACTTAGATTTCATGAGTAATGAAAAATTCTTGCATAGCTGCTCATTAGTAGAACCAAATATTATGTCATCCACATAAATTTGAACAAGCATAATGTCAGACTTCACCTTCTTTATAAACAGTGTGGTATCCACCTTTACCTCTGGAGTACCCATTTGCTTTAAGGAAATCAGTAACGAGGGTCCATACCAGGCCTCTAGGGCTTGTTTGAAGACCATAGAGAGCTTTGTCAATATAGACAAATCCTGGGTGTTGATTCATTTTTCAAAAAAACCTGGAGGCTGCCTTGACATAAGACTTCTTCTTGCAGCTTTCCATTTCAAAAATGCACTCTTCACATCCATTTGAAATACCTTAATGCTCTTATGAGCAGCGTAGGCTAGATACAAACGAATTGCTTCTAGCCTGGCCACAGGAGCAAATGTTTCATCATACTCAATTCCTTCCTCCTGTCTGTAGCCCTGAGCAACCAGTCTTGCCTTATTTCTAATGACATGACCTTGCTCATCCATCTTGTTCCTGAAAACCCATTTTGTGCCAATTATAGTTTTACCTTTAGGAGCAGGGACCAGCTTCCATACCTTGTTTCTCTCAAACTGATTAAGCTCTTCCTGCATGGCAGTGATCCAATTGGCACTTTTTATGCTTTTCATCTAACCTTCTTTGGCTCATCGTGAAACCAAAACTAGAGACATACCAAAAAATCCTAAGCTTCCCACCGTGTTTGTATCCCTTTGTTGATGTCACCAATTATTTGATCATTGGGGTGACACCTGATCCCACTTAGGATATTTTTCAATGAATGATCTCCTGAGTTGTTAACATCTTCAGCAGGCCTGTTGAACAGCTCTCAAGAATTTTCAGACTACTGTTGTCTTGAGCCTGTTCACTTGTTACATGTCTGACCACCTGTTGAACATATCAGCAGAGGAACTGGAAATCACATTGATAGGTTCTGGACATGCAGTTGTAATTAAGTCGTACATTTTAATTCACACAGGGGTGTATGACCTAAATCAATCATCAGGTCCATCATGATTAAACAGGTTCCACACTGGGTGTAGTGGAAGCTTTTGTGTCGCCCCTTCATTGTTTGAATGCATCAGTATCATCAAAGTTAAGTTCTCCCGAAACTAATTTCAGGAACACTTTGGTGGAGCATTCTTGGACTCTTCAAAGGTGACATTGAATGGATTTTCATCTATCACCTTTCTTTTGTTGTTGTATACTCTGTAGGCTTGGGATAGCAAGTAGCCAACAAACACACCTTCATCCAGCTTTAGGTTCAAACTTTGACAGCTTGTCCCTTTGATTCAGAATGAAACATAACACATGGAAATAACTGACATTTGGCTTCCTCCCTTTGAGCAGCTCATAGGGAGTCTTGTTGAATCTTTTCACCACTAAGGATCTGTTTTGGGTGAAGCAGGCAGTGTTAACAGCTTCAGCCCAAAATGATGAAGGTAAACCTGATGCACACAGCATGGTTCTGGCAGCTTCAATGAGAGTTTGGTTTCTCCTTTCAGCAACTCCATTTTGTTGAGGAGTTCTTACAGCTGAAAAGTTTTGAGTGATTCCTTTCTCTTCACAGAAGTCTTCAAGAGTACTGTTTCTGAACTCAGTACCATGATCACTTCTAAGCTTCTTTACTTGGGCAGAGTTCAGCATTTCCATCTTTTTGACAAATCCAATAATCTCTCTAGCAGCCTCTCCTTTGTTCTTTAGAAAGATCACCCATGTGTACCTGGAGAACTCATCAACCATTACTAGAGTGTATCTTCTTCCTCCTAGACTTGGGACATTAACATGTCCAAACAAGTCCATATGGATTAAGAAGAGTGGAGTATCTATAGAGAAATTATGTTTGGATTTAAAAGATGTTTTCCTCTGCTTGCCTTTCTCACAAGCTGTGCATAATCTATCCTTAGCAAAAGTCATAGAAGGCAAACCTGTCACCAACTCTTTCTTACAGAGTTTGTTGATGTTCTTGAAGTTCAGATGTGACAGTCTACTGAGCCATAGCCAGTTTAGATCAGCATTTGTTCTTGTGAGAAAACAGGTTTCAGTTGTGGGGTCAGCAGAATGCATATCCACAACATATACACCTTTCTTTCGTTGAGCACATAGCACAACTTTGCCTTGGGGATCCAATATGTAACCAAGGTGCTCATCAAAGTTAACCTTGTAGCCAGCGTCACACAGTTGGCTTATGCTGACAAGGTTATGTTTTAGCCCAATCACATAGGCTACTCTTTTGAACACTGCAGCACCAGCTTTAAGAGTTCCATATCCCTCAGTGGATCCCTGTACATTGTCACCAAAGGTGACTTTTGGCCCTTTTTCAGGCCTGAGTTCACTCAGCAATTCTTTACAACCTGTCATGTGCCCTGAGCAGCCACTGTCCAAGTACCAAACCTGGGAAGGTTGTTTTTCCCGCAGAGTGATAAGAGAATTATTAGTCATTTTTAGGGGAACTCATCACAGAGATGAGTTCTCCTACTTCATCAACATTTGTTGATGGACTTGAAATATCCACATAATATTCCCTATTTGAATGGTATCAGCTTGAATACCACTATCAGTGACTGTGACATTTCCAACACTACTTGTGACAGTTGTGATGGAAACAACAGAGTCAACAGGCCTCATGTCCTCAGATTCAGGACAATCCTTGGCCAGATGTGTCTTCTTCCCACATTTGTAACATTTTCTCTTTTTAGGGTTTTTGGAAGAAGATCTTTCAGAAACACATTCTGAGTTATTTTTGTTGATTCTTTCAGCAGGTTTAGCAGTTTTATTACTTTTTGTTGAATCAACAGCTTGAGTGGATAGTTCAATAGCCACAGCTTTGGCTGCCTCTTCTTTCCTCTTTTTAGGAGGACAGATGTCAAAGACAGGGAGCTTGATTAGCTTTTGAGCTTCCACAGGTTTGAGAAACTTATTCCCAATTATCTCAGTTTGAGCAATGGCTTTGCCTTTGCTCCTACTGGATTGTGATTTATGCTGCCTATCAGCATACTCACTGTGTCTGGTTTTAAAAAGCTTATTCTTATTTAAAACCAGTTTACCACTATGATTTGAAAACTTATTTGAAATCACAGCAGTTTTGTTTTCAACATGAGACTTACCCTTGTTGAAAACAGGCTGCTTACCTTTTGAAAACTTGTTTTCAAAGTGTTTAGCATCAAAAGGATTAACATGCTTTTTACCATCAGTTTTGGACTCAGAACCTGTTTTGTCAACAGGTTTAGTATCCACAACTTCAGTTTGGACATGTTTTCCTTTCTTTTGCTTGTGTGAACCAGCAGAGCACTTAGTAGGCTGACTTGATGGAGAACAAATTCCAACATCAGCTTTTGAGCTAAGTTCACACAAGCTGTCAGTGTTTTGAGGCCTGACAAACCTATTTGTTGAGATTAGTTTACCATTCACATTTTGAATGAATGTGTTTGGAAGTTCACCAAGAGTGGATAAATCTTCTTTCAAATTATTGATCTCAACAATGGAAGCTGCTGTGTCAAGATCCCCTACAAGATAGGCTTGGATTTGTGCAGGGATCTGTTGACTTATACAATGGCTGACTTTTTGTGCAGATTGGCACCAAGAGTCAACTATCTTTTGAAGCTTAGCATGCTTTATATCTGTTTCTCTCTTTTCTTCCAGTAAAATAGAGTTGATGTGTTTTAATTCATCAAGCTCAGTTTCCAACTGATGAAAACTGTCCAATTTGCTGGATTTTGTTTTAAGATCAGTTTTAAGTTTTGTGATTTCAGATAATAAAGCATCATGCTTCTCAACAGCAGCTTTCAAATCAACTAGCATATATTCAAACATCTTAATCTTTTCTTCAGAACTGTAAGCCATAAAATTTTGTACCTTATACATCATTGTAGGATTCCAGTTCTCTAAGCTGCTGAAAGCTTCAGCTTCAGCCATATCCTGTTTGAAACTGCTTGTTGATGGGACATCAGTGTTGGCCATCAGACATTGATTGTCTTCTTCATCAGATGATGAATCAGATTCCTCCCAGTCACAAGTCTCTGCCATGAGTCCCTTTTGGCGGTTGGAACCCACTGAGTTTTCCAACTTCCTCAGCTTAGCCATGGCCATAAGGTACTTAACCCTATAACCATCATCCTTGTTTGTCTTGTATGGTTTGGATGACTGACCAACAGCTTTTGACCCACAGTCAGCAGCTATATGGCCAGTTTTGCCATATTTGAAACACTCAGCCTTGGATTTATCAAATGCCTTCTTTTTGCCAGCACCTGAACTTCCTTGCAGCATGTTTCTTCCAAACCTTTTCTTGTTGAACCTTTTGACAAGCATAGCTATCATTTGCTCATCATCCTGTTCAGCAAGATCTGCATTATCTTCTTCATCTGACACCTCCTCCTTGTCATCATCCTGTTGATCAGGTTGAGTGAACACATCACTCACCTGATTTACAGGCTATCTCACATTAGCCACAAAGGCTGCACCTCTTTTGGCCATTTCCAAGGCATTTCTCTTTTGTTGCCTTGACTGTTCATCATTCAGTAAGGATCCATACAGATTGACCAGATCCATACTTCTGATAGTACCTGAGTTCCTTAGAATTGTTGAGAAGTAATTCCACTCTTCAGGTAGAATGTCCAGAAATTTATTCACCAGGGTAAGACTATCCTTAGTGATCCCAACAGCCTTGAGATCATTCACTAGAGCAGTAAACCTGGTGTAGGTTTCAGTGAGAGTCTCCTTTGGTTTAGCAAAGAAGAGTTCATAATGTCTAACAAGATTGTTGATCCTGTTATCCACATCTCTTTTGCTGTCTTCATTTTCTCAACCTGTTTGAACACATCATCAGGAAGTGAAATGACCAGGTTGTTCCTGGCCTTTGCATCCAGAGCCACCAGTATCTTGTCTTCATCAGACCATTGAGCTTTAGCTTTCTCAAAGGTCCTGATTTCAGGAGCAGCTCCTTCAACCGCTGGAGTTATTGTAGTAACAGAGGTTGGCACATAAGGACCCTCCATCACTATCTCTGGTAGTTGTACATCCAGATTCTCTAAATAGAGCATCATTCTGCACTTCCAACCAGAGAAGTTTTGATGATTAAATTTTGGAGGTTTGCCCATAGAGCCATTGTCATAGTAAGAGGAACCTGCAGCACTGTTGTCCATGGAAACTTGGGAGAATGAGAGATCTAGAATGACACACACTCTAAACTGCTCTGATACCAGTTGTAGGTCCCTAGAGGTTCCCAAAGTATATAGCTTTAAGCTGTAGAGGGGGGGTGAATACAGCTATTTAAAACTACACACAATTTTCTCAATGTTTGTATGTATTATTAACAAATGTTAATTACAAACAAGCTTGAATGCGGAAAGGTTCAAGCTGAGATGACAGATACAACAGTATGTTCACTAGTCTAAGACAGACTCAAACTAGTTTACAATGAATACACTCACTAAGAAGCACTCATTGTGTTTACAAGACTTAGAGGGACAGCTTATGTAGAACAGCTTGGACACAAAGAAACTGTATTACACAGGCAGGCTTGCATGCATGAAAAGCACACTTGCACGTTCACTCTTGGTTTCAGCACTTAGCTTATTTGGCTTGCTTATTCTTTCTGACCTTAGAAGCTTCCTTTTATACTCACTCAGAGGATCTAAGAGAAACTTCTTCATTGGACGGAATGAAAAAGGAGAAGTCTTGTTTGAAAAGACAACATAACTTTTCTGCACTTTTCTGAAAAGCAGACTTGTCTTCACATGTGCAGAACTTTTGTCTTTTCACTTTGTCTACTGTTGTATTGCCTTTAACTAATTTAGGAATGTCAACTTTGCGTCTTTCTTCCTTGTAAAGGCCTATTTTGATATAAGAAAAAGGTCTGTCACCCTTTTTCAAATATCCTTTTGTCTTCATGTTGCAGAACAGCGTCGGCAGGTTGAGCAGTTCTGTATTCCACTTTGTCTTCGACTTTGTAAACTGATCTTGTAGCCAAAAACAATACTTGATGACTTGGAAACGAATTCCATAAAGTGTTTAGCCTGTTCCCAAAGAACAGAACACTTGAAAAGTGCCCAAGCTGCTCACCAGTGTAGAGCAGCGTAGACAGTTTATGTCCAGCCTGTTCAGCAGACAGAGCAGCTTGGACAAACTGTCTTAGTTGCAACACATGCAACATATAGACCAGCTTTAGACTGATATTGCAAATCATTTTCAGGCTTCAATAAGGCATATAACAGGCCTTAATTTCAACCTTCAAATGCATCAACAGGTTTGATTATAAATCTCCCCCTCAGATGTAGAACAGGTTTGACTGAGGCCTTTTTGTGCCTAACAAATTCCTTTTCTAAAACTTTGATTTTATGTTGAAGAACCTTTGTAGGAATATAAAGATGAGGGATTGGTTTGACTGGTTCTGCTTTCATTTCAGCCTCTGAATAACTAGACAAGAAATCTTCCTCTAGAGTGGGTACTCTATAAGGATAACTCTCGTTTAGCTCTTCATATTTAAAAGAGGTTTCTTTTTCTTTATTTTCATTTCGTTTCTCATCCTCCTGGGTTAAAATTTCTTCCGATGATTGATAAACGAAAGATTTCAACCCAGCTCCCATATATGTCATGTCATAAAAAATAGTTAAACTTGTTGAACCTTGTCCAAGTACTTAGGATTTTTAAAACAATTCCTTGTTTGGAATGATAAAACCTAGTCTCTTTGGGTTGGTTTAAATGAATAGTTTGTTCTGTTTGACCCCGTTTTAGAAATTCATCATCTAGGCTCTTTATGCGAGAGTACAAACATATTATTTCTTCTTATATCATTTTATATTTTTCTAAACTATCTATGTTATCCATACTTACAATCTCTAATTCTTTTGAAAGAACAGATATTTCTGATTTTAAAGAATTCTTTTCATTTGATAGTGTATCCATACAAGATTTTAGATACATATTTCTATCATGAACATCTACCTTTTCAATTAGCTTATGCTTTATCACATCATGATTAGTTAACCACTTCTTTTGATATAACTCAGATGATTCTTTTAAGGTTTGGGCTAGATGTTCAGCCTCGACACACTTTTTCGTTTCAGCATTTAGTCTAGCTTCTAGATCAGTATTTGTGTGTGCAAGGTCACATTTACTTTGTACAGATAAATTATTTCCATGCTTTGAAATGTAAAATGAATGTACCTCATGTGCCTCAGAATCTGACGTTGAACATTCAGGATCCCCGAATCTGGCCATCAGACATGCTGGTGGATCTTGCTTTGTCTCCCTCTCAGCAGTAGTGTCTGATTCGGAATCTTACATTGTAGCGTAGTCAGCCAGTCCCATATGATCCGCCATGTAGCAATTCTTTACTTTATCGTCCTCTTCGTTAGTATTCGCATCATCCCAATAATCTTCTTGGGCAACCAGAGCCATAGCATCATATCACTTCTTAGCGGCCTCCAGCTTCCGCTCATAATATCTAACGTCTCTTTCAAAATGTTTTTTGTATTCCTGAGCAAAGTGGACCGATTTTTGTAAGGTCTTGAACTAGCAGATCTATCTAGACGCGACACACACCAACGAGTGCGGAGTCCTCGTTAGTGGCTTGACGGATATGTCACTCACACGGAACACGTAGACTACCACAACGTTGTACGATCGATTACGAACGAACCTATGCAATGATTCTCTCCGAACGAACACAATATCAGCTGATAAACTCGAGATCGCCTTTTGCTAATCACACACGAAATTCTGCAAAAGTCTCCTAATCATTCGAGTTAATCCCTAATTATAGTGATCCATTCGAGTTTGTCATGGGCCAAACTCGAAACAGGCCCAAGGACCATTCGAATTTGTTCCCTTGACAAAGTCGAATCTGCCTTATTCGAATTTATACCAAATTCAAATCTGCCTTATGTGTAAATTTGAATATGCTCTAAATTCGAATTTCACAAGTCAAACTTCTATTTGAACATATGTTCTAACTTATGATTGAATTAATCTTTGGACTTTATGTCTGAACTTCTTGTAATACATTACATCAAGTTCAAACATACAATCAATAACTATCAAACACATATAAACACATATATCAAACACTAGTTAATATTCAATACTTTGTAACATGACTTAGACAAAATGCTAATACAACTTATACTGCTATCGTCACACAGGGTGTACCAACAGACTCCCCCTTGACGATAACTTCTATCTATTTACATTTTGATTAATTACTAGATTTATTTAAACTACTGCCAGCATACAGGACTTGCTCAACACTAACTTTAACTACATTCTGATACTTTCTAGCCTCAAACTCCATATGTGCATCACTCGAGATTTGATGAGTATGTAGAACTTGAAGGTCATCTTTCGAGAGATTAACTAGGTGCAGCGGATTGTATACTCTAAGAATTACTTTTTCTTCAAAGTCTTCCATCACCACTTCACCTGTTTCACTTTCCACATACCACCAATTGAGATTATTCAAAACATTTTGTGGCATTGGTTTGAGAGGGACTTTCTTCAAACATCTAACTGGTTTATATTGAATTTTCATCGAAGGTCTACCAGTCAGAGGATCAATTCTGGTATTGTCCATTACTCGTTTGCCAACTCTAGGATTGAGCCTTTCAAACTTCTCGACCTCCCTTCCTTTCTAATGATCTTAGCTATGATTTCAGCGTAAGGATCGTCGCCAATATTTATGAGCTCCATCCATGAGGATGCCTTTATCTCAACCTTTGGCAAGGAGTTGAAATCTTTCACTCTTCTTCTGAGATACTGGAGGCCATCCTTTCGTTTGATAATGAAAAGCTGCAGTTCTCGATGAAAGAACCAGCTTAGAATATTTCCTGATAGTTCTCCAGCACTAGACACACGCATCTTTTCCTTCATGCCTAACTTCTTCTTCGCTGCCCTGAACCACAACTTTCTCTTTTCTTCATTGGTAAGCTCTCTGGCAGGCTCTTCAGATTGTGATTCAGCATTTAACGCAGCTTTAACCGCTTCGATGTCAATCACATTATGTTCACTTGGCAGATATGTATCGGTGATAGGATTTTCTTGAATGATAATCTCATTTGCTCATCTTCCTCATCACCTAATACTTCATCATATGGTTGCCACTCTGGAACATCTTCAGGAATAAACTCTCCTTCTTCCAACTCATCACTCTCATCTTCAAAATCAAACTGTAACGCCTCTTCTTCAATATTCCTTAAAGCCTCAATCATTTCATTCATGTCGCTTTCTATGATCTTTGAGGAACTGGCTTCTCCTCCTTCAGCACCACTTTGACTAGGCTCCCCCTGAACTTCATCATATAGAGCAGCAGGAAAATCTACTGGCTCATTCTCTTTTGGTGCATTGGGATCATCGCCTTCATCATCTCCCCTTTGCTGCTCCTCCGGATCCCTACAGCTCGTCTCCTGTTCCACCAGTTCCAAAGAAGATAGTTGATCATAGATTCTTAAAAGTCAATAAAAAACAGTCAACACACCAAAAACAAGTTTTGGCAAAACCCAAATCAAATTTTAAACAGATATAGTGTGTTAAAGGCAAAAACTCAGATCAAACTGTTGATACATATGTTGAAACTGCCAGGCCTAAAGTTGGAACTGGTAGTGCAAACTCTGAAGCTGTTAGCACTAAAAACTGCTAAGCCTACAACTGAAACTGGTAATGGATCATCTGTTCGACTTCGTCTAATGAATAAACATGCCCTCCTTCCTCTGTTCGACAAGCAAACCCAGAAAGAAGTTTAACTCACCCATCGCACTCATCTCAAACTTAGACATCATCACCTTTTCAAAGTCTGTGCACATCTGCTCGTCTGATGACCCGAAAAATATATCATCGACGTACACTTGTACCAAGATGAAATGTTCACCTTTTCGCTTCACGAACAACGTACTATCTATTCTCCCTCTATCAAACCCGTTGTCTAAAAGATGATTAGATAGAGTCTCGTACCACGCCCTTGGTGCTTGAAGTAATCCATAAAAAGCCTTATCTGACCGATATACTATGTCTGGATATTTTGGATCTGTAAATCCGGGCGGCTGTTCCACATACACCAGCTCCTTCCCTTTCCCATAAAGAAACGCGCTCTTTACGTCGAGTTGATAAACTTTGAAACCTTTGAAAGAAGCAAAAGCTAGAACCAAACGGATTGCTTCAAGCCTTGCCAATGGCGCGAACACTTCATTGTAATCGATTCCTTCCTCTTGGTTGAAACCCTTTACCACAGGCCTTGCTGTGTTGCGAGTGCCTATACCCCGATCATCTCTTTTGCACTTAAAAACCCATTTCGTTCCTATTGCAACTTCTCCTCGAGGTAACGGAACTAACTCCCATACTTCTAGTTTCCTAAACTGTGACAGTTCTTCCTGCATCGCTTCAACCCAAGAGTTGTCCTTTAGTGCCATTTGCACATTTTTCGGCTCTACTTGCGAGATGAAACATGAGTAGAGGCAAGTATGAAAGGCCTCGGAGTCATTAATCATCGACAACAACACTGTGTTGTTATTCAAACTACTCCTAGTCCTCACACCAGCATTAGGATTTCCTATGATACTCTCAATAGGATGATTCTTATTGATCCTAGATGTTTCTATCTCGTCAACTCTAAGATTATCTCCGAAATTTGATCCTATCTCTCCTAACGGTGGAATGACTTCAGACTCCACATTTTCTTCCTCATGGACATTGTCTTCAGAGTTAGAATTTGTTGTCTGATTTTCTTCTTCCATCTTTCCAACAGATTTCTTCAATACAGCATTCTCATTGTCAACACTCGCATTATGTGTCTGAATTTCACCGATTGCTTTTGTTAACTGAAAGATTTGGAATTGCTGAAAGTCAACCTTGCCTGAGCTCAGTAAACCTTTGATTATCTGTGAAGGTCGATGAAGTGGATGGAATTGATTGGATGGGGGTTGGGGTTATTGGAGAGGGAATGGATGGTTGAACAGGTGGTGTTGGTGGCGGAATGGACGTTGGTTCTGATGGCTGAGAGGTAGGCATTTCTGGCTCAGGAGCAGAGGCTCACGAAGCTCCCTGCATAAAACGGTGCCTTTTGGCCCTATGCCTAGGCACCAAAGGAACTACTTCTTCTTCCTCAAAATCGGAGTCATCGTCATCAGAAACTGTCGATGCTCTTTTCTTTGTTGGCTCTTCATTGATAACCAATAGCCTTGACCCATATGTCCTTATTCTGATAGTTGGATTGTCTGCCTCTTTCTCAATCTCAATCTCTTCAGCTTCTTCAGACTCAGAATCAGAAGTTGACTCGGCTTCACCTGCTGCCTCAGGTTGATAATCATCGATCTGCTTAAAAATGTCAACTTCCCATTCTGGAGGTTCCAAGATATTTTCAATAAGCTCAGAGGTAACTGCCTCATTTGCATTCAGCCCAGCTGCCCAAATCTCTTCCAAAGTTTGAAGCCTCGGATCAGATACAGGTGGTACAGTTGAAGGACCAGCCTCTTCCGCCTCTTGCACTTGACTTGTGGAAGGCCTAGCAGCCTGAGTTTGTCTCGCAGACGATCTTTGCCTCCTCCTTTGTTGCTGAGGCCTTGGCTGTTGCGGTTGTTGTTGTTGTTGCTGCGGCTGTAGTGGCATTTGAACTTCCCCTGCCCAGCTGGCATCTTCGTGGACTTGAAAATCTGGATCGACCACCGCACCAACCAGTGGTGCCTCCACTGGCCTAGCTAATCTTCCTCTATGAGCTTGACAATCTGCAAAGATTCGTTTGTCAATCACCGCAACACTTTTGATTTCATTCAGCTGTGGGAGGTTCGGTAGGAAATGTCTTATCAGCATCGTTACGAATCTCAGATAAAGTAGAAATCTTTCTCGGTCCGGAGCTGTTATTTGTTGAACAAACTCTGTAAAGACCATCTCTGAGAAGCTAAATCTTTGATTGTAAACTAACGCTATCATCCCTGATTGAATCTTCGATATGATGTAATCGAATCCTACTTTCTTGGCGGCAAAACACACCATAAAGACGTGTGCTAGATATCGCCATTGTCCTATCAGCCGGCTCTTCATGAAAGAGGACTTAGCCACGTCCAGGCTATATCCATTCTGATAAATGTTGCTTGACTGATTGCTAAAGGAAAGTCAATCGGCCCATTTTCCTGCTCTTGAGAGCCTAGCTGCAACATTCGACATAACATGTCAGCTGAAAACACTAGAGGGTGTCCAGCGACCCTTATCCTTAATATTGTTGGAGCAACAGTAATACTGACGAACATATGGGATGACTATCTGAATATTATGTGACAGCGCATATGAAATCCTTGATCCAACCAAAATATCCACCATCTGGTGGTATGCTTGAGCCTCTGGTATCTCATGGTCCGGAGAAATGACCATATTATGCTTAGGAACGAAAATTCTATCTGCCATGTTTGCACAATAAAGCATATAAAATATTAGAATTATTAAAATAGACATAAACTTGTTTAAATTCAGATTTGTTTTATTTTGAACTTGTATAAGTACAAAATCCGACACCTATGAATTTCTACAAGTTTGATTTAAATTTTAAGCAAATAATTCGAATGTAATAGTAAACTCGAATGACAAGTTCGAAACAACCATAGTTTCGAATTTAGTGGATGCTTCGAGTTTAATGACAAACTCGAAGCCAAATTCGAAGTTATGATCAAATTCGAAACAATGATCAAACTCGAACGTGTCGGTTTGAATAACAACAAAAATCCAAGATTTTAACCAATTTAGACTTAGAAAATTACATCCAATAGTCCTAATAGGCACTAATCAAAGATATTTGTTATCAATTTGACTTTTTACCGGTTCAAAGTTTGTTATTTTGAAATACAAACTTTCCACCATTAAAACTTTAAAATCCGTTAATTTTGGCTCAAATGGAGTCTAAAACCACCTAAATCTCGTACAATACAGTTGATTATACCTAGATTTGCTAGTAGTCTTGTACACAAACGGACAGAAATTCAACAAACAGTATGAAACTCGAAAACGGCAAACTCGAAGACAAAGTCGAAATCGCTCACTGTAAACTCGAAGACACAAATTCGAATGTAGGTGATAATGACTTGTCACTGTTGACCTATTTATATCAACCACCTTCGAGTTTGTGACATCTTTCAAATTTAACAGCAAAGTCGAAGAACCAACCAAATTCGAATATATATTCGATTTTGGTTAAACTCGAATTTAATTTTGAAAATTTGAAAATTTAGAAAACCTTTGAATTAAATTCAACTTTTTCAACCTTTTCGTGTAACAGAATAAACTATGCCAAATCCTTTACCCTAAGCACAAGACTTTCACGCAATGTTTAGTTTATTCAACTAGGAATGCATCCTCTGTAATTTTGACCTTTTTCCTAAGTAAAAAATAAAATTAAATAAACTAAGATAAATTAAAGTAAAAATTGTGAACAAAAATTAAACTTAGACTAAACTACATTATTTAAAATTTACAACCTATACTAAACACTTAACATAGTACTTTTGAAGAGTATAGTCAAAGAAAGGTTCAATCAGATAGCGGCGTCAAATACGCACTTTCAGTACTTAAACTTTCACACTTAGGAATTTTTGATTCCTTTGATTGTTTGTCGTGACATACATTTCTAGCCGATTGTTGGTATTATTTTCCCTTTAAACATGTTACATTTCGGAATATCCCTTGGCCTTTTTATTTATCATGAAATTATCTTACGTGACTCATACATAGACATACTTTTATGATCAAGACATACACACAACGATTATAACTTTTTGGTATTTGGAAACTTTCTTTAAAAGGCAAACATCGGACACAGGTCTGTATTTACATACAAAAAAGTGTCTTAGTTTGTCTTAAGGTTTATTTTTAAAGCTAGCAAGACAGCGGTGACAGGTCTGTACCGACGTACAACAAAGTGACTTATCTTGGTAACTCGAATCAAAACAGAGGCAACAGGTCTGTACTTACGTACAACAGAGTTACTTGTTTTGACTCTCAACCCAGTATGATTTCTCTATCCTTTCCATTTTAAGATGTATCTGATGTTGCTATACATCCCCAGAAAGTTTGCATACCTCATTTAAAATCAAAGTCTGTATGTCTCTAACATAAAAATTAAGACCGATTGGTTATACATCTAAGTCAGTGACACGTTTGATTTTTTCTTAAATATTTTATTAGCCTTGAGACTCCCTATATGTATTATGCCTACCAACATATCAAACTAGATAATGTATAACACTTAGAATTTTAGGTGCATTATGTGTGAAAGCTAAACACTTAGAGCTTGTATTAACTATGCTAATGTTCGTCACTTTGAACCTATGTATCTAAGACTTAACTCCTTTTCTGATATTCTCTTTTTTTTTTTTTTTTTGAATCTTGTATGGTTTTCTCTCTTTTTTTTTTGTTTTTCATAAATAAAAGAAGAAAATATAATATTCTACTTACTTACTATAAAAAGAAAGAAAGACTACTGCTATAAAAGGAAACAAAAGTCTACTAAGGTCAACTTACTCTGGATTACGCATTCCATTTAGTTGAATCAAATGCTTAAATCGTGACTTATCAAAAGCTTTGGTAAATAAATCAGCATTATTATCATCCGTTGCCACTTTTACCAGCTTGATTAAGTTCTTTTCAGCACAATCACGTATAAAATGATGTCTTATGTCTATGTGCTTGGTTTTATTATGTTTAACTGGATTATTAGTTATGAAAATTTTTGACTGGTTATCTATCCTAATAGGAGTATGAGTATAAGTCAAACCTTAATCTCGCAATTGTTGTTGTATCCACAGAACCTGTGAACAGCAACTACCAGCAGCAACATATTCGGCCTCGCACGTTGACACGGCTATTGAAGTCTGTTTCTTGCATTGCCAGGAAACAAGTCTCCCTCCTAGGAACTGACAACCTCCAGTTGTTGACTTGCGCGTCAAGCTGCATCCTCCGTAGTCTGAATCCGTGAACGCCTCCAATTCCAAATCTCCCTCCGCGTGATACCAAAGTCCCAGCTTCGGTTTCGACTTGAGGTATCGTAGAATCCGCTTCACAGCTTTCATGTGCATCTCTTTCGGATTAGCTTGAAACCTAGCACAAATACAAACAACAAACATAATATCAGGTCTTGAAGTAGTTCAATACATAAGTGACCCAATCATGGCCCGATATAACGTCGGATCCACATCGGTATCACTTTCAGTACCCGGTCCGAGATTGTGATTCACTTGAATCGGAGTGCTGAAGTGAGCTGTCAGTTTTGTCCCTTCCATCCCGAAGCGCTCTAAGATGTCATAGACATACTTTGTATTATGGATAAACATGCCTTCCTTCTTTTGGTCAACTTGCAAACCCAAAAAGAAGTTCAACTCACCCATTGCACTCATCTCGAATTTTGACTTCATCACCTTTTCAAAATCCTTGCACATTTGCTCGTCTGATGATCCAAAGATGATATCATCAACGTACACTTGTACCAAGATGAAGTGTTCTCCTTTTCGCTTTCGGAACAGCGTACTGTCTAACCTTCCTCTTTCAAACCCATTTTCTAACAGATGGTTGGATAGAGTCTCGTACCATGCCCTTGGTGCTTGATGCAATCCATACAGAGCCTTATCTAATCGATATACTCTGTCTGGATATTTCGGATCTGTAAACCCGGGTGGCTATTCCACATACACCAGTTCCTTCACTTTCCCATAAAGGAAAGCACTCTTAACGTCTAGCTGATAAACCTTAAAGCCCTTGAAAGAAGCGAAAGCCAGAAACAAACGAATTGCTTCCAACCTTGCTACTGGCGCGAACACCTCATTGTAATCTATTCCTTTCTCTTGGTTGAAATCCTTTACAACTAACCTTGCTTTGTTGCGACTGACTATACGCCGATCGTCTCTTTTGCACTTAAAAACCCATTTGGTTCCTATTGCTATTTCCCCTCGAGGTAATGGAACTAACTCCCACACTTCTAGTTTCCAAAATTGTGACAGTTCTTCCTCCATCGCTTCAACCCAAGAGTTATCTTTTAGTGCCATTTGCACATTTTTCGGCTCTACTTGCGAGATGAAACATGAGTAGAGGCAGGTATGAAAGGCCTCAGAGTCATTTATCATCGACAACAACACTGTGTGGTTATTTAAACTACTCCTAGTCCACACACCAGCATTAGGATTTCCTATGATACTCTCAATAGGATGATTCTTATTAATCCTAGATGTTTCTATCTCGTCAACTCTAAGATTATCTCCAAAATTAGATCCTATCTCTCCTAACGGGGGAACGACTTCAGACTCCACATTTTCTTCCTCGTGGATATTTTCCTCAGAGTTAGAAGTTGTTGTCTGATTCTCGTTTGTAGGTACTGCAGGATCAGTGACTTCTGGAGATCTATCTTCAGTTGAAGTAGGCTAAGATGTTGGTTGAAAAGTGGTCCTCGGAAAGCTATGACCCTCGTCATTTAGATTTAACAACGACATGCCCTTTTCGATAGTACCGGCATTTTCATCTAAAGGAATGTTAAATGACTCAAACAATTTGTCATAATCAAATAACCATTCCGGCCCAGTTTGGGGTTCATGTGTATAACTTGTGACATCTATGTTATACACAATCTCTACTGTACCATTAGATTTATTAAAAACCCGTTTGTTTGGTGAGTTCGGCACATAACCTAGGAAGTATCCTTCGTCAGCCTTTTCACCAAACTTAGGTTGATGTTTTGTTCTCATTAAAGTAAATGGTAGCCCAAAAGGTTCGAAGCCAGTTAAATTAGGTGGCCGTTTATTCAAAACATCATAATAGGTTTTGTTCAAAGATTTGACAGTAAGGACCCGGTTTAAAACATGGCATGCGGTATTCACTGCCTCCCCCCAAAACATGGTAGGAAGCTTTGAATCCGAAAGCATGGTCCTTGCTGCCTCAATCAATGTCATGTTTTTCCGTTCGGCCACCCCATTTTGTTGTGGCTCATAAGGTGCACTAAATTGATGCACTGTGCCCTTTGATAGGCAATATACACTAATTACTGTGTTTTTAAACTCTGTTCCGTTATCACTACGAAGTCGTTTAACCCTTGTTCCATATGAATTCTCAACTTGGTCTAAGAACCCGATGAGCTTGGCAGCCGTCTCGTCCTTTGTACCTAGAAAAAAAACCCAAGAAAAACGTGAGTAATCGTCAGTAATAACCAAACAGTACCAACTACCACCTATACTCCTTTTGTTGATTGGTCCGAAGAGTTCCATATGCAACAAATCGAATGTGGCAGCGATGGAGTTCTGAGTCTTGGACTTGTGTGCCTTCTTGTGTCGTTTTCCTTTCTAGCACGGTAGACACTTATCGTCGAACTAAAAACTCTCCATAGGAACACCTTGCACCAATCCATTTTTCGTTATATAGTACATTTTTCTCTGGTGCAAGTGTGCCATGCGTCTGTGCCACAAAACCGACTCGGTCACTGAAGCTTTAGATAACAAACAGATTGGTCCCATCGAAGATTCATGCTTATTCATGTCGAGCATGTACAAGTCATTCTTCCTTGGGGCCCTTATCAGTATCCACTCTTCAGGTATCTTGAACCCCGGTTTTAGTACCAACACCTCAGTATCAGTGAACGACACTGAATTCTTTTTATCACAGATTTGAGATACACTAATGAGATTGTGAACCAGTTTATCAACGTGATAAACTTGATCTAACTTGATCGTCCCATTAGTGACCACTCCAGTACCAGTGATATTTCCTCCCTTGTTGCCCGCGAATGATACAAAGCCCCGATTCCCTCCCTTGAAGTCTGTAAGTAGACTTCTTTCCCCTGTCATGTGCCTGGAGCACCCACTGTCGATGAACCATTTGTTGTTTACACCTGTGGTTATCTCCTGCACATGAAAGAAAATAGGTTAGTTATCACAGTGAACCCAAGCCATAACTGACTTGGTAATACCATTCTCGTCCACATACTTGAACTCTTTCAAATACCCATCTCTCCTTTCAGGTGACTTGGGTCTTTGAACTGGAGTTTGTTGTGGTGCCGAGTGATTTAAGTTCACTCTTTGCCTTTTTGTACGCATTTGCTGTGGAGCTCTTGAATAATTTCGATTATAATTCATTTCAGACTGATATCCCTGAGCTCTACCTGGTGTGTGATGTCTAACAGGAGTGTGTGACCTAACGGGAGTGTAAGCTCTGCTAGGTGTAGTACTCCTATATTGTTGTTGCGGTCCAGACCAAGATTGATTAATGACTCGATTTGGTGAATTAGTCCTAATCACTTCTTTTGGTCGACATGACACCGGTATTTGTTTCACAACAGTTTTTGGTGTAGCTTGCACAGTTTTCTCGGTACTCTGAGAACTACAAGAGCTTGCAACACTTGGAGAAGGCTTAAGTTGTTCCGGCTTTCCTGTATTAGGAGTATTATTTACTTTCTTATGCGGACAGCTAGAAGCAACATGCCCCCTTTCGTGACATCTAAAGCAAGACATTTTGTCAATTGACTTTTTGTGTGTGACCTTTGACTTAGGTGTCTCACTAGTGTCTGGCTCTTTTGGTTTAACTATAGCGACTGGTTCATCATCCTGATCATTAGAGTCAATTTTGTGTTTCCCTACAGGTTTATCACTAGAGGATGACACAAATTTAACTTTCTTAATCTTGACATTATTATCAATCACTTTAGTTGCATTTTCCTTTACAGGTTCAGACACTGGTTCCAGCATTTCCTCTAAGTCTACTGATTTCTCAGTTTTCTCCTAAGGTTGAGGTACATAGTTGTCATTGAAAGGTGGAGGACTCTCATGATATCCTAGACCTACAGGATTTTTAGATTGACGCTGTGCATCTAAAATCTTCCCTAGGTTAAGAGATGAGTTCCTAAACTTTTCAAGTTTACTATTTGCCTCAACTACCTTTACCTTAGACTCAGCTAGCTCTATGTCTTTGGTTTTCAGCTCCTTGGTTAATGCCTCAACATGTTCATACATGAGTTCTAACCTAACACACTGTTCACTCAGTTTGTCCTTTAGAACTATAACATCCTGTGCATCAGCCTTAAGCTTATCCCTAAGATCTTGCTTTATATCTATTAGGCTAGAATTATCTGATTTTAGCGTTTCTTTTTTAGCAGATATGGTTTGATGTGATTCTAGTACTAAATTTAACCTATCGTTAGATGTAGCACATAAAACATACAACTCATGGAAAAGAGAAAAGTTTAGACTTACCTTTGTATGATCTGATTCTATGTTGGCCATCTGAGCGGCAAACTCCAGAATTGTCTGATCATCTGACTTTTCTACCCACATCGGATTGCTTTCATTCTGAGTGTTGTCCCCTGTGATCTCCTCTGCCCCTTCACCTCCAGTCTCAGTCACTTCAGCCAAAAAGGCTCTAGCGTTCGATTCTGGATGTGCAGTCCAGTCATAAGTGTCGTCTAGCTGTCTGTCTGATGTGACATTAGATAACAACCCAGCTATATTCGTCTGACTGGAAGAACTACTAGGAAGATATCTCCCTTGCGATTGATTCTGATACTGTCCCTGGTATTTTTCTACCTTCGGTCTCTGACACTCTCTAGCGAAGTGTCCTAACCCTTGACAGTTGTAGCATTTAACCATGGACTTATCGAATCCAATCCTATTGTTACTCGTATTCAGATTTCTTCCCGTCCTTTTGATGAACCTCTTAACTCTCTGAGTTACCATGGCCAGTTGCCATTGTAGATCCATCTCATCAAGATCATCAGTGTCTACCTGATCGAAATCCTCATCCTAAAGTGCAGGATCGTTGATTTTGCCCTGAACGCAATTGCCGTAAGCGGCCACGAATGTAGCCAACAGATTCAGATGGTCTTCAGCCGATTTTGCGCTCATAGGCATCGTAGAATATCCCTGAGATGTAGATGCCGGAGTAGCCTGAAGGTGCTGTTCTTCTGGTCTAGTAAACCCCAAGAAAGCCTTACTCTGTGAGTTTTCTGGCTCAGATGGTGACGACGTTTCTCCCGAGAAGAAGGCTGTAGTTGTCTTCATTTCAGCTGCCACTGAAGGTTTTGATTTTATGAAATACATTGCTGGATCTTAAACTTGATCATAATCCGTTGCTTTCTTAAGTAACTCAAAATTATACGCCCTCAGCATTCCCACCACATTCTCTAGACTCAAAGTATAGTATTTATCCTCATCATGCTTAATTAAGGCCACATACATCGCCCATTTGGCCGGTAAAGCATCCAGAAGCTTATTATTCTTCTCAGTGTCACTATACTCAATGTCATGACTGTCTAACTCAGTGAGCAGATGATAGAAACGCATGATAGTGTCATCCAGCTTTTCATCCTTCAATGCTTTGAAGATAGCAAACTGCTGCTTGAGCATTTCCATTCGTTTCCTTCTAACCCTCGGATTACCCTCACACCGTTTTTCCAATGCCTCCCACTGCTATTTAGCTGTCTTATGATTACGGAAGGTGTGTAGTACGTCCTGACGTAACGTCATTCTAATGATAGCGTATGCACGGTTCTCTGCTTCAAACAGCTTTTTATCATCATCCTTCATTTTAGAATAAGGAACAACCTTTTGTCGTCCTTCTACCTCAGCTGTAGGTGGAATGTATCCCTCGTCGATACAAATCCACATGCGCATATCATTGAATCACGCGAAGTCGGCAAACTGATCCTTCCACCAGTAATAATCTTCAAGTTTCATCAACTTTGGCGGAGTATTTGCTTTTCCGACCTCATGATCCATCTCCAAAAACCGTTGTAGACTTGTCATTGTTTCAAAAATAATTGAATTTAAACTTAATTAATATAATTCGAAATTAGTTTAAATTAATTCTTTCGAATTTAGGTAAAATCGAATCTAATTAAATTTAAACCTATTTAGGATTAAATTCGAAGTAAGTTCTTAAATCAAATTAAAGTCGAAATTAATGACAAATTCGAAGGTCTCTAAACTCGAAAGTTTACAAAAATTCGAAACCCACCAAAAATTCGAATGTCCCAACAAACTCGAATGTCCCCTATTCGACTTTAGTGCAAAGTCGAAATCCAAAGTAAAGTCGAAATGGCCAAATTCGAAACCACTTTAAGGAAATTCGGAAGGAGCGTATTTCGGTCAAACTCGAATCTGAGCAAACCCTAATTTACCCTTAACAAATTCGAGCGCCGCAAATTCGAAAAACGGCTAATACCTCGAGTTTTTCACGATTTTCAGATTAAATCAATATTTTAACATCAAAAACGTGAACTACAACAAAGTATTTCCCGGAATCCAATTTGATAAGCTCGAAACTCTCAAATAAAACGTGAGATTAACCGTCCAAAAGCGTCAAGAAACCTAGGATGTATCTTTATGAACACGAAGAACACTAAGAACACCCAACTAGTCTCTGACACCACTTGTAAGGTCTTGAACTAACAGATCTATCTAGACGTGACACACACCAATGAGTGTGGAATCCTCATTAGCGGCTTGACGGATATGTCACTCACACGGAACACGGAGACTACCACAACGTTGTACGATCGATTACGAACGAACCTACACGATGATTCTCTCCGAACGAACAAAATATCAACTGATAAACTCGAGATCGCCTTTTGCTATTCACACACGAAATTCTGCAAAAGCCTCCTAATCATTCGAGTTAATCCCTAATTATAGTGATCCATTCGAGTTTGTCATGGGCCAAACTCGAAACAGGCCCAAGGCCCATTCGAATTTTTTCCCTTGACAAATTCGAATCTGCCTTATTCGAATTTTTACCAAATTCGAATCTGCCTTATGTGTAAATATGAATATGCTCTAAATTCGAATTTCACAAGTCAAACTTCTATTTGAACATATGTTCTAACTTATGATTGAATTAATCTTTGGACTTTATGTTTGAACTTCTTGTAATACATTACATCAAGTTCAAACATATAATCAATTACTGTCAAACACATATAAACACATATATCAAACACTAGTTAATATTCAATACTTTGTAACATGACTTAGACAAAATGCTAATACAATTTAGACTGCTATCGTCACACAGGGTGTACCAACAGTTTTCCACATTTGTAGCACAGACGTTCATCATTCCCTTTTGGCTCATCGGCTCTGGCCCTTTCATCTCTTCTTTCAACCAGCCTCTAGTCGGCACGGCGAGGTTCGCGGCTGTCATCTCTCCTGTTGTCTCTACGATCATATTCCCTTCGATCGTCTCCCCTTTCATCCCTTTGATCATCTCGACGATCATCCCGACGATTATAGTCTCGTCTATCGTCTCTACGATAATCCCTTCTATCGTCTCGCCTTTCATAACGGCGGTCATCTCGATAGTCCCTCGGGTCATCATATCTTCGGTTGCCTCTAGCATCTCGTCTGTAGTCATCCCTCCTATTATTTCTTTGGTATTCATCCCTCCTATCATCTCTTCTGTCATCCCTCCTAATATTAGAATATCTCCACGCGCCAGTATCATAGCGAAGCTGATTGTTGGTCTTATTAGAGAAATGTCTTTGTTGAAAATGATTAGTTCATAAGGCACTCTGTTCCTGAATCGATACCTCTTCTTCATCATAAGACTCTCGCGGGGGTGAAGCACATCGACATTGAGATGACGATGAACCTTGAGCATAGGATGCAGTAGATAGGTTCTCGTTGGAGATAAGTTCCAGAGAATCAGCGGGTTTGATGTCCGTGTTTGCAGAGAGTAACAGGGATGCTAACTGATTAGCCATCTGCTTCTGGTGATCGACATCTCTCTGTTACTTTATCAGTTCCTTGAAAACCACATTAATAGACACATTTGGAATGTCCAACAGTCTTCTAGTGCCCTGACATGTAACTTCCCATTCAGGGGCTATGGAAGCAAAAAATTGGATGTTGATGTCATCCTTGTCTTTGTTAATGTGCAGTTTGTTTAACTCATTCAGAACAGCACAAAATCTGGTGAATGTGGCATGTAGAGACTCCCCGTCTTTGGCTCTGAAATCAGTGAACTTTGCCTTAGCCTCCTCAGTCTTAGCTCGGTCATCCAAATCAGCCCCCAGGATTTTAACTTCGAGTTCATCCAACATGTCTTTGGCAGAAATCTTGTTGTCCACCCCAACAAGGATATCAATGGGAAGGGCTTGGTAGATCAGATACTCCGCCATTTTGTCTGCATGCTGTCTGTCTCTCTCTTCCTCATTTGCAGGTTCACGTTCAACTTTAGATGCGAGAACAGGTCGGTCGGCTTCAGGTCTAGCAGCTATTTCCCGATAATAGATGATCGGGCCTTCGGTAATGGATTGGATCATAAGATTTCCATTGGGTTACATAACGATGAATTTAAGGAATCTGGACTTCCACTGCCCGTATTCATTAGGATATAGAACATGTGGTTTGTTCTCAGATCCTAGGACAAGTGCCTCTCGAGACATGCTTTGTAGTTCTGATTTGAAAGAATGAGATCTTGAAGGTGGAAAATGAATTCGGATAATCAAAAGTTCGGATGAACAGTAACTCGGTTGAATAGTAATTCGGATGAATAGTGTTTCGGTTGGTATGAATTCGGATGAAATGTGGAAAATTCTAATGGTCTGAACTTCGGATGAACAGTTGACTTCGGATGGTCAAGTTCGGATGAACAGTTGGTAATGAGATGGACCGAATTCTGGTTGAACAAACTCAAATGAACAGAAGTTCGGATGGACTGGATCTCGGATAAACAGTGTAAGGTTCGGATGGACACTTAAGAAATATTAAACCTAAAAGACCGAATTCGGATGAGATCCGAAGTTCGGTTGGTCCGAGATGGAAATGTAAAATGAAGCACAAGTAAGTTTAAGTGTTTGAAAAATACTTTAACAGAACTTCGGAGGGTCCAAAGTTCGGATGAGTCAGAAATAAGGTCCGAAATTTGTTAAAATTTGGTCCGAAATATACCGAAATATGATCCGAAGAGGACCGAAATGAGGTCCGAGGTGGTCCGAGATGGGCTCCGAAGTTCAACAGTTATGATTATCAGAATTTTCACAGAATTAAAATTAGCATTTTTTATCCAAATAATTATTTCTAAATGTTTGGAAAAATATTTTAAACACTTGTAGGTAATTAAAACACACCAAAACACTTAGAAATCTATAGAAAATGGACCAAAACGGAACTGAAACTCATGAATTTTTTGTGATAATAATAAGATTTTTAAAGACAACAAAACGTAATGATTTAACCTAAACAGCTTGAAATCACTATATGATGAATACTAGATGATTATATGATGAATAAACACTAAAAACAGAAATATTAAGAAGAAATATGAATCAAACCGTGGGTTTTGAAGGAAGAACACAAAGAACAGCCGAAACTCCGAATGATTTTCAATTAATATCCACCTCCTGTGCTCTGATACCAATTGTTGTCAATGTTTTCCCAGTAACATTGTCAGCACTCGTACATAATCTCACTAATATTCAAGCAAACAGAATGATTCACTCAATGATTGCAAGGAATAAAGATGAAAATGTCAGAGAATGTTTTCCCACAATATGCGGCGGCTGAATTCAATATTCTTATTACAGATTGAGAAACCCTAGGTGGGTCAACCTTTTACATGGGAATAAAATCAACTTTCCAACTATAACATAAATGCCCCTTCTTCTTGTAAAATAAAGGAAACAACTAATACAAAGTCTAGAAAAAGAATTACAAGCAAATAAACTAGTAAAATTTATTACAAAAGAAATCCACCAGATCGAAATTAAATATCTTACACTCTCATAATTTCAACAGATCTGACTGAAGCACAAGAGAAAGCTCTACTGCGAGTATTAGTCAAATATAAAGAAGTAGTAGGATGGACTGTAGTTGATTTAAAAGGAATCAGTCCCACTTTTTGTATGCACTGTATCATTACTGATCCAGAAGCTAAACTAGCTCGGGATGCACAAAGGAGATTGAATCCTAATTTAAGAGAGGTAGTTAAGAAGGAAGTATTAAAATGGTTGGATGCTGGAATTATATATCTCATATCTGATAGCAAGTGGGTAAGTCCAACCCAAACTGTACCCAAGAAATCGGGTTACAGTAATTAATATTGAAGAAGGAGAAAAGATAACTACTCGCCCTGTAACTTGGTGGAGAGTTTGTATCGATTACTGAAAACTCAATGCTACTACATCGAACCATTTATAGATCAAATAGTGGAAAAATTAGCAGGACAGAATTTTTACTGTTTCCTTGATGGATGGATACTCTAGTTACAATCATATTTCAATCCATCCTGAGGATCAAGAGAAAACTACATTTACTTGTCCCTATGGCACCTTTGCCTACCAAAGGATGTCGTTCAGACCATGTAATGAACCCGCAACATTCTAGCGCTGTAAGATGGCTATCTTTTCAGATATCGTGGTTGGTTCTCTTGAGATATTCATGGACGATTTCTCCATATTTGATAAAACATTTGAAGCTTGTCTAGGACATTTAGAAAAAGTCTTAAAGACATGCACTGAGACCAATTTAGTACTAAGTTGGGAGAAAGATCATGGACGATTTCTCCATATTTGATAAAACATTTGAAGCTTGTCTAGGACATTCAGAAAAAGTCTTAAAGACATACACTGAAACCAATTTAGTACTAAGGCATGGAGGTAGACAATGTGAAAGTTCAATTAATTTCCTCACTTCCACCCCCTACAAATGTTAAAGGAATAAGATCATTCTTAGGCCACGCAGGTTTTTATCGGCGATTCATTAAGGATTTCAGTGAGGTCTCAAGGCCGTTATGCAATCTTAATTCAAAATATGCCGAGTTTAATTTTGATGATGCTTGTATGAAAGCATTTGAGAAGCTTAAATCAAAATTAACTGAAGCGCCAATTCTGCAATCTCCAGATTGGTCTCAACCTTTTGAGATCATGTGTGATGCAAGCGATTATGCAGTTGGTGCTGTATTAGGTCAAAGATTTGAGAAAAATCCTGTGGTCATTTACTACGCTAGTAAAACCTTTAATGAGGCACAAATCAATTACACAACTACGGAAAAAGAGTTATTAGCCGTAGTGTGTGCCCTACATAAACTCAGATCATATATTTGGGAGGCAAAAGTAATTGTGTACTCAGACCACAGTGCTTTAAGACATTTATTGGCGAAGAAGGATGCCAAGCCTAGATTGATTTGGTGGATCCTTCTATTGCAAGAATTTGACCTACAAATTAATGATAAAAAGGGCACAGAAAATGTTGTTGCCGATCATTCATCAAGGCTTCACTTAATCCCAACGAACTCAACTGATCAAATCAGGGACTCCTTCCCTAATGAACAACTACTATCCATATCAAAAATTCTCTGGTTTGCGAATCTAGTTAATTACTTCGATTCAGGAAGATTGCCAGAGCACTATAACTCACAACAGAGATAATATTTATATACTCAAGCAATGAAATACATTCGGGATGAGCCAGATTTATTTAAAATAGGAGCTGATCAAATTATAAGACGATGTGTCGCTAATTCGGAACACGAGGATATTCTTAAACATCGTCATGCATATGCATGCGGTGGCCATTTCAGCGCAAAGAAAACTGGCCACCGGATACTGCAGTGTGGGTTTTTCTGGCCCACAATATTTAAGGATGCTTACGAGTTTGTTAAAGGATGCACAAGTTTGGTGGCATCGCAAAAAGAGATGAAATGCCTATGACCCCGATATTAATTGTCGAAATATTTGATGTATGGGGCATTGATTTTATGGGACCTTTCCCTAAATCATTTAGATATGAATATATCTTAGTTGCAGTAGATTATGTTTCCAAATGGGTGGAAGCAGAAGCTACATGCACTAATGATAACCGGGTTGTGTGTAAATTTGTTAAAATAAATATTTTTGCACGACACGGTAATCCAAGGGCTATCATCAGTGACGAAGGGTCACATTTTAAAAATCAGCATTTTGCTAAACTCCTTAAGAAATATGGAGTTAACCATAGAATAGCAACGCCTTATCATCTGCAAACAAGCGTACAAGTCGAGATCTCTAATAGAGAGATCAATAAAATCCTTGAAAAGACTATCAGACCTGATCATAAAGATTGGTCACAAAAATTAGATGATGCTCTATGTGCATACATAACCGCCTTTAAAACACCAATCGGTATGTCCCCGTATCGACTTGTGAATGGTAAGCTTCGCCATCTTCTAGTGGAATTAGAACACCGAGCTCTATGGGCAATCAAAAACAAAAATTTTAATTTACATGATGCTGGTGTTGATAGGAAATTATGATTAATTGAACTGGAATAAATTCATAGAGAAGCCTACGAAAGTGCAAGAATTTATAAAGAGAAGACAAAAGTTTTCTATGACAGAATGATTACAAATAAAATATTTATAAAGGAAATAAATTCTAGTTATTTAATGCAAGACTTAGACTATTTTTCGGTAAATTAAAAGTAAATGGACAGGTCCATACATTGTAACTAATACCTACCCACATGGTGCGATAAAAATTCAGGACCTAAAAGGTAGCGAACCATTCAAAGTAAATGGACATAGACTTAAATTATATGTTCAATGGGCCACCAATGATATGTTATTATCTGAACTCATCAGACTACAAGATCCCAAAGTTAATTCATTAGTTTAGAAGCAGTACGCCTGGCTGAAGATGTAAACTTAGCGCATTCTGGGAGGCAACCCAGAGTATTTTGATTATTTGAATTTAATTGTTTTACTGTGTTTATTTGCTTATTTGTGTTACTTGTGTGTACCCAATTAAGTTGGGGAGGATTCATCCTCCTGAACTTAGTTGTGTTTAGAAATTAGGTTTTAAATTAAAAATAGGATCCCACATCAGAAAATAATAATTTTAAGCACGTAGCAGAATTATTTTAACCCGATAATACGAGCGTAAGTTGGGGAGAATACCCGTATAATTATAAAAGAAATTGAAGAATTAGGGTTTCGAGACAAGTGCACAGCCCAGATCACAAATCTAGTGTTGGTACACCCTGTGTGACGATAGCAGTCTAATCGATCTGCATTATGGTTTAAGTAATATTCTGAGTATTAACAAGTGTTTTGATATATATGTTTATATGTGTTTGTCTGTTATTGATTGTGTGTTTGAACTTGATGTAACATATTACAAGAAGTTCAAACATAAAGGTCAAAGATTAACTCAAGCATAACTAAAACATAAGTTTCATCACTTAAGAGTTTAAGTGTTTTGGCTAGATTCGAATTGCTTAAGGGAACACATTCGAATCTGTGATAGATTCGAATGAGACCTTAGATTCAAATGGGCTAGATTCGAGGATGTCAATATGGACAGACTCGAATGGGCCTTGGGCCAGATTCGAGTTTGGCCCACATCAGACTCGAATCAGGGTCTATAATTAGGGATAGACTCGAATCATTAAGGGACTTTTTGCAGAATTCGTGTGGAATTAAGCAAGAGGCGATCTCAAATTTATCAGCTAGGTGAGTGCCGTTTCGGAGAGAATTAGTTCGTAGGATCGTTCGTGTGTCGTTCGTTCAGCGTCTAAAGGTCTCCGTGTTCCGTTGGTTGAGAGTTGTCCGTCTAACCATCAACGAGGATTCCGCACTCGTTCACGGATCCGCGTCTAGATAGATCTTGCAGTAGTAGACCTTACAAGTGGTATCAGAGCCTACGGAGTGTTCTTCGTGTTCTTCGTGTTCATCAGATACATTCTAGGTTTCTTGACGCTAGTTGGACGGTTTTGCTCTCAAAAACGTGTTTTCAAGCTTAGCAAATTCATATTCGGGAAACACTTTGTGGTTTTTCACGTTTTTGATCAAAATCATTATTTTTCGTTTGAAAAATAGTGATTTAATCTGTAAAACGTCAAAAAATCAAAGTGTTAGCCGTTTTTCGAGTTTGCGGCACTCGAATCTATAGGGGTAATTAGGGTTTCACTTTAGTTTCGAGTCTAACCTAAATACGCTCCTTTCGAGTCAATTTCAGAGAATTTCGAATCTATCTTGTTTCGAATCTGGTGCTTCATTCGAATAGGATCTCGAGTCTAGATTAGTTTCGAGTTTGTTTCGAGTCTAGTATTTTTTTTCGAATCTGTGTTTCGAATCTGCTGAAATTCGAGTCTGCTGCCCTTCGACTCTAAGGACCATCGATTCTACGGATTTGTTCGATTCTGACATAATTTCGAATCTAATTGAACTTTAAGACTTAATCGAATTTAATCACAAAAGATTTAATCTTAATTAGTTTCGAATCTACCTAGATTCAAATAAGTTAGTCTAAATCGTTTCGAATTAACTTAATTAAGTTCAAATTCAATTTGTTTCAGAAAAGATGTCAAATCTTCAGAAATTCCTTGAGATGGATCACGAAGTTGGGAAGGCAAATGCACCACCTAAGTTGATGAAAGTTGAGGACTATTACTGGTGGAAGGATCGTTTTACAGATTTTGTACGATTCAATGATATGCGCATGTGGGTGTGCATAGATGAAGGGTACATTCCGCCAGTATCTGAAGTTGAAGGCCGTCAAAAAGTCTTGTCATATCAGATGATGAAAGAAGATGACAAGAAACTTTTTGAAGCTGAAAACAAAGCTTTTTCTTTAATCCGAATGGCGTTACCGCAAGATATTCTACACACATTCCGGACTCAGAGGACATCAAAAGACCTTTGGGAGTCGCTTGAGAAGAGGT
>JAANYP010001412.1:0-174025 GCA_020465985.1 Centrapalus pauciflorus | reverse complement strand
GGTATTGTTTAGTTATTACTGATGATTACTCACGTTTCTCTTGGGGTTTCTTTTTAGGTACAGAGGATGAGACAGCAGGCACGCTGATTGGGTTCTTAGACCAAGTTGAGAACTCATACGAAAAATGGGTAAAACGTATCAGAAGTGATAACGGAAAAGAATTTAAAAATGTAGTAATTTGTGTATATTGCCTAACTAAAGGCACAGTGTATCATTTTAGTGCACCATATGAGCCACAACAAAATGGGGTGGCAGAAAGGAAAAACAGGATATTGATTGAGGCATCAATGACTATGCTCTCGGATTCAAAGCTTCCCACTATGTTTTGGGGAGAGGCAGTGAATACCGCGTGTCATGTGTTAAATAGAGTCCTTGCTGTCAAATCTTTGAATAAAACCTGTTATGAGATTTAAATTAAAGACCCCCGAATTTAACTGGCTTTGAAACTTTTTGGGGTGCCATGTACTTTATTAAAAATGAAACCTCAACCTAAGTTTGGAGAAAAGGCAGACAAAGGATACTTCCTAGGTTATGTCCCAAATTCACCAAACAAGAGAGTTTTTAATAAAACTACTGGTACAGTAGAAATTCTGTTTAACATTGATGTAACAAGTTATTCACATGAACCCCAAATTGGTCCAGAATGGTTATTTGATTATGACTCAGTGTTTGAATCATTTTACATTCCTTTTAGTGGTGATGCAGGAACTGTGGAAAATGAATTCTCAACCTTAAATCTTAATGACGAGGGTAGGGTCTTTCCAAATTCGAGTATTCCCATGACATCTGAAAATATATCGACAGAAGATGGGTCCCAACAAATGCAGAACCATTGTCATCTAATGATGTGAATCAGACAAATAGTCCAGCCTCAGAAGACAGTGATCATGAGCAGGATGTTCCATCTGAAGTCACACCCCCCACTAGGCGAAATGGGATCGAATCTGGTAGACAATCTTTGGGTTGATGCAGTTGAAACATCGAGAGTAAATAAGGATCATCCGACTGAAGACATCATTGGGAATCCAAATGTTAGTGTGAGAACTAGGAGTAGTGTGAATAGCAACACAGTATTTTTATCGATGATCAATGATTCCGAGGCATTTCACACTTGCATGTACTCTTGTTTCATCTCTCAAGTTGACCCGAAGAATGTGCAAATGGCTCTGAAGGATAATTCTTGGGTTGAAGCAATGCAAGAAGAACTTTCACAGTTCAAAAAGCTAGAAGTCTGAGAGTTAGTGCCTTTGCCTAGTGGAGAAGTTGCAATAGGGACCAAATGGGTCTTTAAGTGCAAAAGGGATGATCGAGGCATCGTTACACGAAACAAGGCAAGACTTGTAGTCAAAGGGTTCAACCAAGAAGAAGGGATTCATTATAATGAGGTGTTTGGACCAGTCGCAAGGCTTGAAGCTACCATATTGTTTCTTGCCTTTGCATCCTTCAAAGGCTTCAAAGTATATCAGCTAGACGTCAAAAGTGCCTTCTTGTACGGGAAAGTGAAGGAATTGGTATTTGTCGAGCAAACCGCCAGTGTTTACTGATCCCATGTATCCAGACAGAGTATATAGATTGGATAAGGCTCTGTATGGATTACATCAGGCACCTAGGGCGTGGTACGAGACACTATATACTTATCCCTTGGAAAATGGGTTCGAGAGAGGGAGAATAAATAGTAAACTGTTCATTAAAAGGAAAGGTGACGATTTCATACTGGTACAAGTTTATGTGGACGACATCATCTTTGGGTCATCAAATGAACAAATGTGCAAAGATTTTGAGAAGGTTATGAAGTCCATGTTTGAGATGAGTGCGTTGGGAGAGCTGAACTTTTTACTCGGTTTACAAGTTGAACAACGAAAGGAGGGGATGTTCATTCATCAGACGAAGTATGTGTACGAAAATTTTGAGCGCTTTGGGATGGAAGGAACAAAGCTTACAACATATTTCTGTACACCAATTCAAGTCAGTCACAATCTCGAACCGGGTACTGATAGTGATACTGATGTGGATCCGACATTATATCGGGCCATGATCGGGTCACTCATGTATTTAACTGCTTCTCGACCTGAAATAATGTTTGCTATTTGTTTTTGTGCCAGATTTCAAGCTAACCCCAAGGAGATGCACACGAGAGCTGTGAATCGGATTCTGAGATACCTGAGGTCGAAACCGAAGCTGGGACTTTGGTATCATCCTGATGGAGATCTAAAATTGGAAGCTTACACAGACTCAAATTATGGAGGGTGCATCTTGAATAGAAAGTCAACAATGGGTGGTTGTCAGTTCCTTGGAGGGAGACTGGTTTCCTGGCAATGCAAGAAACAGGCTTTGGTAGTCGTATCAACATGCGAGGCCGAATATGTAGTTGCTGGTAGTTGCTGTTCACAGGTTCTGTGGGTTCAACAACAATTGCGGGATTACGATTTGACTTATAATCATACTCCCATTAGGATAGACAATCAATCCACGATCGTTATAACCAATAATCCGGTAAAGCACAGTAAAACTAAGCACATAGATATAAGACATCACTTTATTCGTGACTGTGCTGAGAAAAACCTGATAAAATTGGTAAAAGTTCCAACGGAAGACAACTTTACGGATATGTTCACAAAAGCTTTTGATACATCACGCTTTGAGTTGTTAGTCCAACTAAATGGGATGCGAAATCCAAAGTAGCCTGACCTCAGTAGATAATCTTTCTTTTAAATATTTTTTGGTTGTTAGTTTGTCTTATTAGTTACTTTACTTAAAAAAGGTAAAGAAAAGAAAAAAGAGAGAAAACCATAAAAAATTCAAAAAAGAGAAAAATGAAATAAAGAGAGAAGTCTTAGAGTCTAAGGTTCAACATGACGAAATTTAGCACAGCCTAAAAAACTCTAAGTGTTAAACTTTCACACATAATGCACTCTAAAATCAAAGTGATATACATGTTCATGTTTTGATATGTTGATAGGCATAAAACATGACGGTTTTCCTAAAAGCATAAATCAATCATGAAAATGTCATATGTATAACTAACTTAAAAGGAATGACCAATAGATCTTAATTTCTGTGTTAGAGGCTCACGTATAATAATTATGAATGAGGTATGTAAATCAGTCTAGGGGATGTATGGCTTCATCAGATTACATCTTAAAAGGGAGCAAGCATGAAATGTAAAGAGAGTCAAGACTTGTCGCTTTGTTGTACGTAAGTACAGATCTGTCACCGCTGCTTTGACTCAATATAACAAGATACGTCGCTTTGTTGTACGAAAGTACAGACCTATCACCGTTGTCTTGGCTAAAATAAAAGAAGTATGCTCTACCCTAAGACAAACTAAGACACTCTGTTGTATGTAAATACAGAACTGTGTCCGAAGTTTGCCTTTTAACGATGATTTACAAATACCAAAAAGTCATAACGATTGTATGTCTGTTTCGATCATAGAAGTATGTCTAAGTATGGGACACGTAAGGTAATTTCTTGGTACATAAAAATGCTAAAGGAAAATTTTAAGTGTTGAGTGTTTAAGTGGACAAACATACTGACAATTGACATGGTATGTATGTTACGACAAATAATAAAGGGAATCAAAATTTCAAAGTGTGAAAGTGCAACGCCGAAAGGGAGTTGGCAACGCTATCTGATTGAATCTTCTTTGACACTCTCGAAAAAAGATTTAGTTAGTGTATTTTTGTCTTTAAATTTTTGCAAATTATTTTTTTATTAGATTCTGCTTTACTTTATTTTATTTTATTTTCTTTCACCTTAGTTTATTTTATTTTAAGTTTAGGTAAATTTTAAATAAATAGGATCGAGGTCAGTTACTAGGATGCATTTTAGTTGGAAAAACAAAAATTGCGTGATAATCTGTTTGCTTAGTGTGAAGTGTTTCGAAAAGTTGAAAAAGTTGTGAAAGTTGAAAAAGTTGAATATTTTTCAAAGTTATTCAAGATTTGGACTTAAGTTCGTGGACACATAAGTTCAAACGAACTTAATGCAGCTAAGTTCGTAGCATAGTTGACTATAAATAGGGAATATGCATTTATTTAAGTCACCTACTCTTGAACATAACTCATCACGAACTTATAAAGGCGATGATCTCGAACTTTCTACAGCGATCTCGAACTTGTCGCTAGTTCACGAGTTTAACTCCCGTCCCACGAAGATCCTACAGTTCCAACTTGAAATAACACTACTTTATTGTCGGTTTATCTAACAAACAATTTACTAAGTGTTATTGAGACTTTTAATGGTTTAAAATCGTGTATTTTGGGTTTAACATAGCCGAATACTGGGTGTTCTTTAAATACTAAGTTTAAGGCTATAAAACTAAAAATAAAACATCAATAAACTCGATTAGAACCTTTTAGGACTAGATTCATTGGTAATAAAGTCTAAAAACTATTAAATCATGAGTTTTGATATTCAAAAAGCTGATCTCGAACTTGTTCATCAGGAACAATGTGTACGAACTTGAGTAGTTTACGAACTTAGTTCTGTTGGTACACCCTGTGTGACGATAGCAGTCTAATCGATTATGATTTAGGTAATATTCTGAGTTAACCAGTATTTTGATATATATGTTTAATATGTGTTTGTCTGTTATTGATTGTGTGTTTGAACTTGATGTAACATATTACAAGAAGTTCAAACATAAAGGTCAAAGATTATGTCAAGCATAAGTTAAAACATAAGTTTCATCACTTAATTGTTTAAGTGCATTTGGCTAGATTCGAATAGGTTAAGGAAGGCATTCGAATCTGTGATAGATTCGAATGTATCCTTAGATTTGAATGGGCTAGATTCGAATCTGTCAGATGGACAGATTCGAATGGGCCTTAGGCCAGATTCGAGGCTGGCCCACAACAGACTCGAATCAGGGTCTATAATTAGGGATAGACTCGAATGATTAGCAGACCTTTGGCAGAATTCGTGAGGAATTAAGCAATAGGCGATCTCGAGTTTATCAGCTAGGTGAGTCCCGTTTCGGAGAGAATTAGTACGTAGGATCGTTCGTGTGTCGTTCGTTCAGCGTCTAATAGTCTCCGTGTTTACGTTGGTTGAGAGTTGTCCGTCTAACCGTCAACGAGGATTCCGCACTCGTTAACGGATCAGCGTCTAGATAGATCTTGCATTGGTAGACCTTACAAGTGGTATCAGAGCCTACGGAGTGTTCGTGGTGTTCTTCGTGTTCATCAGAAACATTCTAGGTTTCTTGACGCTAGTTGGACGGTTTTTTCTCTCTAAAACGTGTTTTTGAGCTTAGCAAATTCATATTCGGGAAACACTTTGTCGTTTTTCACGTTTTTGGTCGAAATCATTATTTTTCATTTGAAAAATAGTGATTTAATCCGTAAAACGTCAAAAAATCAAAGTGTTAGCCGTTTTTCGAGTTTGCGGCGCTCGAATCTATAGGGGTAATTAGGGTTTTACTTTATTTTCGAGTCTAACCAAAATACGCTCCTTTCGAGTCAATTTCAGTCAGTTTCGAGTCTGTGGTGTTTCGAATCTGTTACTACATTCGAATTGGATCTCGAGTCTATATTGTTTTCGAGTTTGTTTCGAGTTTGTTACTGTTTCGAGTCTGAGCTTCGATTCTGCTGAATTTCGATTCTATTGTGCCTTCGATTCTAAGGTCTTCGAATCTATAGGGTCCTTCGAATCTGACATATCTTCGAATCTAAGGAATTGTTCGAATCTGACATATTTCGAATCTAATTGAATTACAATACTTAATCGAATTTAATCCCAAATAAATTGGAATCTAATTACATTCGAATCTATCTAGATTCGAAAGAGTTAATTCACATTAGTTTCGAATTAATTTAATTAAGTCTAAATTCAATTTGTTTCAGAAAAGATGTCAAACCTTCAGAAATTCCTTGAAATGGATCACGAAGTTGGGAAGGCCAATGCACCACCTAAGCTGATGAAAGTTGAGGATTACTACTGGTGGAAGGATAGATTTACGGATTTTGTACGATTCAACGATATGCGCATGTGGGTGTGCATAGATGAAGGGTACATTCCACCAGTATCTGAGGTAGAAGGCCGTCAAAAGGTCTTGTCATATCAAATGATGAAAGAAGATGACAAGAAACTATTTGAAGCTGAAAACAAGGCTTTCTCTATTATCCGAATGGCGTTACCTCAAGATATCTTGCACACATTTCGGACTCAGAGGACGTCGAAAGAACTTTGGGAGTCTCTCCAGAAAAGGTGTGAGGGTAATCCACGGGTGCGTAGAAAGCGTACAGAGCTGTTGACCCAACAGTTTGCAATTTTCAAGGCTCTTAAGGATGAACAGTTGGATGATATTATCACACGATTTTATCATCTGATAACAGAGCTTGAAAGTCATGGTATTGAGTATTCTGACACAGACAAGAACAACAAGCTTCCTGATGCCCTACCGGCCAAATGGGCTATGTACGTGGCAATGATTAAGCTAAATGAAGATAAATACTATGCTCAATCACTGGATGACATCGTTGGAACGTTGAGGGCATATCACTTCGAAATGATAAAGGCTGAGACTGATTACGAGCAAGTCCAAAATCCGGCGATGTATTTTGGAAAGACATCTAAATCATCAGTGACAGCTGATCAGAAGAGTGCTACAGCGTTTTTCACTGGAGAAACGTCCTCGCCACCAGAGTCCGAGGACTCATTAAATCGCGCGTTCTTAGGGTTAGGAAGATCGGAAGAACCGCAACCTCAAGTCCAGCAGGCATCGACCAGTCAGAGCTATTCAAAGATGCCTATGAGCGCAAAGTCAGCGGAAGAGCATCTGAATCTACTTGCTTCGTTTGTGGCCGCATATGGAAATTGCGTTCAAGGGAAGATCAATGATCCGGCTCTTTGGGATGAAGATTACGATCAGGTCGACCCTGATGACTTAGAGGAAATGGATCTGAAATGGCAACTGGCCATGGTAACCCAGAGGGTGAAGAGATTCATAAAGAGAACTGGAAGAAATCTGCAAATGAATAACAAGGGGATAGGATTTGATAAGTCCAAGGTCAAATGCTACAACTGTCAGGGATTGGGACATTTCGCCAGGGAGTGTCAAAGACCGAAGGTAGAATCATACCAAGGACAGAGTCAGCACCAAGGACAGTACCAAAATCAGTCCCAACAGAGATATCTTCCGAGTTCTTCATCTGGTCAAGCCAATCTAGCGGGTCTGATATCCAATGTCACTTCTGACAGACAGCTAGATGGTTCTTATGACTGGAGTTCACATCCGGAGTCCAACGCTAGAGCTTTCATGGCTGAAGTTACGGAAAATGGTTGTGAAGAGGATGAGCAGACCACAAGGGACAGCAGTCCGATGTGGGTAGAGAAAGCGAATGATCAGACCGTGCTGGAGTTTGCTGCTCAGATGGCCAACGTGGAATATGATAACTCTAAGGTTAGTCTTTCTAATTCTCTATTTCGTGATTTATGTGCTTTATGTGTTAGTTCTAACGATAGGTTAAATCTAGTCTTAGACTCACATAAGACCATAGCTGCTCAAAATGAAAACTTAAAAATAGAAAATGCTAGCCTTAATGATATAAAACAAGATTTAAAAGAAAAGCTTAAGGCTGATGCTCAAGATGTAATCGTTCTAAAAGACAAACTGAGTGAGCAGTGTGTTAGGATAGAACTTATGTATGAGCACGTAGAGGCCTTGACCAAAAGTCTGAAAGACAAAGACATAGAGCTAGCCGAGACCAAGGTTAAGGTAGCCGAGGCAAATAGCAAGCTGGAAAAGTTTAGGAATTCGAGCCTAAACCTAGGGAAAGTCTTAGATGCCCAAAGACAGTCTAAGAAGCCTGTAGGTCTAGGTTTTCACGAAATTCCTCCACCTTTCAATGATAACTATGTGCCTCAGCCTCAGGAGAAAACTGACAAGTCAGTAGTTTTAGAGGACCTACCTGAACCTACACCTGAGCCTAAAGTTGAAAATACACCTAAGGTGGATGACTCTACTGTCAAGGTCAAGAAAGTGAAATTTGTGTCTTCCTCCAGTGAAACACCTGCAGGAAAACAGAAAATTTCATGGGCTGACCAGGTCGAAGAGACAGACACTGTAGAAGTACCAAAGGCAATAGACACTAGTGAGACACCTAGATCTAAGGGACCAACCAAAAAGTCCATGGATAAGATGTCTTGCTTTAGATGTCACGAGAAAGGGCATGTTGCTTCTCACTGTCCAAATAGGAAAGCTGATGTTACCCCTAAGACAGTGAATCCAACACCTGTTAAGCCCTCACCAAGTGTGGCGAGCACGAGTAGTTCTCAGAGTACCGAGAAAACTGTGCAGGCCGCACCAAAACCTGTTGTGAAACAAACACCGGTTAAGGTTGGACCAAAAGAAGTGGTTAAGACAAATTCACCGAATCGTGTCATTAATCAATCTAGGTCAGCACCTCAACAAGTCTATAGGAGCACCACACCTAGCAGGTCACACACTCCAGTTAGGTCACATACTCCTGTTAGACAATATGTTTCGGTAAAAGCTCAGGGATCACAGTCTGAAATGCAGTATAATAAGACTTATTCTAGAGCACCACAACAAATGCCTACTCAAAGGCAAAGAGTGAATCTAAATCACTCGGCACCACAACAGAATTCAGCTCAAAGGCCCAAGTCACCTGAAAGGCGAGATGGGTACTTGAAAGAGTTCAAGTATGTGGACGAGAATGGTATTACCAAGTCAGTCATGGCTTGGGTTCCCCGTGATAACTAACCTATTTTTCTTTCATGTGCAGGAGATAACTACCGGTCCAAACAACAAGTGGTTCGTCGACAGTGGTTGCTCCAGGCATATGACGGGGGAAAGAAGTCTTCTCACAGACTTCAAAGGGGGTAATAGGGGATTTGTATCATTCGCGGGCAACAAAGGAGGAAATATCACTGGAACTGGAGAAGTCACTAATGGGACGATTACATTGGATCAAGTTTATCACGTTGATAAACTGGTTCATAATCTTATTAGTGTATCTCAAATCTGTGATAAGAAGAACTCGGTGTTATTTACTGACACTGAGGCGTTAGTGCTAAAGCCGGGATTCAAGATACCTGAAGATTGGATATTGATGCGGGCTCCAAGGAAGAATGACTTGTACATGCTCGACATGAACAAGCCAGATAATTCGATGGGTCCGATCTGCTTACTATCAAAAGCTTCGGAGACGGAATCGGTTTTTTGGCACAGACGCATGGCTCACTTGCACCTAAGGAAAATGAACTACATAACGAAGAATGGTTTGGTGCAAGGTGTGCCTTTGAAGAGCTTTCAATTTGAAGACAAGTGTCTACCGTGCATGAAGGGCAAGCAACATAAAAAGACACACAAGTCCAAGAAGCTGAATTCCATAACCTCGACATTCGATTTGTTGCATATGGACCTTTTCGGCCCTATCAACAAAAGGAGTATAGGAGGTAGTTGGTTTTGCTTAGTTATCACTGACGATTACTCACGGTTTTCATGGGTTTTCTTTTTAGGTACGAAGGACGAGACGGCTACAAAGCTCATCGGGTTCTTAGACCAAGTGGAGAATTCCTACGGAACAAGGGTTAAAAATATACGTAGTGATAATGGGACTGAATTTAAAAACTCTGTAATTGGTGTATATTGCCTATCAAAGGGCATCGTGCATCAATTCAGTGCACCATATGAACCTCAACAGAATGGGGTGGCCGAACGTAAAAACAGAACATTGATTGAGGCTGCAAGGACTATGCTTTCGGATTCAAAGCTTCCTACCATGTTTTGGGGGGAGGCAGTGAATACCGCGTGCCATATTTTAAATAGAGTCCTTACAGTCAAATCATTGAACAAAACATGTTATGAAATTTTAAATAAAAGGCCACCTAACTTAACTGGATTCGAACCGTTTGGAGTACCATGCACACTTTTAAGGACAAAACATCAACCGAAGTTTGGGGAAAAGGCTGACGAAGGATACTTCCTAGGTTATGTGCCAAACTCACCAAACAAACGGGTTTTTAACAAAAAGAGTGGTACTGTGGAGATTGTGTATAATATTGAAGTCACAAGTTATACACATGAACCCCAAACTGGTCCGGAATGGATTTTTGACTATGATAAGTTATTTGAGTCATTTAACATTCCTTTGGATGATACTGCAGGTACAATCGAAAAAGACATGGCGACGTTGCACCTAAATGACGATGGCCATATTTTTCCAAGGACCACGTTCGAATCTACGTCCGAGCCTACTGCGACTGTAGATAGTTCTCCAGAAGTTGCTAATCCAGAAGAACCTAACACTGAGAATCAGACTCAAGCATCAAGTTCTGCCTCTGAGGAAAACGTCCGTGAGGAAGAGGATGTGGAAGCTGAGCCTGTTCCCCCTTTAGGTGAAATAGGATCCAACTTAGGAGATAATCTAAGGGTAGACGAAATAGAGACCTCTAGGATTAACAAGAACCATCCTATAGATAGCATCATAGGAAATCCTAACGAGGGTGTGAGGACACGGAGTAGTGTAAATAACAACACTGTGTTGTTGTCGATGATAAACGACTCCGAGGCATATCATACATGTCTATATTCGTGTTTCATATCGCAAGTAGAGCCCAAAAATGTGCAAATGGCACTTAAGGACAACTCCTGGGTTGAAGCGATGCAGGAAGAACTGTCAAAATTTAGGAAACTAGAAGTGTGGGAGTTAGTTCCGTTACCTCGAGGGGAGATTGCAATAGGAACCAAATGGGTTTTTAAGTGCAAGAGAGACGATCGGGGTATAGTCACGCGCAACAAGGCGAGATTAGTTGTAAAGGGTTTCAACCAAGAGGAGGGAATCGATTACAACGAAGTGTTTGCACTAGTAGCAAGGTTAGAAGCAATTAGGTTGTTTTTAGCTTTTGCCTCCTTCAAGGGCTTTAAGGTATATCAGTTAGATGTTAAGAGTGCTTTCCTGTATGGGAAAGTGAAGGAGTTGGTGTATGTAGAACAGCCGCCCGGGTTTACAGATCCTAAATATCCTGATAGAGTATATCGATTAGATAAGGCTCTTTATGGATTACATCAGGCACCTAGGGCATGGTATGAGACTCTATCCAACCATCTTTTAGAAAATGGCTTTGAGAGGGGTAGGATAGATAGTACTCTGTTTGTGAAAAGAAAGGGAGATCACTTTATCTTGGTACAAGTGTACGTCGATGATATCATTTTTGGATCATCAGACGAACAGATGTGCAAAGATTTCGAGAAGGTTATGAAGTCGAAGTTCGAGATGAGTGCTATGGGGGAGTTGAATTTCTTTTTGGGGTTACAAGTTGACCAGAAGAAGGAAGGCATGTTTATCCATCAGACCAAGTATGTCTATGACATATTGGAACGGTTTTGGATGGAAGGAACAAAGTTGACTGCCCACTTCAGCACGCCGATTCAAGTGAATCACAATCTCGGGCCGGGTACTGATGGTGATACCGATGTGGATCCGACTTTATATCGGGCCATGATTGGGTCACTTATGTATTTAACTGCTTCAAGACCTGATATTATGTTTGCTGTTTGTATTTGTGCTAGGTTTCAAGCGAATCCGAAGGAGATGCATATGAAAGCTGTGAAGCGGATTCTACGATACCTCAAGTCGAAACCGAAGCTGGGACTTTGGTATCACGCGGAGGGAGATCTAGAGTTGGAGGCGTTCACAGATTCTGACTACGGAGGATGCAGCTTGACGCGCAAATCTACGACTGGAGGTTGTCAGTTCCTAGGAGGAAGATTGGTATCCTGGCAATGCAAGAAACAAACATCGGTAGACGTGTCAACGTGCGAGGCCGAGTATGTTGCTGCTGGTAGTTGCTGTTCACAGGTTTTGTGGATACAACAACAATTGCGGGATTACGGTTTGGCTTATACTCAAACTCCAATTAGGATAGACAATCAATCTACAATTGCGATAACCAATAATCCAGTTAAACACAGTAAAACAAAGCACATAGATATAAGGCATCATTTTATTCGTGATTGTGCTGAAAAGAACTTAATCAAACTGGTAAAGGTGGCAACAGAAGATAATAATGCTGATTTATTTACCAAAGCGTTTGATAAGACACGATTTGAGTATTTAATTCAACTTAATGGAATGCGCAACCCAGAGTAAATTGACCTTAGTAGTATTCTATTTCCTTTTATAGTTGTTATATTTCTTTCTTTTTTACAGTAGTCTGCTAATTTAGGTAAGTTTCTAATTTAGGAAAGTTTTTATTTTTAGTAAGTTTCTATTTTTAGTAAGTTAGTAGGTTAGCTTAGTTTACTGCTTTTTGCTATGAAAAACAAAAGAAAAAAGAGAGAAAATTACAAAAATAAAAAAAAAAAGAGAATATCAGAAAAGGAGTTAAGTCTTAGATACATAGGTTCAAAGTGACGAAAATTAGCACCGTCGTTACAGACTCTAAGTATTTAGGCTTTCACACATAATGCAACTAAATCCTAAGTGTTATACTTTACTTAGTTTGATGTGTTGGTAGGCATAATACATATAGGGAATCTCAAGGCTAATAAAATATTCTAGAAATAGTCAAGCGTGTCACTAACTTAGATATATGACCAATCGGTCTTAATTTTTATGTACAAGACATACAAACATTGAGTCTAAATGAGGTATGCGAACTTTCTGGGGATGTATGGCAACATCAAATACATCTGAAAATGGAAAGAATAGAAATATCATGTAAAACTGAGAGTCGAAAACATGCAACTCTGTTGTACGTAAGTACAGACCTGTTGTCTCTGTTTAGATTCGGGTTAGCAGACATGTCGCTTTGTTGTACGTCAGTACAGACCTGTCACCGCTATCTGCTAACTTTAAAGTTAAACCTAAGTCGAACTAAGACACTTTGTTGTATGAGAATACAGACCTGTGTCCGATGTTTGTCTTTTAAAGAAAGTTTGCAAATACCAACAAGTTAGAATTTTGTCTGTGTGCCTTGATCATAAAAGTATGTCTATGTCTGGGTCACGTAAGATAATTTTCTGATAAATAAAAAGGCCAAGGGATATTCCGAAATGTAGAGTGTTTAACAGGGTAAAATACCAACAATCGGCTAAGTGGGTATGACACGACAAACAATCAAAGGAATTCAAAAAATTCCTAAGTGTGAAAGTTTAAGTACTGAAAGTTAGTATCGGACATCGCTATCTGATTGAACCTTTCTTAGACTATACTCACCAAAAATATGTTGTTTGGTATTTAGCGTAGCTTGTAAATTTATTTTTATAACTTAAGTCTAGATTAAATTTTTTAGTCAAAATTTTATTTTATTTTATTTTATTTTATTTTTACCTTAGTTTATTTTATTTTATTTTAGTATAGTTTAGTTTTTACTTAGGTAAAAGGTCAAAAGTTACTGAGGGTGCATTCAAAGTTGGATAAAATATACAATGCGTGAAATATTTGTGCTTAGGGTAAAAGATTTGGCATAGTTTATCTGGTTACACTACACAGTAGAAAATAGTTGGAAAAAGTTGAAATTATTTCAAAATTTCCGAAATTTTTCTAAGTGTTTGTAGCTTCGAATCTAAGACAGACTCGAATTTGAAGTTCTCGAATCTGTCAGTAGACTCGAATCTACACATAGACTCGAAGGTAGTTAGTATATAAAGGTCCACAGTGAAGGCATTTACTTCTCACTGTTCTCGAATCTGATTTCTCGAATCTGTCACTGGCGAACTCGAATCTATTCTCGAGTCTATCGTATTTCCACTAAACGACATTTCGTCGATTCTAAAGCTTTTGTGGTCGATTCTACTTTCAAATCTAGGTATAAGCAACATGATTGTACAAGATTTTGGTGGTTTCATACACAAATTTGGGCTTAAACATCACATTTTGATGGTTTATTGGTCAAAATAGGGTTATTCATAAATAACTAAGTTAGGACCTATAAAATATCAAATTAAAGGCATAAATCAGTGATTAGAACTTAGTTGAACTAAAGTATGTGATTTACCTAGTTCAAAATGGTTAAAATCTTGGATTTTTGTTAAAAAAAAGAGATGTCGGCCTTTCGAATCTGATAATGGACATTCGAATCTGATCATGGGTTTCTCGAATCTATCAATAGATTCGAGATGACCATGATATTCGAATCTGTTCATTAGACTCGAATAGGGTATATTCGAATCTGTCCATTACATTCGAATATGGGCACTTCGAATCTGTTACTCTCGAATCTGTACTTTATTTATTTTGTTGAATTTAAATTTTATTAAACTTGTGGAAATTTAATTGTGTTAGATTTTGTATTTAATCAAATACAAGATAAAACAAATTTGAATTTAAACAAGTTTATTGATTTTTAATAATAATCTAACAATTTTATGTATTGTGCAGATATGGCGCTTCGTGCTTTTGTTCCCAAGCACAATGTGGTACTGAATCCTGCCCATAACATCCCTGAGGCGCAGGGATTTCGTGAAGTTTTAGATTTTCTGGCGGAATCTAGAATAAGTTATGTGTTGTATGAAAACATTCCGATTGTGATATCCTATGTACGTCAATTTTACGATCACTTGCAGGTGGACTGCACTGTCACCCCGACAGTGTTAAGAACTAGAATTGCCGGACAACCTTTAGTTTTCTCCGCTGATATTTTGAGACAAGTGCTGCAGTTGGGTTCCCTAGAACAAGAAGACGGGCCTACAGACTTTCCTTTAAGTATTAGGCAAGCAGCTTTTTGAGAATGGGATACAGCTTGGACGTTACAAAATCTTCATATATGAAAAGCGGGTTGATAGGACAATGGCGTTTCTTGGTCCATGTGTTTATGATCTGTTTTGCGCCTAAGAAAGCTGGTTTTGATTATATAGTATCAAAAATCCAATCAGCAATGATCGCGATGGTATACAATAAGAAGTTTAGTTTCTCGCAGCTGATTTTCTCGGAATTTATCCATCAAATCACGGCTCCTGAGAGAGAAAGGTTCCTTTTGTATCCGAGGTTCGTGATGATGTTGATAAGGCACTTCTTGCCTGAGTTGCCACAATCAGACGATGCATTGAGCGTTAATGTTATGGAGAAGCGCATTTACTCTGACTGTTCCTCACACCGAGGAAGGTTAGCAGTTCCGGTGGCACGTCAACTATTTGGTGCAATTCTGGATAGGGAATTTCAAGCCCCGAGTAATGCCAACTGGGCAGGGGTAGTTGATGTCCAACCACCGCAACAACAGCAACGTCAACCACAACAACAGCCTCGTGTTCGTCCCCGTGATCCAAGGCGAAGACAAAGAGATACTGCAAGTCAGACTCAGGCGTCTAGGCCTTCCACAAGTCAACAGCCAGAGCCAGAGGTACAGGAAGCAGGGCCTTCAAGTGCCGTTCCAGAAACCGAGCAAATAGCCCAAACATTGGAGGAAATATGGGCATCTGGTCCACATGCCAATGAAGATGTTGCAGCAGCGTTAATAGATGAGCTGCTTAGTCCCCCGGTAGATACAGATGATGTATTCAGAGATGTTGATGAATATGTGCCAGAGCAGACTGGCAATGATGAGTCATCATCCGCTACAGAATCAGAAGACCTGGAGGATATCGAAGTTGAAGCTCCAGAATCTGTGTCTGCAGAACCTCAAGTTGAAATTGGAACTTATGGTTCACGTTTGATCATCAATGAAGGTGGTTCGAGAAGGCGAGAGGCCAGGGAATCTGAAGATTCGGATTTTGAAGAAGAAGATGATGCTCTACTACTGACGAGGCAAAGGGCCAAACGTCATCGGTTCATGCAAGGGTCTTTCTCTGCATCCGCCAGTCAGTCAGAAGTTCCCCAAACCCAACCTCAAACCACATCTCCACCATCACCACCACCTCAACCTCATGAGCCATATATTCCACCACCATTCAACCCTTCTCCCATTCAGTCCATTCCATCCACATCTACCGCCTATGCTGAAAATCAGCGGTTTCTTCAACTCAAATCTCGAGTGGATTTCCAACATGTCCAAATCCTGAGCCTAACAAAGGCAATAGGTGAAATTCAGGCACATAATGCAAATTTAGATAAAGAAAATGCTGAATTGAAGAAGACAGTTGAAACAATCCAAGAGGAGAATATTGAGCTAAAAACATTCGTCTGCGACCAGGCTGCCGAGTTAAGATCGATGCGCTCCCTCATTGAGCAGTTAATGAAAAACCTTCAGGCTCAGGGGGAGACGTCGTGTCGTGATCAAGAAGTACAGAGGCGGAGGGACGATGATGAAGATGATAACCAAGGCAATGATCCCAGCTCTCAAAGACAGGATGAGCCAGTAGATTTTTCTACTGCTCAGGCTGCTCAATCTCAGGGGGAGCCAAGTCAAACAGAAGGTGAAAGAGGAGAGGCTAGTTCTTCAAGGACTTTAGATAGCGACATGATCGATGCGCTAAAAGATATTGAAGAAGAGCTGATGGATTTTGATTTTGAAGATGATCTTGAAGATTTAGAAGAAGGTGAGTTTATTCCAGATGATGTCGCTGACTGGAGATCTGATGATGAAATGATAGATGATGAAGATGATCACGTTAACGAAGTAATAATCAATTCACAACCAATCACTGAACTGTATGAAAGCCAAGATCATAATGTGATTGATATTGATTACATCAAGGTAGCCTCAGCTGAAGATAAAGACCTTGAAGAGGCTGAGAAAGAGCCATCTAGAGCTGATCTGTTAAATCTTTGGTTCAAGAAGGAAGAAAAGAAGGATCAGCTGAAGATGAAGAAGAAGATGAGGAATCCAGGTGCTGGAAATTTTGCTGGAGGGATTATTAGCTGGTTCTTTGACAGAGAACTGCAGCTGTTTATTTTGAAGAGAAGAGATGGCCTTCAATACTTGAGGCAGACACTGAAAGCTTTTAATTCATTGCCCAAGATTGAAGTTAAAGAGTTAGCCTGGAAGGAGCTGATCAATATTGGAAATGATCCCTACGCGAGCGTTATTGAAAGAATCATAAGGAAAGAAGGGCGATCAGGCAAATTTGAGAGGCTTAAGCCGAGAACAGGCAAAAGGGTCGAGGATGGATCAAGGATAGATCCTCATACTGGAAGACCTTGGGCCAGAATGGTGTACAAGCCAGTCAAATGTCTGAAGAAAGTACCTATGAAACCAATGCCACAGAACGTTTTGAGCAACATGAAGTGGTGGTACCTAGAGATTGACTCTGCTGAAGCTATCATGGAAGATCAAGACGAGCAGGTCATTTTGAAAGTATATGATCCTCTGCATTTGATAAACCTATCTAAGGACGACCTGAAGAAGCTTCACGATCAGCCTATCTTCTTCACTGAACCATGGAGATCTGAAGCCAGGAAGTTCCAAAAGATAGTTAAAGTTTGTATAGATACGGGATTATATGCAGGTAGTAATATATATAGCTCTAGTACTTAAATTTGATGTCATGTAAATAATTAGAAGCTATCGTCAAGGGGGAGTCTGTTGGTACACCCTGTGTGACGATAGCAGTCTAATCGATTATGATTTAGGTAATATTCTGAGTTAACCAGTATTTTGATATATATGTTTAATATGTGTTTGTCTGTTACTGATTGTGTGTTTGAACTTGATGTAACATATTACAAGAAGTTCAAACATAAAGGTCAAAGATTATGTCAAGCATAAGTTAAAACATAAGTTTCATCACTTAAGTGTTTAAGTGTATTGGCTAGATTCGAATAGGTTAAGGAAGGCATTCGAATCTGTGATAGATTCGAATATATCCTTAGATTCGAATGGGCTAGATTCGAATCTGTCAGATGGACAGATTCGAATGGGCCTTAGGCCAGATTCGAGGCTGGCCCACAACAGACTCGAATCAGGGTCTATAATTAGGGATAGACTCGAATGATTAAGTGACCTTTGGCAGAATTCGTGAGGAATTAAGCAATAGGCGATCTCGAGTTTATCAGCTAGGTGAGTCCCGTTTCGGAGAGAATTAGTACGTAGGATCGTTCGTGTGTCGTTCGTTCAGCGTCTAATAGTCTCCGTGTTTACGTTGGTTGAGAGTTGTCCGTCTAACCGTCAACGAGGATTCCGCACTCGTTAACGGATCCGCGTCTAGATAGATCTTGCATTGGTAGACCTTACAAGTTCAGAAATATCTACAAGTTAGAAGGCCTCACACGAACTTACTAACAAGTTCGTATGATTTATCTGATTCACACGAACATACACTTAAGTTCGTAGGTCATTAAGTTCGAATGAACTTAATTAAGTTCGAATGGACTTAAATGTTTTCCAAAAATTTATTTTTCTTCATAATTTAACTATTTATTGCGTTTGTAGGAATGACAGATCGTGCATCTTTCAATAAGCACAATATGGTGGTTAGCATTGACCTCCAAGCGCCAAAAGCAGGGCGGTATAGAAAGATTCTTGAAATTTTTACGAGATCAAGGATAGTCTATGCGTTGACCCACAATCCAACACTGATAATTCAATACATTCGTCAATTCTGGAATACAGTTCATGTGGATAGCTCAGTAGTGCTCCCGGTTCTCAGGGAAACCATTAATGGACAAGTAATTTCATTCTCGACTGATGATCTACTGGAAATTCTGCATTTGGGAACAGAGGCACAGTAAGATGGTCCAGTTGATTTCCCAGCTTCGCTAAGGCAAGCTGCATTTCAAATGATGGGTTATGCTCAGGATTTGGGAAAGGCCTCATATGTGAAAAGTGGCTTGATAGGTACCTCATGCATGTGGTGCTAGTATGTTTTGTGCCTAAGAAGGTAGGTTTTGACTCGATGACACTCCAGTCCAGGATGATCTCGTTGATTTATAACAAGCCTTCCGCTTTTTAGGCTTCTTCTTTGTTTAATTTATGCATCAGATCACTGCACCAAGCCGGGAGAGATTTTTGCTATACCCAAGATTTGTGATTGATCATACGTCATTTCTTGCCGAACTTGCCACATCCACCAGAAGTGGTTGTTATAGTAGGGATAGATAAGAGGATTTTTGCAGATTGTCAAAGTCATAGTTAGAGAAGAGCGGAGAATGTTAGGCCTCAGATGACTCCACTCTATGGAGCTCTACTGGATCCAGATTTTGTTGCTCCAGATGGAGACGACTGGATAGTGAATGAGCAGCAACAACGAGCATTGGCACAAGAAGAACCGGTTGCTCCAATTCAGCCTCCACCAAGGACAGCAACGACAACTGTGGCCACTACTTCGGTAGCACAGGCTGACTCGATACAGGAGACGTTAGAGGATATTTTTGCTGAAGGGGGAGCCGCTTAGGAGACTATAACCGAAGAGTTGAGTCAAAATATTCTCCATACTCAAGAAGCCCCGGGGAATATTTTCGATGACATTGACAATTATCAACCGAAAGATTCAAATGTGGTAGTTAAGACAGAGTCAGAGATGGAATCCGAAATTGAAAGAGATATAATGGAGGCTGCAAATCCTTCAACTTCGTTTGGTCTTCATGGTACTCGACTCATTGTGCAGCCACAAACAGCTCGACAACAATCATTCAGTCTCCGCGATGAAGAATAGGAAGATGAAGAGTTTATGCCAGTCGAAGAGGCGTTGGTTGCAATGCACCAAAGGGCTAAGTGCCTACGTCTAGATCAGTCAGGGCCTTCTTCATCAACCGCCGCCATTCCATTAGTAACCACCACAACCACTCCATCAACATCCACATCATCTGATACCTAAACCATTAATCAACTAAAACCTAAAGTTGATCTCCAAACAGTCCAAATTTTTCAACATTCAAAGGCAGTCAGCGAGCTACAACAACATAATGCTTAGCTAGATCAACAGAATGCAATCTTAGATCACATTGTGGCAGCCCAACAACAATAGATCGCAAGTATTTAGGCCCTACTGGAGGAGATTTTGAAAGATCGTGCTGCTCAGGGGGAGAGTAGTTGTAGAAGCGATGAGGTGAGGGGAAGCCGTAGAGAAGACGAATGAGACGACCCAGCGCGCCAAATAAAGTGAGCTAACAGATCTTTCTCAACAAACTGCTCAGCAAGCTAACATTCAGGGGGTGTCTGGATCGTCTGGGGCTGAAAAGGATAAAGGCAAGGCTCCCGAGGCTACAAAAGTTATTGAAGAAGATCTGATCGGAGCCTTGTTGGGATTGGATGAGGAGGAAGACATCAGATTCGTTCTTGAAGATAATATAGACTAGGAGGATCTTGAGGAAGGTGAGTTTGATCCTGAAGATGTATCTGAATGGAAGTCTGATGATGAAGTAATCGTAGAAGAAGATGATGAGGTTGATGAAGTAGTTCTAAGTAAGCAACCTGTCACGGAAGAATACGTTAATGAAGATCAGAGTCCGATAGACCTGGAGATGCTAAGATCTCCTCTAAATGATGAATCGGATACTGAAAGGCCTGACAGGGAACTTACTAAAGAAGAACAAAGAAGATGGTGGTTCCGAGAAGAGGAGAATAAGAAGGACTTGGCGATAAAGAAAAAGATGAAGATGCCAAGTCTAGGGAAGTTATCAGGTGGAATTCTTAGCTGGTTCTATTATAGAGAACTGCAACTTTTCATCCTTAAAAGAGGAGACAGTCTTCAGTACTTAAGAAGAAGGCTCAAGGACTTCAACTCATTGCCAAAATGTGTAGTTCAGGCATTAGCCTGGAAGGAGCTTGTGAACATTGGAGACGACCCCTATGTTGAAGTCATTGCAAAGATCATCAGAAGGGATGGTCGGTCTACAAAGTTTGAAAGGCTGAATTCGAGGATTGGCAAACGAATCATGGACGAAACAAGGATAGATCCACTGACTGGCAGGCCGTGGATAAAAATGTATTACAATCCAGTCAAGTGCCTGAAGAAAGTTCCATTAAAGCCTATGCCACAAGATGTTTTGGGAAACTTGATGTGGTGGTACGTCGACAGTGAGACAGGTGAGGTTGTGATGGAAGACAACATGAGAAGGTAATTTTGAGAGTTTATGATCCTTTACACCTAGTTAACCTATCTCAGGACGATCTGTGTAAGCTTCATGATCAGGCAATTTTCTTTGATGGAAATTAGAGGTCAGAGGGCAGAAAATATGAGAGAGTGGTTAAGGTTTGTGTTGAGAAAGGATTACATGCTGGTAGTAACTTAAATAATCCCAGTTCTATAGAGTAATGAATATCAACTAGAAGCTATCGTCAATGGGGAGTCTGTTGGTACACCTGGTGTGACGATAGCAGTTTAATTTTGTAATAGATAGTCATAAGTAATAGATAGGGCTCTATAAATACAAGTCATGTTTGTTTGTTCATGTTTATGGATTAAGTTAGTAATTGTGTATTGTGTTTAAGTTTGCATGTTAAGTTCATGATTATTAAGTTCATAAGACATGAACTTATGAGAATAAGTTCATGAGGCTATGAACTTATGGTGATAAGTTCATAAGTTCAAGGCCACAGGCTCTTAAGTTCGTATTTGCATGGGCTTGAACTTGTAAGTTCGTGGGCTTGGGCCATGCACGAATTTAAGGGTTATAACAATGAACTTATTTGTGTTATTTCATAACACTTCGCGATTAACACTTTCAGAGCTTCGTGAGAGTATTCAGACGAACTAGAGAATATTTCAGAGTGTTTAGGAGCAATACATCGTGTAGGGTTGGTATTCTATCGGCTAGCATCTTGTTCGGCTCAGTGTTTCCGAGTGATCGATCCGTAAACGTTAAACGAGGATTCAACACTCGTTTGACGCCGTTCATGCCTTGATTGTATCTGTCGACAGTGGACCTTACACCGTTGTTCATGTCTATCCTATCTTAGTTCTGATCATTTCCTAGGAGTCCATTCTAATATCAAAACCTAAGTTTGAGTCCAAGTCCTCACGGTCACATGAACCCTCAAACTAATGCTCTGTTATTAAACTGAGACATCCTCCTTTTTAGCAACATAAGATAAACTCCAGGATCCGCATACAATCCAACATTAACATATGATTAAAGATTCAAACATAATACAAGTAGTAGAATACATCAAACTCTAAAGCATGAAAGGTTTATAAGTCTACGAAGTCATATACTAGCTATTACATCATCAGTGTTCAATTGCAACATCAGCAATACCCAGCCCCAGAGCTATAACATCATCAAGTTACCAAAAGCTTCTATGGGTCACCGAGAATTGAGTGAAAGCTTAAGAAGAAGGTCCAGCTACTTCTTTTCCTTTGCCTGAAAACATGTGAAAGTCAACGAGTAAGCTATGGCTTAATGAAATGACAGATTACGTATTCAACATTTATTTCTTTACAAACTAATGTGAATACGGGCAGTGCAAGCCCCTTAACAAGTGTTCATCATGCACTGTATGCATGGATTCGTAGTTCAATTATGCTGATCAGAGATGTGCTTAACCTGGCCGGAAAGAGTGTATGGGATGATCGGTCCCCGATAGTGGCTTGCTGTCAACCCTAACACAGGTTACATCAGATTTTGATATGTAATCATGTTAAAACATGATTTCAATGATTCATTTTCAAATGAATGATGGCTACGTGTTTGTCACATGTCAATGAAAAGTGTGCATCAATATAATAAATCATATGAGAGTGCCAAATGATGTATTTTGAAAAACAAGAACATGCCATTGAAATATGAATGCAAAGACAATAAATGTTTAAATTTTAATCTATCACTCACAGTGGTTAGGGGTGTGCAAAATAATCGAACCCGAATAACCCACCCGAACCGAACCTTATTCGGGTTAAATGGTAGTTTTCGGGTTAAATGGTAACCGAATATGGTTTTCCAGTTCGGGTATCGGGTGGGAAGCAAAAAATTTGGGTTACTCGAATAACCCATATATCAATAATTAAAAAATTAATAGTAATAAAATATCATCACATCTTGGCATCTTGCGTCTACTTTAGTAAAGATGTAGGTTTTTATTTTTTACAAACCCAAAACACGTCTCTTTTCGACTCTTCCACGGTTCCCCGTATATAGAATATAAATATTTAAATACTTAATTTTAAACTTTTTAACCCGTTTAACCCGTTCTACCCATTCAACCCAAACCGATTAACCGATTAACTAAAACCGATTAACCCATTTAACCCAAACCGAATAACCCGATACCCATTTAACCCAAAACTGATTAACCCGTTCTCTTATTTGGTTTGGGTTCGGGTCGTTAACATATACCCTCATACCCGAATAACCCGAACTGAATAACCCAAAACCCGTTTAACCCGCCCGAATAACACCCCTAACAGTGGTTTACTTAGCAAGGATGCCCTGGAAAGATTCCACAGGGTCTTACACAGTACAAGTGAGCTTTAAATCGATGTGTGTTAGTCAACACCACAAAGATCATGTTAAGTCAGTTTAATATTATATCAATGTTAGTATCTGCTTAAAACTTATTCTTAGAATCTTAGTTAAAATCTTTAGAAATTTGGACCCTAACAGAAACTCGAATATACCCGAAATTTGGGTGATCGAAGTTTCCCATACTTAGCATTTTTATTTTGTACTATTCATCCGAAATTCGGATGGTAACATGATCTGAAATTCGGACGACCTATTATCCGAAATTCATGTATTGACTTGTGAATTTTATCAAGTTTCATACGAGATTACATCCAAGATTCATCTTGATCAGAATTTCGGATGAATCCGAGTTGTGTTCATAAGATCCGAATTTATACATAAGCATTTTTCTAATATTTCTAGATTTTATTCGATTACGTTTGTACTGCTCCAGTGACCAAAAACCAATTATATAAGCTTAAGCCAACTATTTTTAACACTTTATCACATAATTATACCAAATCGGCCCCTTTTTTGACTGTTTGTTCATACTCGTCGAACACACACACTATAAACACATAGTTAATTATCAAAATCATACTTAGAACTTGAATCAGAAGCTGAAATTTGGTATACAGCTTCTCTAACACTCGATTTTAACATATCAACATCAATATACAACATGCATCATCATCTACAACTAAAATCTATGATTCAGTTTTTCATAAAAACCGAACATAAAACCCATAAATCCATAAATTTAAAGGATTTTTACCTCAAATTGATGGTTATATTGGTTATAGTTCCTTCCTAGTAGCTTGAATCCAAACATTCAGCACTTGATTTCCAAATTTCGTGTTCTTAATTTGATGAATCCGTAAATTTTAGAGAGAGAAGCAGAGAGACGGGTGATGAGAGAGAGTGTGAGATTGCAAAAGTAAACGGCCGTTTTCATATTTCACCATTTTTATTGAAATTTTGTCTTAATTGCACATTACCCCCTTCAACTATGTATTTTCTCATTGTTAATCTTTTTAAAGGATGCTTGTCGGTTTCTCATTGTTATGCTCGCTCAAAAGAAAACGATAATGATTTCTCATCATCATCTCTATTTTTAATATCGACGTATATCCTACCGATGACAGTTCCTTATTGTTATGCTTGCTCAGAAACCGGCAATGATGATTTCTCATCATCATTATCATTTTTAAATATATGAAATGAAATATTTCAAACCACAACAGTCCATCAAAACACTTTTTAAGTCTTAAATATTCATTTTACAAAATTTGAAATTAGGGATGTTACAGCATGGGCTCAGCCACGCTTATTCTTCGTCCGCGAAGTCATGCTGCGCTAAACAAACTTGGGTGCTTGGTCTTTATGTCCTCTTCAGATTCCCAAGTGTGGTTAGCTCCCCTATGATGCTTCCACATAACTTCCTTGTTTCGGAGCTTATTGACCTTTGTCTCCAATATACACTCCGGTTCATCAATGAATCTTAGTCGCTCATCAACTTTTATCTCAGAATGGTCAGTTCATGGTTTCCTCTCGGACACCAGACTTTTCCTAAAATAGCCCACATGGAAGGCTGTGTGAACTCCCGATAATTCTTCTGGCAAGTCCAATTGATAGGACAAATTCCCAACTTTCTCAAGTATATGAAAGGGTCCTACAAATCGAGGAGATAGTTTCCCTCGATTCACGAATCTGGTGACTCCTTTCATCGAAGATACCTTTAAGTAAACCCAATCGTCCTTTTGAAACTTCATGGCTTTGTGACGGCGATCGTGGTAGTTCTTTTGTCGATCTTGTGTCGTTTTCATGGCAGTTGAATCTTTTCGTTAGTTTCTTGTAGAAGAGTTGTCCCGGTAATAGAAATTTCTCCTGTTTCCCTCTAACAAGTTGGAGTCCTACATTTTCTCCCATACTGAACCTCGAATGGTGCCATTTTGATTGTGGAATGGTAACTGTTGTTGTATGAAAATTCTGCTAAGGGAAGGTGATCGTCCCAATTACCTCCCAGATCCATGATGCATGCTATCAACATGTCTTTCAAAGTCAAAATCATCCTTTAACTTTGTCTGTCATATTGGGGTCTATAAGCAGTATTCATAGCAATACGAGTACCAAGACCATTTTGTAGAGCAGCCCAGAAATTTGAAGTGAATCTACTGTCTCGGTCAGAAACAACAGAGTTGGGTACATCGTGCCTTGTGACAGTTTCGTTCAAGTATATTTGGGCCAACCGATCCAAAGAGTATGTTTCTCCAATGGGCATAAAGTGAGCAGATTTTGGTTAGACGATCAACAATGACCCAAATGGAATCATGTTGAAGACGGGTTTTGGGCAGCTTGGTAATGAAGTCCATAGTAATATGGTCCCACTTCCATTCCAGAATAGGAAGAGGTTGCATACTACCAAAGGGTTGTTGGTGTTTAGCTTTGACTAAACAACACATTTTGAACTTTTCCACGTATTGACCGACATCTCTTTTCAATCACGGCCACCAGAAAGTGGCCTTCAAGTCATTGTACATCTTCATGCTTCCAGGGTGAATTGAAAACTTTGATTGATGAGCTTCTTCTAAAATTACCTCTCGCATACCACCAAATTTTTGAACCCATATTCTACCATACACACCCTTCAATCTGCTTCAGTCATCTTGCATTAGTGGTAGTTGAATTCTGACATTTTTTTCCTAATGTTTTCTTCTTTCAAAGCCTATAATTGAGCGGCTCTTACATCATCGATGATGGTTGACGTCAGCATTGTAGAAGTTAAGGCGTAACACTAAGCATTGCAGTAAGCTTTCCTACTCAAGGAATCTGTAACCACATTTGCCTTTCCTGGGTGGTACAGAATTTCGCAGTCATAGTCCTTAATCAGCTCCATGGACCTTTGTTTTCTCATATTCAAGTTCTTCTGACTAAATATATACTTCAAGCTCTTGTGGTCAGTATAGAGCTCATGTAGGTCCCAAAAGGTTTCCCAAGTATATAGTCTTAAGCTGTAGAGGGGGGGGGGGGGGGGAATACAACTATTTAAAAACTACACACTCTTTTCTCAATGTTTGTATGTATTATCAACAGAAGTTAATTACAAACAGGCTTGAATGCGGAAAGGTTCAAGCTGAGATGACAGATACAACAGTATGTTAACTAATCTAAGACAAACTTAAACTAGTTACAATGACTACACTCACTATGTTTACAAGACTCAAAGAAACAGCTTGAACAAGAACAGCTTAGATACCAAGCACTGTTCTATTCAAGCAGACTTGCATGCATGAAAGATACACTTAAATGCACGTTCACTCTTGGCTTCAGCACTTAGCTTTTTGGCTTAATCTTTCAAACCTTGGAAGTTTCCTTTCATACTCACTCAGAGGATCTAAGAGAAGCTTCTTCATATGACGAAAGGAAAACTGGAAAGTCTTGTTTGAAAAGACAACATAAACTTTTCTGCACATTCTGAAAAGCAGACTTGTCTTCTTGTGTGCAGAACTTTTGTCTTTTCTTTTTGTCTACTGTTGCATTAGCTTTAACTAAATAAGGAATCTCAACTTTGCATCTTTCTTCCTTTGTTAAGGCCTATGTTGATATAAGAAAAAGGTCTGTCGCCTTTTTTCAAATATCCTTTTGTCTTCATTCGCTGAGCAGTTCTGTTTTCCACTTTATCTTCGACTTTGTAAACTGATCTTCTAGCCAAAAACAATACATGAAGACTTGGAAACATATTCCATAAAGTGTTTTAACCTGTTCACAAAGAACAGGTTCTGTTCACAAAGAACAGAATACTTGTAAACTGCCCAAGCTGCTCACCAGTGTAGAGCAGCGTAGACAGTTTATGTCCAGCCTGTTCAGCAGACAGAACAGCTTGGACAAACTGTCTTTGTTGCAACACATGCAACAGGGTAAACAGCTTTGGGCTGATATTGCAAATCATTTTCAGGTTTCAATAAGGCATATTACAAGACTTAAATTCAACCTTTAAATGTATCAACAGGTTTGATTAATAATCTCCCCCTCAGATGCAGAACACGTTTGACTGAGGCCTTTTTGTGCCTAACAATCTCCCCCTATTTGCAATAACAAGACTAAGCTGATCTTATCAAAAATCACTATATATTTTTACAGTACATTTGCTGAAATAAAATTACAACATTAAAGTAAAGTAAAAGATCAGTTTATATATATACTGATTCTTGATTACATAAAACAACACATGTTTTTACAAGAGTACAACTAATGTACTAATGTATATTACAACTAATGTAAATAAGCAAAGTTACAACACATGTAATAAAGTACAAGTAATGTACAAAAAGTTTTGGACTGTTGGTGTTGGGAGCAGATAATGGCAAGCCTGTCCAACAGATGGACATCTTCCATTCTTCACCTACCCTGATTGGTAGATGGACATCACTGTACTGGAGGTGGCAGTCCTTCTTCAAACATTCTTTCAAGTTCCTCCCTTGTTTCTTCCATATCTTGAATTTCAACTCTGAGAAACATGAAGTTTGGATCTTGAAGCTCACCTCTGTCATAAAAACCTCTCAGCTCATCCCAGATGGCTGCTCTCCATTTGCTGGATTGTTTGAAGGAGTTGGCAATTCTGAAGGCTGCAAGCTGCTTAAGACCAACTTTGTGTAGGTCTGAAGCTCTCTGAAAACACTTTTTCTGGGTTAAGGGATCTACAAAAAATGCCCCCAACTTAGGTACTTCAATTACCTTGCCTTCTTCAAACTCCATTCCTTTGGGCAGGCTGTGGTTAACTCTTTTGATTTCCACAGCATAGTCTCCTTGTTCAATCATCATATGGAGTTCTTCCAGCTCAGTGTCTTTCCTTGTCCACCTGGCCTTTATTTTTGGTTGTGTCACATAGACACCTTCACTGACTTCTTTAGAGATCAGGCCAAGATTTTTCACTCTCTCCATCAAGGTTTTGACATATGCTCTGATTGTTTTTGCCGTTTCTGACTTAGATTCACTCTGAGCAACTGCCAACTCAATCCACTCCCTGTACCTCATCTGTGCAACACCAGTGTAGTCATACGTTTCTAGTTCAGGGCCTGTTGCATCCATTCTGGTTATTTTCAACTTCCACTGACTGCCTTTTCTTGATATGGGAACAACTTTGACAATTGGTTCCTTGTCTAGCCTTCTAGCAGCAACATCCTGAAATTTTCTTTTAGCCAAGTTGTCAGAGTGGAACTGAGCTCTTGCAGAGGGTATTTGTGTTTTGGTCACAGAGACCTGAGCACCCTTTTCTTTTTCTCCTTCCTTCTCTCCTGCTGATCCCTTAGTAGCTTCCATCAATTTCTTTTGCATTTCCAGAGAGGACATTTTAACTTTCCTTGCCTCTTGAAGTGAAAAAGACTTAGCAGCTTTGGTAGATTCTTCTTCTTTCCTTAGGGCTTCCAGGGCTTGAAGCTGTTCTTCTCTGAACTCAAAGTATTTGTGCATGGGAAGACCCATTTCTTTAGCCCCGGCTTTGTGAAATTTAATTTCTGCTACTTTCTGCTGTTGGGGATCAACTGCTGCTTTTTCTTAACCTTTAGCTGCTGTAGTGGCAGCAGCTTCAGGACCTTCCTCCTCTTCTTCTTCTTCTTATTGTAAAATCAGATGTCTCCTTCTGCTGCTTGGCCTGTCCTTAGGAATGAATTCCTCCCCCTTAGACTGAGCAGGGATTGGAGATCCAGCCTGAGTAGGCTGAGCAGCGTGGGAAGCACCTTCCATTATACCTGTTTCAGATGCTCCTGCTAGTTGACTAGTAGGTATTGCAGGCACCGATTTCTCCTTAGGAGAAGAAGTTTTCTCCCCCTTAGACTTGGTCTTCGAGGCAGATGACTTCTCCCCCTTTGAAGGAGATGGACCAGCACCTTCAACACCTGGTCTACCTGAAGACACAAAGTCATCAGGCTTGCCAGCAGTTTTGGCAGCAGGCCTGGGACCAACAAGGCTATTCACTAAGAATGCCAAGTTGTCCTTCACCTCTGCAAGCTGGGAAAGACAAGTTTGAAGAGAAGAGGTTTGGGTGTCAGCAAGAGAGGTCAGTTTGACAATGTTTTCCCTATCAGAAGCTATGAACAGCAGGCTTTGAAGCTATGCAAGATGTAGTTCAAGGGAATCTTGCACATCAGCAAGGTCTGATGACACATAATTGGATAGGGAGCCAATGACAGTGTTCAAGTTGGCCAATGTGGCAGGAAGGGTAGAATTGCAAGAAGTGAGGAGAGATCACAGCTGTTGAGATATAGCTGCCATTGAGGACACTGAGTCCTGTTGTAGTGAATGAATAGAGGAAAGGGAAGTAGACACACTTTGCAGCTGTGCAGTGAGTGCAAGCAGCTGTGGAGAGTGGTCAGGTTGTGTAGTGGCTGGGAAGGAATCTTTGAACAGATCAAAGAAACCTTTAAGCTGTGCAGACACAGAGTCTGAAATGAGAGAAGGTAGAGAGGACACAGAGGATTCTAAAGAACCAACTTTGTGAGTCAGTAGTGTAAGCTGATCCTTCAGAGGAAGATCTTTAGGAGATAGAGGTGTACGGGTGGACTGTTTAGAATGTGTTGAGGGAGAGGATGAGCATGATGCTGGTGTATGAGGATGTGATGGAGAGGGGTGAGGAACAGTTGAAAGAAGCTCCATAGCCTGGGCAAAAGTAATGTGGCCCAGCTTGGAGGGGTAAAAAGGTCCCTCAGCAGTGGCAGTAGCTGCATCATCAGGAGAAGGGGTTGATGTTGGGGGCCTTTCAGATGCTGCTTGTGTGGCAACAACTTCATGAAAGCCAGTGGGTGTTCCCTCTGCAATGCCTTGGTGTAAAAGCACCTCATCATGGGGAGATGGGATATGCATTTCAACATCAACAGTGGTAAATTCTGCTGATGGAATTTGCACAGAAGGGTCAGCCTCACCCAAGGGATGGTATGTTCCCCGAGGTTCATCAGCTTGGGATGATGGTCCCTCAGCAGCTGTTTGGTGTTGAACAGCTGGATCATAGGGAGCAGAAATTTGAGGCTGAGCTGCTGATTGGTCAATATCAGCAGTGTGGACACCTCGTGCAGACTCAGGGTGTAAAGAAGTTTTAGGTGGGGACAGTGTCGGCGCAGTGTGGAGTGGAGAGGACTCATGTCTTTCAATATTCTCAGCCTGTTGGGAGGCTGGAATAGTTGAGGTGGCTATCTCCTAGTGTACAACTGGTTCCTGTTGGGAGGAACCAGAGGGTCTAGGCCGACTTTGGGTGGACTCACGTTGGAGTGAAGCAGGCTCCAATTGTGCTGAACCTTCTCCCAAAATAGGAGAGGCAGCAGGGGTGGCTTCTCTTACAACTGAACCCTGTTGGGAGGGAATAGAGGAGCTGGTTGTGGGGGCTGATATCTTTTTGGCCAGAGATTTGCATTGGTATTGGATGGAAGAAGTAGGTGACTGTGGAGAGGTGATAGGTACTGTTTGGACAGGGTGGGAGACTAGGTCAGGAACAGGTGGGTTTGCCTGTTCCCTGGTCTCAGGTGCCACATAGGTACTAGCCACAAAGGCTTCAGGGTCAACAGATGACCCAGGGTGAGGAGTCTGCTCCCCCTCAGCCACAGAGGCCAAGGAAGCAGACTCAGACTGAGCTGTTTTGGCCTTCTTGTGGACAGGCCCAGCATCAGTGGTTGCCATGGTCCTTTTAACATGCTTTGACCTAGATTTGGATTTTTCCTTGGGAGTTTCAGGATCCACCCTCACAGCAGAGGGTCCTTCCACCAATCCTAACAGCCTCCTCATTGGTGTTGACAGAGGAGGCTCATTGGGTTATACAGGAGTATAAAACACTCTATTCCCTATTACAGGGAATGCAGCAGTGTTAAGTAAAGGCTGAGAGGAATATAGTTGCTCACCACAATGATGTTTGAAAATAATGCTTAAACACCTTGGATACCGAACAGCAGCTGGACGGTTTTCTTGTTAGACCAGGTTCCTCAGATTCAGGAAAATCCATTTGGCCATGTCGATTGTTGTCCCATCAACCAGCTGGAGAACAATGGGGACTTCATCACGGCTTAGTTGGTCGAATGAACCAACTTTACTTCCGAAGCACATCACCACCGAGGCAAAAAGAAAACTGTAAGTCGGAGACAAATCCTTCCTAAACAGTGTTGCTTTGATTTCGGGTTCTACTACGCCACAGAAACGTAGCAGATTGCCCATTTGATCATCTTCAGGTTGAGGCATGTCATATGGGTCAGCAGTTGGAAGATGAAGTACCTCCCTGAGAAGATCAGCTGTGATCTCAATGGTCTGAGTCCCATTGAGAATAGTTCCTTTTATGACTTTGGTGTTTGGGTTGTAGGCACAAGTATACCAAAATTCGTACACCATTTCCTAGTACAGGACTCCAGGATTAGCAGTCATTGCATAGTTCAATGGATGAACTTTCAGAAATTCCACCATTTGTTTATAACCCTTCCCTACATAGTTTTTGGGAATGGTTATGTTGGCAATGTAGTTTGTGGGCTTTATGGTTAGCATCGTGGTAACTGATGAGTGTTTCACAACATCATCACCAACAAATACTGGAAGAAAGGGATTGTTTCTTTGAGCCATTGATGAAGGTTTGGGTATTTGGAGAAGCAGAAGAAACTTAGTCGATTTAGGGTTCTTGAGGATTTCTGGAAATAGTGAGGAAGACGAAGATGAAACATTAGGGGGTATTTATAGGATTTGAACGTGAGTGGGTATGAGAAAGAAGCATTTGGGCGGTTGAGTTGAAAAAGTCATTAACGGAAAACGGAACGGTTGTCCATGTCAGACCGTTTGTCAGACCACTTGAGCCCTTTTTAATCACTAACACACGTAACCCACATTATCCGCAGTAAATAAGTTAAATAAAAACAAAAATTAAGTAACTTAATTGTGAACAAAGGTAGTTAAAACTGTTGGTCTAAGCTGTTGGTCAAACCTTGTGATGAGCAGTGTCATCACAAGCTGTTCACTCTTCAAGCTGTTCCCTCAACCTGTTCAGCCATGTAAGAACAGGTTATGTTCAATAGCTGATCAGGTTACAGGACAATGTCTTGTAAATCAGTGTGAAGGAGTGAGCAGGGTGGAGAATGGACCATCAGAGCAGGCTGGATGCGTAAACTGTTTTTGTTCAGCCTGTTGTATGTTTAAGCTGTTCAAGGATTTCAGAAAAATGACTAAGTACAGAATATGCTTAACCTGTTCTGTCTAAGCTATTCTGAGAAACTTGAGCAGTGTGAGGCATACAAGGTCTTGGACCTTTAAGGACACTTGGTCACATTTGTTTAACATGCCCAGCTTGCTGACAAGGTAATTAAACCTGGTTTCATCAAGAGGTTTGGTGAAAATATCTGCAAGCTGTTCATTTGTGGAAATAAAATTTACCTCCACATTACCTTTCTGAATGTGATCCCTGACGAAGTGATGTCTGACCTCCATATGCTTTGTTCTTGAATGAAACACTGGATTGTTGGAGATGGCTATGGCACTTGTGTTTTCACACAGAATAGGAGTTTTCCTATACACAAGCCCATAGTCTTCAAGCTGATGCTACACCAACTTATCAACTTACCACCAAGGAGTTGACATCCACCTGTTGTGCTTTTCCTATCTAGCCTGCAGCCTGCAAAATCTGAATCTGAATAACCTGTTAGATCAAGGCTTGAGTCTTTGGGATACCAAATACCCAAACCTGTTGTGCCCTCAGGTATCTGAAGATTCTTTTCATAGCAGCTAGATGTGATTCTTTTGGATCCGCTTGGAACCTAGCACACAAACAGGTGGCAAACATAACATCAGGTCTACTGGCAGTTAAATACAGCAAGCTCCCAATCATACCTCTGTAAGCTGTTACTGAAACAGCTTTGCCACTGGCATCAGCATCCAATTTTACATTGGTTGGCATTGGGGTTTTAACAAGAGAACTTTGATCAAATTTAAACTTTTTCAATAGATCTAAAGTATACTTTCTTTAAATTATAAAAATTTCAGTTGGGGTTTGTTTAACTTGTAATCCTAAAAAGAAAGTAAGTTCTGCCATCATACTCATTTCATATTTGGATTTCGTGAGTAATGAAAAATTCTTGCATAACTGCTCATTGGTAGAACCAAATATTATGTCATCCACATAAATTTGAACAAGCATAATATCAGACTTCACCTTCTTTATGAACAGTGTGGTATCCACTTTACCTCTGGAATACCCATTTCTCATAAGGAATTCAGTAAGAGTGTCATACCAGGCTCTAGGGGCTTGTTTGAGACCATAGAGAGCTTTGTCCAACTTATAGACAAAACCTGGATGTTGTTCATTTTCGAAACCTGGAGGCTGCTTGACATAAACTTCTTCTTGCAGCTTCTCATTCAAAAATGCACTCTTCACATCCATTTGAAATACCTTAATGCTCTTATGAGCAACATAGGCTAGATACAAACGAATTGCTTCTAGCCTGGCCACAGGAGCAAATGTCTCATCATAGTCAATTCATTCCTCCTGTCTATAACCTTGAGCAACCAGTCTTGCCTTATTTCTAATGACATGACCTTGCTCATCCATCTTATTCCTGAAAACCCATTTAGTGCCAATTATAGTTTTGCCTTTAGGAGCAGGGACCAACTTCCATACCTTGTTTCACTCAAACTGATTGAATTCTTCTTGCATGGCAGTGATCCAATTGGCATCTTTTAATGCTTCATCCACCTTCTTTGGTTCCATTAGTGAAACAAAACTTAAGAACATACAGAAGTTCCCTAAGCTGTCCCACCTTGTTTGTACCCCTTTGTTGATGTCACCAATTATTTGATCATTGGGGTGACATCTGATCCACTTAGGATCATTCTTCAATGAGGATTCTCCTGAGTTATCAGCAGCTTCAGCAGGTCCTATTGAACAGCTCTCAAGATTTTCAGACACAGTGTTGTCTTGAGGCTGTTCATTTGTTGAACATGACTGACCACTGTTGAACATATCAGCAGAGAAACCAGGAAAGTCAGCATTGATAGGTTCAAGACATGCAGTTGTAATTCATTCAGTACACTTATTCACACAGGGTGTATTGACATAATCATCATCATGCCCATCATGGTTAACAGGTTCCACACTGGATGTAGTGGAAGCTTTTGAGTCCTTTTCACTGTTTGAATGCATAAGATCATCAAAGTTTAATTCTCCTGAAACTGATTCAGGAACAGCTTTCGTGGAATCATTGTTAGACTCTTCAAAGGTGACATTGATAGATTCATCTATCACCTTTCTTTTGTTGTTGTACACTCTGTAGGCTTTGGAGATATCAGAGTAGCCAACAAACACACCTTCATCAGCTTTTGGTTCAAACTTTGCCAGTTGGTCCCTTTGATTCAGAATGAAGCAAGGACACCCAAACACATGGAAGTAACTGACATTTGGCTTCCTCCCTTTGAGCAGCTCATAGGGAGTCTTGTTGAACCTTTTCACTACTAAGGATCTGTTTTGGGTGAAGCAGGCAGTGTTAACAGCTTCAGCCCAAAATGATGAAGGTAAACCTGATGCACACAGCATGGTTCTAGCAGCTTCAATGAGAGTTCGGTTTCTCCTTTCAGCAACTCCATTTTGTTGTGGAGTTCTTACAGCTGAAAAGTTTTCAGTGATTCTTTTCTCTTCACAGAAGTCTTCAAGAGTACTGTTTCTGAATTCAGTACCATGATCACTTCTAAGCTGCTTCACTTGGGCAGAGTTCAGCATTTCCATCTTTTTCACAAATCCAATAATTTCTCTAGCAGCCTCTCCTTTGCTCTTTAGGAAGATAACCCATGTATACCTGGAGAACTCATCAACCATTACTAGAGTGTACCTTCTTCCTCCTAGACTTAGGACATTGACAGGTCCAAACAAGTCCATATGGATTAAGAAGAGAGGAGTATCAATAGAAAAATTATGTTTGGATTTAAAAGATGATTTCCTCTGCTTGCCTTTCTCACAATCTGTGCAGAGTCTATCCTTAACAAAGGTCATAGAAGGCAAACCTGTCACCAACTCTTTCTTACAGAGTTTGTTGATGTTCTTGAAGTTCAGGTGTGACAGCCTTTTGTGCCATAACCAGTTTAAGTCTGCATTTGTTCTTGTGAGAAAACAGGTTTCAGTTGTAGGATCAGCAGATTTCATGTCTACAACATATACACCTCTCTTTCATTGAGCACACAGCACAACTTTGCCTTGGGGATCCAATATGTAACCCAGGTGCTCATCAAAGTTAACCTTGTAGCCAGCATCACATAGTTGACTTACGCTAACAAGGTTATGTTTCAGCCTAACCACATAGGCTACTCTTTTGAACACTGCAGCACCAGCTTTAAGAGTTCCATATCCCTCAGTGGATCCCTGTACATTGTCACCAAATGCGACTTTTGGCCCTTTTTCAGGCCTGAGATCACTCAGCAGGTCTTTACAACCTGTCATGTGCCCTGAGCAGCCACTGTCCAAGTACCAAACCTGGGATGGTTGTTTTTCCTGCAGAGTGACAAGAGGAATATTAGTCATTTCTAGAGGAACTCATCACAGAGATGAGTTCTCCTACTTCATCAACATTTGTTGATGGACTTATGATATCAACACTATTTCCTATTTGAATGGTATTAGTTTGGATACCACTCTCATTGACTGAGATGTTTCCAACATTGCTTATGTTAGCTGCGAGGGAACCATCAGAGTCAGCTGGTCTCATGTCCTCAGTTTCAGGACAGTCTTTGGCCAGATGTGTCTTCATTCCACACATATAGCATTTTCTCCTCTAAGCATTTTTGGAAGAAGACCTTTCAGAGACACATTCTGAGTTATTTCTGTTGATTTTGTCAGCAGGTTTAGCAAACTTATTACTATTTGATGAATCAACAGCTTGAGTGGAAGGTTCAATAGCAACAGCTTTGCATGTCTCTTCTTTCCTCTGTTTAGGAGGACAGATGTCAAAGATAGGAAGCTTAACTGGCTTTTGAACTTCCACAGGTTTAGGAAACTTATTCCCAAATCTCTCAGACTGAGCAATGGCTTTGCCTTTGTTCTTCCTGAGATGTGATTATGTTGCCTATCAACATAATCATTATTTTTGGTTTTGAAAAACTTATTTTCATTTAAAACCAGTTTACCACTATGATTAGAAAACTTATTTGAAATCACAGCAGGTTTGCCTTCAACATGAGACTTACCCTTGTTAAAAGTAGACTGCTTACCTTTTGAAAACTTATTTTCAAAGTGTTCAGCATTAAAATGATTAGTATGCCTTTTTACATCAGCTTTAGACCCAAAGCCTGTTTTGTCAACAGGCTTGGTGTCCACAGCTGCAGTTTGGGCATGCTTTCCTTTCTTTTGCTTGTGTGAATCAGTAGAGCACTTAGCAAGCTGATTTGATGGAGAATTCATTTCATTAGCAGCTTTTGAGCTAGGTTCACACGAGCTGTCAGTGTTTTGAGGCCTGACAAACCTGTTTGTTGAGATTAATTTGCCATTCACTTTTTGAATAAAAGTGTTTGGAAGCTCACCAAGAGTGGACAAGTCATCTTTCAAATTATTAATCTCAACAATGGAAGATGTTGTGTCAAGATCCCCTCCAAGATAGGCTTGGATTTGTGCAGGAATCTGCTGACTTATGTAGTGACTGACTTTTTGTGCAGATTGGCACCAAGAGTCAACTATCTTTTGAAGCATAGCATGTTCTATATCTGTTTCTCTCTTTTCTTCCAGTAAAATAGAGTTGACGTGTTTTAATTCATCAAGCTCAGTTTCCAACTTATGGAAACTGTCCAGTTTACAGGATTTTGTTTCAAGATCAGTTTTAAGCTTAGAGATTTCAGATAATAAAACATTATGCTTCTCAACAGCAGATTTTAGATCAACAAGCATATATTCAAACGTTTTAACTTTTTCTTCAGAATTGTAATCCATAAAATTTTGTACCTTATACATCATTGTAGGGTTCCAGTTCTCCAAGCTGCTAAAAGCTTCAGCTTCAGCCAGATCTTGTTTGAAGTTGCTTGTTGATGGGACATCAGTGTTGGCCATCAGACAGTGATTGTCTTCTTCATCAGATGATGAATCAGACTCCTCCCAGTCACAAGTCTCTGCCATGAGTCCCTTTTGTCGGTTGGAAACCACTGTGTTTTCCAACTTTTTCAGCTTAGCCATGGCCATAAGGTACTTAACCCTATAGCCATCATCCATGTTTGTCTTGTGTGGTTTGGATGACTGACCAACAACTTTTGACACACAGTCAGCAGCTATGTGGCCAGGTTTGCCACATTTGAAGCACTCAGCTTTGGTCTTATCAAATGCCTTCTTTTTAACAGCATTTGAGCTTCCCTGCAGCATGTTTCTACCAAACCTTTTCTTGTTGAACCTTTTGACAAGCATGGCTATCATTTGCTCATCATCCAGTTCAGCAAGATCTGCATTGTCTTCCTCATCAGACACTTCCTCCTTATCATCCGCCTGTTGATCAGGTTGAGTGAACACATCACCCATCTGACTTACAGATTGTCTCACACCGGCCACAAAGGCTGCACCTTTCTTAGATATTTCCAAGGGATTTCTCTTCTATTGCCTTCACTGCTCATCATTCAGTAAGGATCCATACAGGTTAACAAGATCCATACTTCTGATGGTACCTAAATTCCTTAAAATTGTAGAAAAATAATTCCATTCTTCAGAAAGGATGTCTAAGAATTTGTTTACCAGAGTTAGGCTATCTTTGGTGATCCCAACAGCTTTGAGATCATTAACAACAGCAGTAAACCTGGTGTAGGTTTCTGTGAGAGTCTCCTTTGGTTTTGCAAAGAAGAGTTCATACTGTCTAACAAGATTGTTAATCCTGTTATCCAGTGTGATTGTGGGTCCATCATAGACAGTACACAAAGTATCCCACATCTCATTTGCAGTCTTCATCTTCTCAACCTGTTTGAACACATCATCAGGCAGAGAGAAGACCAGATTATTTCTGGCTTTTGCATCAAGAGCCACCAGTCTTTTGTCTTCATCAGACCATTGAGCTTTTGCTTTCTCAAATGTTCTGATTTTAGGAGCAGCTCCTTCAACAGCAGGAGTTATGGTTGTAACAGAGGTTGGCACATAGGGACCCTCCATTACAATCTCCGGTAGTTGCACATCCAGATTCTCTAAGTAGAGGATCATTCTGCACTTCCAACCAGAGAAGTTCTGATGATTGAATTTTGGAGGTTTGCCCATTGAGCCATTGTCATTTTATGAGGAACTTGCAGCACTGTTGTCCATGAAAACTTTGGGCGAATGAGAGATCTAGAATGACACACACTCTAACCTGCTCTGATACCAGTTGTAGGTCCCAAAAGGTTTCCCAAGTATATAGTCTTAAGCTGTAGAGGGGGGGGGGGTGAATACATACTGTTGTATCTGTCATCTCAGCTTGAACCTTTCCGCAGTCAAGCTTGTTTGTAATTAACATTTGTTGATAATACATAAAACATTGAGAAAATAGTGTGTAGTTTTTAAATTGCTGTATTCACCCCCCCCCCCCCCCCCTCTACAGCTTAAGGCTATATACTTGAGAAAAATCTCGGGACCTACAACTGGTATCAGAGCAGTTTTAGAGTGTGTGTAATCTCTAAGATCTCTCATTTTCCCTACGTTTCCATGGACAACAGTTCTGCAAATTCCTCTTACTATGACAATGGGTCAATGGCCAAACCCCCAAAGTTCAATCATCAGAACTTCTCTGGTTGGAAGTGCAGAATGATGCTCTATTTAGAGAATCTGGATGTACAACTACCAGATATAGTAATGGAAGGTCCCTATGTGCCAACCTCTGTTACTACCATAACTCCTGCTGTTGAAGGAGCAGCTCCTGAAATCAGAACCTTTGAGAAGGCCAAAGCTCAATGGTCTGATGAAGACAAAAGACTGGTTGCTCTGGATGCAAAGGCCAGAAATAACCTGGTTATCTCTCTGCCTGATGATGTGTTCAAACAGGTTGAGAAGATGAAGACTGCAAAGGAGATGTGGGATACTTTGTGTACTGTCTATGATGGACCCACAATCACACTAGATAACACGATTAACAATCTTGTTAGACAGTATGAACTCTTCTTTGCAAAACCAAAGTAGACTCTCACTGAAACCTACACCAGGTTTACTGCTCTTGTTAATGATCTCAAAGCTGTAGGGATCACCAAGGATAGCTTAACCTTGATGAATAAGTTCTTGGACATCTTACCTGAAGAATGGAACTACTTTTCTACCATCTTGGGAAATTCAGGTACCATCAAAGGTATGGATCTTGTAAACTAATATGGATCCTTACTAAATGATGAACAGTCAAGGCAGCAGAAGAGAAATGCCTTGGAAATGACCAAGAGAGGTGCTGCCTTAGTGGCCATCGTGAGACAACCTGTTGGACAGGTATGTGATGTGTTCACACAACCTGATCAGTTGGCTGATGATGAAAAAGAGGAAATGTCTGATGAGCAAGACAGTGCAGATCTTGCTGAGCTTGATGATGAACAGATGATAGCCATGCTTGTCAAAAGGTTCAACAAGAAGAGGTTTGGAAGAAACATGCTGCAGGGAAACTCAAATGCTGGCAAGAAAAAGGCATTTGATAAATCAAAAGCTGAGTGCTTCAAATGTGGCAAAACTTGCCATATAGCTGCTGACTGTGTGTCAAAAGCTATTGGGCAGTCTTCCAAACCATACAAGACCAACAAGGATGATGGCTATAGGGTTAAGTACCTTATGGCCATGGCTAAGCTGAAGAAGTTGGAAAAGTTAGTGGCTTCCAACAAGGAAAAGGGACTAATGACAGAGACATGTCACTGGGAGGAGTCAGACTCATCATCAGATGAAGAAGACAACAATTGTCTGATGGCCAATACTGATGTCCCATCAACTAGCAACTTCAAACAGGACTTGGCTGAAGCTGAAGCCTTCAGCAGCTTGGAGAACTGGAACCCTACAATGATGTACAAGGTACAAAATTTTATGGCTTACAGTTCAGATGAAAAAGTGAAAATGTTTGAATATATGTTAGTTGATTTAAAAGTCGCTGTTGAAAAGCATAATGTTTTACTATCTGAGATCTCTAAGCTTAAAACTGATCTTGAAATTAAATCTGGTAAACTGGACAGTTCCATAAGTTGGAAACTGAACTTTATGAAATAAAACACATCAACTCCATTTTACGGGAAGAAAAGAGAGAAACAGATGAAAAACATGCAAAGCTTCAAAAGATAGTTGACTCTTGGTGCCAATCTGCACAAAAAGTCAGCCATTGTATAAGTCAGCAGATCCCTGCACAAATCCAAGCCTATCTTGGAGGGGATCTTGACACAACAGCTACCATTGTTGAGATTAATAATCTGAAAGATGACTTATTCACTCTTGGTGAGCTTCCCAGTACTTTCATTCAGAAAGTTAATGGAAAGCTGATCTTAACAAACAGGTTTGTCAGGCCTCAAAACACTGACAGCTTGTGTGAAAAAGGCTCAAAAGCTGATGATGGAATGTGTTCTCCATCAACTCAGCCCACTAAGTGCTATGCTGAGTCTCACAAGCAAAAGAAAGGAAAACATTCTCAAACTGCAGCGGTGGACACTAAACCTGTTGACAAAACAGTCTCCGGGTCTAAAGCTGATGGCAAGAGACATGTTAATCCTTTTGATGCTAAACATTTTTAAAATAAGTTTTCAAAATGAAAGCAGCCTGCTTTCAACAAGGGCAAGTCTCATGTTGAAAGTAAATCTGCTATGGTTTCAAATAAGTTTTCAAATCATAGTAGAAAACTGGTTATAATGAAAATAAGTCTTTCAAAACAAGAAACAGTGATTATGCTAATAGGCAGTTTCATTCACATCTCAGAAAGAGCAAAGGCAAAGCCATTGCTCAGCCTGAGAAATCTGGGAATAAGTTTCCCAAACATGTGGAGGGACAAAAGTCAATCAAGCTTCCTGTTTTTGACATCTGTCCTCCCAAAAAGAGGAAAGAAGAAACAGGCAAAGCTGTTGCTATTGTGTCATCCACCCAAGCTGTTGATTCATCGAAAAATAGTAATAAGTTTGCTAAACCTGCTGATAAAATCAATAGAAATAATTCAGAATCTGTTTCTGAAAGCTCTTCTTCCAAAAAGGCCAAAAAGAGAAAATGCTATATAAATGTGGAAAGAAGACACACATGGCCAAAGACTGTCCTGAAACTGAGGACATGAGGCCTGTTGACTCTGCTAGTTCCATCATTGCTAAAACAAGCAGTGTTGGAAGTAACATAGTCAATGAGATTGGTATCCAATTTGATACCATTCAAATAGGAAATATTAATGTGGATATCACTAGCCCATCAACACATGTTGATGAAGTAGGAGAACTCATCTCTGTGATGAGTTTCCCTAAAAATAACTAATATTTTTCCTATGACATTCTGCAGGAGAAACAACCATCCCAGGTTTGGTACTTGGACAGTGGCTACTAAGGGCACATGACAGGTTGCAAGGACCTGCTGAATGATCTCAGGCCTGAAAAAGGGCCAAAAGTCACTTTTGGTGACAATGTACAGGGATCTACTGAGGGATATGGAACTCTTAAAGCTGGTGCTACAGTGTTCAAAAGAGTAGCCTATGTTGTTGGGCTAAAACATAACCTTGTAAGCATAAGTCAACTGTGTGATGCTGGCTACAGGGTTAACTTTGATGAGCACCTGGGTTACATATTGAATCCCCAAGGCGAAGTTGTGTTGTGTGCTCAACGGAAGAAAGGTGTATATGTTGTGGATACGCAATTCGGCTGATCCCACAACTGAAACCTGTTTTCTCACAAGAACAAATGCAGACCTAAACTGGTTATGGCACAAAAGGCTGTCACACCTGAACTTCAAGAACATCAACAAACTCTGTAATAAAGAGTTGGTAATAGGTTTCCCTTCCATGACTTTTGTTAAGGATAAACTCTGCACAGCTTGTGAAAAAGGCAAGCAGAGGAAATCATCTTTTAAATCCAAGCATAATTTCTCTATTGATACTCCTCACTTCTTAATCCACATGGACTTGTTTGGACCTGTTAATGTCCCAAGTCTTGGAGGAAGAAGATACACTCTAGTAATGGTTGATGAGTTCTCCAGGTTTACATGGGTAATCTTCTTGAAGAGCAAAGGAGAGGCTGCTAGAGAAATCATTGGATTTGTCAAAAAGATGGAAATGCTGAACTCTGCTCAAGTAAAGCAGCTTAGGAGTGATCATGGTACTGAGTTCAAATATAGTACTCATGAAGACTTCTGTGAAGAAAAAGGGATTTCTCAAAACTTTTCAGCAGTAAGAACTCCACAACAAAATGGAGTTGCTGAAAGAAAAAATAGAACCCTTATTGAAGTTGCTAGAACCATGTTGTGTGCATCTGGTTTACCTTCATCACTCTGGGCTGAAGCTGTCAACACTGCTTGCTTCACCCAAAATAGATCCTTAGTGGTGAAAAGATTCAACAAGACTCCCTATGAGCTGCTCAGAGGGAGGAGGCCAAATATTAGCTACTTCCATGTGTTTGGATGTCCTTGCTTCATTCTGAATCAAAGGGATCAACTGGCAAAGTTTGAACCAAAAGCTGATGAAGGTGTATTTGTTGGATACTCTGATATCCCCAAAGCCTACATAGTATACAACAACAAAAGAAAAGTGATAGATGAATCTATCAATTTCACTTTTGAAGAGTCCAAAAATGCCTCTACCAAAGCTGTTCCTGAATCAGTTTCAGGAGACTTCAACTTTGATGATCTTATGCATTCCAACAGTGAAGAGGACTCAATAGCTTCCACTACATCCAAAGTGGAACCTGCAAACCATGATGGACATGATGATGATTATGTTGATACACCCTGTGTGAATAAGTGTACTGACTTAATTACAACTACATGTCCTGAACCAATCAATGCTGATTTTCCTGAATCCTCTGCTGATATGTTCAACAGTGGTCATTCATGTTCAACAAGTGAACAGGCTCAAGACAAAAGTGTGTCCGAAAATCTTGAGAGCTGTTCAACAGGACCTGCTGAAGATGCTAACAACTCAGGAGAATCCTCATTGAAGAATGATCCTAAGTGGATTTGATGTCACCCCAATGATCAAATAATTGGTGACATCAACAAAGGGGTACAAACGAGATGGGACAGCTTAGGGAACTTTTGTATGTTCTCTAGTTTTGTGTCTCTCATGGAGCCAAAGAAAGTGGATGAAGCACTTAAAGATGCCAATTGGATCACTGCCATGCAAGAAGAACTCAATCAGTTTGAGAGAAACAAGGTATGGAAGCTGGTCCCTGCTCCTAAAGGTAAAACTATAATTTGCACCAAATGGGTTTATTGGAACAAGATGGATGAGCAAGGTCATGTCATTAGAAATAAGGCAAGACTTTTTGCTCAGGGCTATAGACAGGAGGAAGGCATTGACTACGATAAAACATTTGCTCCTGTGGCCAGGCTAGAGGCAATTCGTTTGTTTCTAGCCTATGCTGCTCATAAGAGCATGAAGGTATTTCAAATGGATGTGAAGAGTGAATTTTTAAATGGAAAGCTGCAAGAGGAAGTTTATGTGAAGCAGCCTCCAGGTTTTGAAAATAAACATCATCCAGGTTTTGTCTATAAGTTGGACAAGCTCTCTATGGTCTAAAACAAGCCCCTAGAGCCTGGTATGACACTCTTACTGATTTCCTTATGAGCAATTGGTATTCCAGAGGTAAAGTGGATACCACACTGTTCATAAAGAAAGTGAAGTCTGATATTATGCTTGTTCAAAATTATGTGGATGACATAATATTTGGTTCTACTAATGAACAATTATGCAAGAATTTTTCATCACTCATGAAATCCAAGTATGAAATGAGTATGATGGGAGAACTTACTTTCTTTTTAGGATTACAGGTTAAACAAACCTCAACTGGGATTTTTATAAATCAAAGAAAGTATACTTTAGATCTATTGAAAAAGTTTAAATTTGATCAAAGTTCTCCTATTAAAACCCCAATGGCAACCAATGTAAAATCTGATGCAGATGCCTGTGGCAAAGCTGTTTCAGTAACAGCTTACAGAGGCATGATTGGGAGCTTGCTGTACTTAACTGCTAGTAGACCTGATATTATGTTTGCTACCTGTTTGTGTGCTAGGTTCCAAGCTGATCCAAAAGAATCACATCTAGCTGCTATGAAAAGAATCTTCAGATACCTTAAGGGTACACCAGGTTTGGGTCTTCGGTATCCCAAAGACTCAAGCCTTAAACTAACAGGTTATTCAGATTCTGATTTTGTAGGTTGCAGGCTAGACAGGAAAAGCACAACATGTGGATGTCAACTCCTTGGTTGTAAGTTGATAAGTTGATGTAGCAAGAAGCAGAACTCAGTTTCTACTTCTACTGCTGAAGCTGAGTACATCGCTGCTGGAAGCTACTGTGGACAGATTCTGTGGATGCAGCATCAGCTTGAAGACTATGGACTTGTACTTAGGAAAACTCCTATTCTGTGTGACAATACAAGTGCCATAGCTGTTTCCAACAATCCAGTGTTTCACTCCAGAACAAAAGCATATCGAAGTCAGACATCATTTTATCAGAGATCACATTCAGAAAGGTAATGTGGAGGTAAGTTTTATTTCCACTAATGAACAGCTTGCAGACATTTTCACCAAACCTCTTGATGAAAACAGGTTTAATTACCTTGTCAGCAAGCTGGGCATGATAAACAAAAGTGACTAAGTGTCCTTAAAGTCTAAGACTTTATATGTCTCACACTGCTCAAGTTCTTTCAGAACAGGCTATGCATGTTCTATACTTAGCCATTTTCTGCAAAACTTGAACAGCTTGAGCACATAACAGGTTTGACAAATAACAGCTTACCTGTCAAGCCTGATCTAATGATCAAATCTCCACCCTGCTCACTCTCTCAATCTATCATACAAGGCATTGTCTTGTAAACTGATCAGCTACTGAACACAACCTGTTCTTGCAAAGCTGAACAGGTTGACGGAGCAGCTTGAAGAGTGCACAGTTTGTGATGACCCTGCTTATCACAGGTATGACCATCAGCTTGGACTATTAGTTTAATTACCTTTCTTCACAATTAAGTTACTTAATTTCTGTTTTTATTTAACTTAATTATTGCGGATAATGTGGGTTACGTGTGTTAGTGATTAAAAAGGGCTCAAGTGGTCTGACAAATGGTCTGACATGGACAACCATTCCGTTATCCGTTAACGACCTTTTCAAATCAACCGCCCAAATGTTTCTCTCTCATACCCACTTACATTCAAATCCTATAAATCCCTCATACTGTTTCATCTTCGTCTTCCTCACTATTTCCAGAAATCCTCAAGAACCCTAAATCGACTAAGTGTCTTCTGCTTCTCAAAATTCTAAACCTTCACAAATGGCTCAAAGAAACAAACCCTTTCTTCCAGTATTCGTTGGTGATGATGTTATGAAACACTCATCAGTTACCACGATGCTGACCATCAAGCCCACGAACTACATTGCCAACCTAACCATTCCCAAAAACTATGTGGGGAAGGGTTATGAACAGATAGTGGAATTTCTAAGAGTTCATCCGCTGAACTACGCAATGACTGCCACTCCTGGTGTCCTGTACCAGGAGATGGTGTATGAGTTTTGGTATACTTGTGCCTACAACCCAGACACTAAAGTAATTAAGGGCACTATTCTCAATGGGACTCAGACCATTGAAATAACGACTGGTCTTCTCAGGGAGGTTCTTCATCTGCCAACTACTGAACCATATGACAAGCCTCATCCTGAAAATGACCAAATGAGGAATTTGCTACGCTTCTGTGGTGTACCAGAACCCAAAATCGGAGCTACGCTGTTCAGGAAGGATCTGTCTCCTACCTACAGTTTTCTATTTGCCTCAGTGGTCATGTGCTTCGGAAGAAAGGTTGGTTCATTTGACCAACTGAGCCGTGATGAAATCCCAATAGTCCTACAGCTGGTGGATGGGACTACAATGGACATGGCTAAGTGGATTTTCCTGAATTTGAGGAACCTGGTTCAACAAGAAACCCGTCCAGCTGCTGTTAGGTATCCCAAGTTTTTGAGCCTCATATTCAAGCATCATTGTGGTGAGCATCTGTACCATTCTCAACCTCTTCTTCATAATGTTGTTTTTCCAGTAATAGGAAATAGAGTGTTTTATACTCCTGTTCTACCCAGTGAGCCTCCTCTGTCAACACCAATGAGGAGTTTGTTAGGATTGGTGGAAGGACCCTCTGATGTGAGGGTGGATCCAGAAGCTGCTCCCAAAACAAAATCCAAAGCCAGGGCCAAGCTTGTTAAAAGGTCCCTGGAAATCACTGAAGTTAGGTATCCCAAGTTTTTGAGCCTCATATTCAAGCATCATTGTGGTGAGCATCTGTACCATTCTCAACCTCTTCTTCATAATGTTGTTTTTCCAGTAATAGGAAATAGAGTGTTTTATACTCCTGTTCTACCCAGTGAGCCTCCTCTGTCAACACCAATGAGGAGTTTGTTAGGATTGGTGGAAGGACCCTCTGATGTGAGGGTGGATCCAGAAGCTGCTCCCAAAACAAAATCCAAAGCCAGGGCCAAGCTTGTTAAAAGGTCCCTGGAAATCACTGAAGCTGGGCCTGTCTAAAAGAAGGCCAAAACAGCTAAGTCTGAGTCTGCTCCCTTAGCCTCTGTGGCTGAGGAGGAGCAGGCTCCTCACCCTGGGTCATTAGTTGACCCTGAAGCCTTTGTGGCTGGTGCCTCTGTGGCACCTGAGACTATGGAATAGGTCAACCCACCTGTTCCTGACCTAGTGTCCAAATCTGTCCAGTCTGAACCTCTCATCTCCTCTCCAAAATCCCCCACTTCATCTCACATTCTATACCAATGCAAAAAGAAACCAACAGCCCAAACTAGCCCCTCTGTTCCCTCTCAACAGGGTTCAGTTGAAAAAGAAGCAACCCCTGCTGCCTCTCCTATTTTGGGGGAAGGTTCAGCAATATTGGAGCCTGCTTCACTCCACCTTGTGTCAACCCCAAGTTGGCCTAGGCCCTCTGGTTCCTCCCAACAAGAGCCAGTTGTACAAATGAAGACAACCACATCAACTATTCCAGCCTCCCAACAGGCTGAGAATATTGAAAGACAGGAGTTCTCTCCACTCCACACTGCGTCCACACTGTCCCCACCTAATACTTCTCTACACCCTGAGTCTGCACGAGGTGTCCACCCTGCTGGCTTAAACCATCCAGCAGATCAACCTCAAACTTCTGTTCCTCATGATGCAGCTGTTATACACCAAACAGCTGCTGAAGGACCAACAACTCAAGCTGGTGAACCTCAGGGAATAGAACATCCCTTTGGTGAGGCTACTCCCTTTATGCAAACTCCATCAGCAGGTTTCAGCACTGCTGATGTTGAAATGCAACTTTCAACTCCCCATAATGAGGTACCTTTAAACCAAGGTACTGTGGAGGGAACCACCACTGGCCTTCATGAAGATACTGCAAAACAAGCAGTGTCTGAAAGGTTACCATCCTCTACCCACTCTCTTGATGATGCAGCTACAGCCACTGCTGAAGGACCCATCGACCCCTCCAAGCTGGGCCACATTACTTTTGCCCAGGCTATGGAGCTTCTTTCCAAAATACCTTCTCCCTCTACATCACATCCCCATACACCAGCCTCATCCTCTTCATCTCCATCAAACCACTCACAACAATACACCCATACACCTCCATCTCCTAAAGACCTACCTTTGAAGGATCAGCTCTCTTTGCTGACCAACAAAGTTGGTTCTTTAGAAACCTCTATATCCTCTCTACCATCTCTTATTTCAGACTCTGTGTCTGAACAGCTTAAGGGATTCTTTGATTTGTTCAAGGATTCCATCCCAGCCACTCCACCAACTAACAACACCTTACAGCTCCTTGCACTCATTGCACAGCTGCAAACTGTCTCCACCTCCCAATCCTCAATTCTTTCACTCCAACAGGACTCTGTGTCCTCACTGACAGCTATTTCTCAACAGCTGTGATCTCTCCTAACTTCTTGCAATTCTACACTTCTTGCCACGCTGGCCAGCTTGAATACACTTATTGGTTCTCTATCTAGTTCTGTGTCATCAAACCTTGCTGATGTGCAAGATTATCTTAAACTACATCTTGCACAGCTTCAAAGTTTGCTATTCACAGCTTCTGATAGAGAAAACATCATGAAGCTGACTTCCCTTGCTGATACCCAAACGTCTTCTCTTCAAACCTGTCTTTCCCAACTTGCAGAGGTGAAGGACGACCTGCTTTCTTAGTGACTAGCCTGGTTGGCCCCAAGCCTGTTTCCATAACTGCTTGCAAGCCTGCTGACTATGTGTCTTCAGGCAGACCAGTTGTTGAAGGTGCTGGTACATCTCCTTCAAAGGGGAAGAAGTCATCTGCCTCGAAGACTAAGTCTAAGGGGGAGAAAACTTCTTCTCCTAAGGAGAAATTAGTACCTACAATACCCACTGGTCAACCAGCAGGGACATCAACTACAGGTACAATGGAAGGTGCTTCCCAAGCTGCTCAGCCTACTCAGGCTGAATCTCCAAACCCTGCTCAGTCTAAGGGGGAGGAATTCATTCCTAAGGACAAGCCAAGCAGCAGGAGGAGGCATCTAATTTTACAAGAAGAAGAAGAAAAAGAGGAGGAATTTCCTGAAGATGCTATTATTACAGCATCTAAAAGAAAAGAAAAAGCAGCAGTTGATCCTCAACAACAGAAAGCATCAGACCTCAAGTTTCACAAAGCTAGGGCCAAGGAAATGGGTCTTCCCTTAGACAAGTATTTTGAGTTCAGGGATGAACAACTTCAAGCCCTGGAAGCTCTTAGAAAAGAAGAGGCCTCTGCCAAAGCTGCCAGAACTTTTGCAATTCAAGAGGCAAGTAAAATCAAAATGCCCTCTTTGGATGTACAAAAGAAACTGATGGAAGCTGCTAAGGAATCAGGAGGAGAAAAGGAAAGTGAACAGGTTAAGGGTGCTCTGGTCTCTGTGACCAAACCAAAACAAGCATCCTCTGCAAGGGCCCAATTCCATTTTGACAACTTGGCAAGGAGAAAGTTTTAGGATGTAGCTGATAGAAGGCTTGCCAAAGAAGCAATTGTCAAAGCTGTTCCCATATCAAGAAAAGGCAGTCAGTGGAAATTGAAAATAACCAGGATGGGTGCAACAGGCCCAGAACTGGACACTTATGACCACTGATGTTGCACAGATGGGGTACAGGGAATGGGTTGAGTTGGCAGTTGCTCTGAGCGAATCTAAGTCAGAAACGGCTACGACTGTTAGGGCATATGTCAAAAAGCTGATGGAGAGAGTGAAGGATCTTCGCCTGATCTCAAAAGAAGTTAGTGAAGGTGTCTATGTGACACAACCTAAGATAAAGGCCAGGAGGACAAGGAAGGATACTGAGCTGGAGGAACTCCTCATTATGATTGAACAGGGTGACATCGCTGTAGAAATCAAAGGAGTAAACCACCGTCTGCCTAAGGGAGTAGAATTTGAAGATGGCAAGCTGATTGAAGAGCCTGAGATGGGGGGTACTTTTTGTGGATCCCCTGACACAAAAGAAATGCTTTCAAAGAGCATATGATCTTCACAAAGTAGGCCTCAAACAACTTGTGGCATTCAGACTGTCAAACTCTTTTAAGCAATCTGTCAAGTGAAGAGCAGCTATTTGGGATCAGCTTAGAGGATTCCATGAAAGAGGAGAGCTCAATCATCCAAATTTTATGTTCCTTAGAGTTGAAATTGAAGAATTGGATGAAACCAGAGAGCACCTGGAGAAAATGTTTGAAGAAGGAATGCCACCACCACTTGAGTGAAGTCCATCTACCATCTGGGTAGGTGAAGAATGGAAGCTGTCTATCAGTTGGACAGGCTTACCATTATCTGCTCCCAACACCAACAGTCCAAAACCTACTGTACATTAGTTGTACTTCAATTACATAAGTTGTAATTTTTTATTTACATTAGTTTTAATATACATTAGTACATTAGTTGTACATTTGTAAAAACATGTGTTGTTTTATGAAGTCAAGAATCAGTGTATATATAAACTGATCTTTTACTTTACTTTGATGTTGTAATTTTATTTCAGCAAATGTATTGTAAATATATATAGTGATTTTTGATAAGGCCAGGTTAGACTGGTTGTTACAAATAGGGGGAGATTGTTAGGCACAAAAAGGCCTCAGTCAAAGCTGTTCTGCATCTAAGGGGGAGATCTTAATCAAACCTGTTGATGCACTTGAAAGGTATAATTTAAGGTCTGTTTATGCCTTAATGAAACCTGTAAAGTGATTTGCAACATCAATTAAAGCTGTTCTATGTGTTGCATGTGTTGTAACAAAGGCAGTTTGTCCAAGCTGTTCAGTCTGCTGAACAGGCTTGTTAGATTTATTTATTTCGATCTTAGGAGTTGTTTTGTAATATTTATTATCTTTGAAATTTGTCTTCTATGTTATTTCTATGTAATTTAGGTTCAAGGAATAGTGTAGGGGCCAAAGTTGCCAATGTATGAAAGATAATTAAAGGAGCCTACAAAAGGCTCCTAGGGTTGCTTTTTGGAAAAACACGGCTGACAATTTGAAATCAAAGCAGCCGCCACTGTTCATCATTTCTCTCATATTCATATTGTCTTCTTCTTTATCATAACACATTTATTGAGCTTGTTTCTTCATGTGTTTGATGAGAATATCATTGAGGTGCTGAATATTTACGGGAATACATCATTACAATTGGTATCAGAGCCAAGAGGGGTGGATTTAAACTGAATATTTTCGGATTCTGCTGGGTTTTGTTCATGTTCTTCGTGTTCTTCCATTTTCAACAAGTTAGATCTTCTTTTTCCATGTTTTTTCGTGTTTCTTGTGTTATAATGGTCCTATAAACATCACATTATCATTCTCTACTGATTTTAAACTCATTTACTTCCATATCTTTGTTAAAATCATCAAGAATCGACCATTATTAACTTTGAAAATATGGGGTGTTTAAGTGGGTTTTTCACGTGTTCATGCTAGTTTTAAGTGTTTTTTAGGTTGTTTTAAATCACCAAAAGTGTTTAAAATAGTTTATAAATCATTTAGAACTGTTTTTAGGCTTTAAAACTGATAAAACTTGAATTCTGCTCATTCTGCCTTAGAAAATCGTAAAAAACCTGCTGTATTTCGGATTATCACTGTAGCATTTCGGACCACATAGGCACCATTTTCGGACCTTAAATTATCCTAATTCGGACCTCATTTCGGTCCAAATTCGGACCTTCCTTAGGTGCATTTCGGATCACCTTAAGCCAATTTCGGACCACACTTCGGTCCCATCCGAAGTTCGGATCATCCGAAGTTCAGATCAGGCTTTTCATTTTTCACTGTTGGGACTTGTGCTTAAAATTTTTCAATTTCGGACCTCACCATTTCGGACCATCCGAATTCGGCCTATCCGCTGTTCCAATTTCGGTCCAACAAATTCGGTCCTTCCACTGTTCATCCGGATTCGGTTCATCCGAATTCGGTCTATAGGTCCATCCGAAATTAGGTCAACCGAGTTTGGTCCCCACCCTTAGTACTGTTCATCCGAAATTAGGACATCTTCCGAACTTGAACCTCATCCGAACCATAACCATCCGAATTACTGTTCACCATCCGAAATCAACCCATCCGAATTCGGTTCCCCTCATCCGAAACACAGTTCATCCGAATTCACCCATCCGAATTCAGAATCTTCTGTTTTTCAGTCCAACCCATCCGTGTTCAGTTTCCACCTCTAAGATCTTCATATTCTTAGTCAGCACCCATAATCACAATGTCTCGCGAAGCTCTAGTACTCGGATCTGAGAACAGACCACCAGTTCTCTATCCCGATGAGTACGAACAATGGAAAGCCCGGTTCCTTAAGTTCGTTGGAATGCAACCTCTCGGGAACCTGATGCTTCAATCTATATCCGAAGGACCCGTCATCTACTATCGAGAGATAGCTGCCAGACCCGAGGCTGACCCCCCTGTCCAAGCCTCAAAGGTTGAAAGAGAGCCGGCAAATGACGCCGAGAGGGATCGCCAGCATGCTGATAAGAGGGCAGAATATCTGATTTATCAAGCCCTCCCCACTGATATTTTGGTCGGTGTAGACAGTAAAATGTCTGCAAAAGAAATGTGGGACGAGCTGGAAATCCAAATGCTGGGGGCAGATCTTGATGATCGTGCCAAAATCGAGGAGGCAAAGGCAAAGTTTTCGGAATTCCGCGCCAAAGACGGGGAATCTCTGCAAGGTACATTCACCAGGTTCTGTGCAGTCCTTAACGAATTGAATAAACTGCACATCAAGAAGGAACGGGATGACATCAACATCTAATTCTTTGCCGCCTTATTCCCCGAGTGGCAGCTTGCATGTAGGGCAACGAAAAGAGTTCTGAACATTCCTGAGGTATCAATTAATGTCGTCTTTAAGGAGCTTAAGAAATATCAGGGGGATGTGGATCAACAGAAGCTGATGGCAAATCAGTTGGCCTCTCTACTGCTATCAGCCAACACAGGGTTGAAACTGAATGATTCGCTAGCCTTGATCACCAACACGCAGATTCCGACACCATCTTTTGCTCCCGGTTCTTCATCGTCTCAGTACAGGTATGCTTCCCCTCCGCGTGAGGTCTATGATGAGCAGGAAGCTTCGATCCAAGAACAGATAGCCTTGTGGACCAACCGTCTCCAACAGCGACGGTTCTCCAACAAATCCAACAACCAACTCCGTTATGACACCGGTCCACGGAGGTACTCAGATGATAGGATGGATGACCGCCGCGATGACTATCGCAGAGATGACTACCGAAGGGATGACAGGGATGATCGCCGGTATGATGACAGACGCGACTATCGTGATGATCGCCGTTATGAAAGGCGAGATGAAAGGCGAGATGACAGGCCGGACGATCGAAGGGATGATCGTCGGGATGACCGCAGGGACCGGAGGCGTGATGATAGCCGCGAGCACCGCCGGGCCGACAAGAGGCCGGTAGAAAGAAGAGAGGAAAAGCCAAAAGCTGATGAGCCGAAGGCAACTGATGAACGTCTCTGCTACAAATGTGGCAAACCGGGCCACTTTGCTAGGGAATGCAAGAATAACTTCGAAAGAGACGTTGCTTACTACGAGAGAAAGCTCGAGGCTGCCAAGAAGAAAGCGGATGCGTTAGCCCTCGTCGCCCAGGAGGACTACTGGGATGCTGAAGATTCTGAAGACGAGGATGACAAGGGCAAGAATTGATACATGGTTGATCGTCTGGGGTTGGAGACATGTGCTGATTTCACTGCTGAAAATTCAGACATTGCTGCTGAGGGGGAGAAAATGAAACATCCACCAGCATGTCTGATGGCTACAACCGACGATCCCGAATGCTCCACATCCGGTTCCGAGTCCAGTGAGGTATATTCCTATTACATTCCTGCACATGTAAATAAATTATTTGTAGATAATGAATGTACACTACACACACAAATACTTGATCTACAAGAAAGATTAAATGCTGAAACTGCAAAGTGTGTACAGGCTGAACATCAAGCTCATATTCTGAAAGAATCATCTGAATTATATCATTCAAAATGGTTAACTAATCATAATGTTATAAAACAGATGTTGATAGAAAAAGTAGATGTTCAGGATAGGAATATATACCTTGAATCTTGCATGGAAACGCTTTCAAAAGAAAAACTCTCTTTAAAAGAAGAAATTTCTGTTCTTACAAAACAATTAGATGTGGTAAATATGGAAAATATAGACAGTTTAGAAAAATACAAAATGATTGAAGAAGAAAGGATAAGTTTGTACGCAAGAATAAAGACCCTTGACGATGCATTTTTGAAAAGGGGTCAAACAGAACAAACTATCCATTTAAATCAGCCCAAAGAAACTAGGTTTTACCATTCTAAACAAGGAATTGGTTTTAAAAATCCTAAATATTTGGAAAAGGCACAAAATGTTTTACCTGTATTTTATGACATGAATTATATGGGAGCCGGTATTAAATCTTTCTTTTTTGAGTCATCAAATGAAGTTTTAAACCAAGAGAATGAGAAACGTGTTGCGCGTAAAGATAAAGAAATTTCTTTTCATTATGAAGATCTTAACGAGAGTTATTCTTCTAGAGTACCCACTTTAGAGGAAGATCTCTCGTCAACTTATTCAGAAACTGAATTGAACACTGAAACTGTAAAATCAAGTCCTCAACTTTATATTCCTGCAAAAGTTCTTCAACAACAAATCATTGTTTTAGAAAAGGAATTGAAGTCGTCTCAAGAGAAAGCACTTGATCTTCAAGATGCTCTTCTTAAGAGAGAAGAAGAATTGGTAAATCAATCTTTTCAACACACTGTGGAAGTCACTGTCTACAGAGAAAATTTTGAAATACTTTCACAACAAATGAAAGATCTTTCAAAACAACAAACACTTTCTCATTCCATAAAAATTCCATGTATGTCATCAGATAAAGGTAAGGCTACAGCTGAATCTTCTTCTATCATTGTCAAAGGTGAGGGCTCAAAAGTTTTCAAAAATGAGGTTCCTAAAAAGACTCAGATGAAATCCAAGTCTTTTAAGAAACCCACTCATCACCAAAAAGAAAAGTCTGTCAAGTCTAAATCTTCCATGCGTACTGACTCTAATCGTTTTGTTCCTACAGATCATATAAGGAGAGTCCCAAAAACCACCATGCAGGATTTTACAAGTTTTTTTTGTGAAGAATGCTTTAATGCCAAGTGAATTTGTTACTAGAGATAGGATGTCTGTAATCTCTAAAGACAATTTGTGTAACAATGTGTGTGACAATGTTTGTAATGATGTACCGAATTCTACTATTCCGTTAAAGTACTCTTTCAAGGATTTTTTTAATCTATGTCCAACTAAATATAGACGACAGGTTCCTGAAATGAATGCTTTTGTGCCTTATCCTGTTAAACGTATTCGAAAAAAGAAAACTAAAAATAGTGCATCATCGGCCACAAACAAAGTTGAGATGTGTCCGTTGCCAAGGCCCAAAACCAAAGCAATGGTCAAAAAGGTCTCAAAAAGACAAAAACCAAAGGCAATTTCAGCGCCTAAGGTTCCAAAACCCTATAAATCCAATCTTCAATGGATTCCAAAGGGTTGTGCATCCGGACCACACACAAATGCTAGTTGGGATTCTAAATCTGTACACGTGCCATATAAAACTGGAAATCCTAACAAAAAGGGACCCATATTGAGGTGGGTACCCAAGGTTGTGTGATTTTAATGCAGATGGTTCTTGGTTACTTCTGATCAGGACCCGTGCTTCAAAGAAATGGCTTCTAGTTACCTTAGACTAGGACCCGTTATTTTGCTTGTCGGTTGTGCTTAAACCGACACGTTTGGCTTCTGTGCACACAGCCCAGGACCCGGTCTTAACTCATCATGTTTTCTGAACATCTCGGTTCAAAACACGGTTTGATTGTGAATTAAAAATGGATGTGTTTGAATGCATATGGTTTTTCATTATATGAATTTATGTGTTTTTCAGGCTAAGTCCATTTGGTATATGGATTCGGGTTGCTCCAAGCACATGACAGGAAGAAGAGAATTGCTGTCCAACGTTGTTGAACAGTATTGCAGAACTGTGAAATTCGGGAACAACCATCAGGCTCAAATAAAAGGATACGGGGACTTAGTTCTAAATAATCTGGTCATCAAGGACGTTGACTATGTTGAGGGGTTATCTCATAATCTTTTTAGCATAGGACAGCTCTGCGACAAAGGACTAGAAGTAACGTTTAGGGCTAAGAACTGCAGTGTTAAGAACATGGATGGAAAAGAAATCTTAACTGGTTCCCGAAAATCTAACCTTTACACCATTGACGTAGCTAAGCTTGTAGTGAAGGATAACATTTGCCTACTATCAAAAGCCTCTTCAAAAGATTCTTGGTTGTGGCATCGAAGATTATCCCATTTGAATTTTGATAATATCAACAAGCTGTCTGTGAAGCAATTGGTCAAAGGACTTCCTGAGTTGCGCTACGAAAAGGACCATCTGTGTGGAGCATGTGAGAAAGGAAAAATGAAACGATCATCTCACAAACCAAAGCCCGAACCATCAACAAAAAGAGTCTTGGAGTTACTTCATATGGATTTATGCGGACCGATGAGAACTCAAAGCATAAATGGAAAACGATATGTGTTGGTTATCGTTGATGATTATTCTCGATATACCTGGGTCAGGTTCTTGCGTTCCAAGGACGAGACAACTCAAGAAATCATTGATTTTATCAAGAGTGTCGAGACCCAACAGCAGCTGTCAGTACAATCAATCAGATCAGATAACGGCACGGAGTTCAAGAACTCAGTAGTGGAGGGCTTCCTTCGATCCAAAGGGATTCAACATCAATACTCTGCTGCTCGAACACCTCAACAAAATGGGATCGTGGAAAGGCGTAACCGTACGCTAGTAGAAGCCGCTCGTACAATGCTCACATACTCAAAGCTACCTCCGTTCTTGTGGGCCGAAGCCGTCTCAACAGCATGCTATACACAGAATCGCTCCATCATCCATAAGCGCTTTAACAAAACTCCTTACCAACTCTTTTTGAATAAAGTACCATTTATCAAGTACTTACGTGTATTTGGTTGCAGGTGCTATGTGCTGAATGACAGAGACAACCTCGGGAAATTTAACGAAAAGGCGGATGAAGCGATCTTCATTGGATACTCATCCAACTCGAAGGCGTATCGCGCATTCAATACCCGAACCAGAACAGTCAATGAAAGTGTGCACGTCACATTTGATGAGTTGGCTGAACTGGCACCCGAAGTTGATCAATCAGGACCACGCATTACTCAAATGCCTGGAGACTCTTCGAATAACCCCATTTCTTTTTCTTCTTCTGATTTGGTTAATTTATTTGATCCTTTTTATGTTGAATTTTTCGGTCCTAACGCTAGTGTGTCTAATGTTGTTAATAATGTAGGTAATCCTTCCAGTTCAACTGCGCCGCAAAGTTACTCGGCTCCATCTTCATCAACATATCCTCATCCATCCACATCATCCACCGACACATCCGCAGTTGAATCTACTCCTGTAATACCCTCACATATAATACCAACGATTCTTCCTTCACCTGAACACTCGGAAATTGAACCAGAACCTGTGGTACCATCATTTGAAACCATTGACCATGAATCTTCATCCATCCCCATATTAACCACAGAGGTTCCATCCCGAGCACCCCTTCCACACGAGATCAAATGGACCCGCAGTCACCCAACAGAGCAAATCATTGGTGACGTATCAACAGGAGTTCAAACTCGTAGGGCATCTGCTAATGAATGTCTCTACGCATCATTCTTGAGTATGATAGAGCCCGCTCGTGTGGATGAAGCCCTGTCAGATCCGGATTGGATAGTTGCAATGCAAGAGGAACTCAACCAGTTTGAACAGCTACGAGTATGGCGGTTAGTTCCCAAGCCAAAAGACCGTACAGTCATCGGAACAAAGTGGATCTTTAAGAACAAACGAGATGAGAACGGCATTGTAATAAGGAACAAAGCAAGACTTGTTGCCAAAGGCTACCGACAACAAGAAGGGATAGATTATGACGAGACCTTCGCTCCAGTTGCACGGATCGAAGCAATCAGAATCTTCTTGGCGTACGCGGCACACAAAGACTTCAAAGTGTACCAAATGGACGTCAAGACAGCTTTTCTAAACGGTGAACTTAACGAGGAAGTGTATGTTGAACAACCACAAGGCTTTGTTGATGCACATAAACCTGACCATGTTTATGTGCTAGATAAGGCCCTCTATGGTTTAAAACAAGCACCTCAAGCATGGTATGATAGTCTTTCGAATTTCCTTATTTCTGTTGGTTTCTCTAAAGGTGTGGTGGATACAACTCTGTTCACTAAAAGAGAAGGCCCACATATAATGCTAGTACAGATTTATGTCGACGATATTATATTTGGATCTACTGACAGTAATTTTTGTAAGGATTTTTCAGCCCTAATGGAGTCCCGGTTTGAGATGAGTATGATGGGGGAAATGAACTTTTTCCTCGGATTACAAGTCAAACAACTTGAGGATGGGATTTTTGTGAACCAGTCGAAATATACTCTTGACATTCTCAAGAAGTATAAGTTAGACTCTTGCACGAGTATCGCAACTCCCATGGCCTCCAACTGTAAGTTGGACACCGATCCTTCCGGGAAAAGTGTCGATAATTCAACTTACAGAGGGATGATAGGATCCTTACTATACTTGACTACCAGTAGGCCGGATATAGTGTTTTCAACATATCTTTGTGCTAGATTTCAGGCTGACCCAAAAGAATCACACCTAACTGCGGTAAAACGCATTTTTCGTTATCTTAAGGGTACACCCGAACTTGGTCTATGGTATCCAAAGGGAACCGATTTTGATCTTACCGCGTTTTTAGATGCTGATTTTGCAGGTTGTAGAGTGAACAGAAAAAGCACGTCGGGAGGAATACAGTTTTTAGGAGATAGACCGGTGAGTTGGTCTTCAAAAAAGTAGAATTGTGTATCCACATCTACAGCTGAGGCTGAATATGTAGCAGCTGCAAGCTGCTGCTCTCAAGTGCTGTGGATGAGAACACAATTACGCGATTATGGGTTCTCACTCACCAATATCCCTATTTACTGTGATTCTCGAAGTGCAATTGCCATCTCTTGCAATCCCGTGCAGCACTCTCGAACAAAACACATAGATATCAGGTATCATTTTATTAAAGATCACGTGGAAAAGGGAACCATTGAGTTATATTTTGTTGGCACGGAATACCAACTTGCGGATATATTTACTAAAGCTTTAGACGAACCTCGTTTTCAGTTTTTAGTATCTCATATCGGCATGTTGAATCCACCTTCCAATTAAATATCAGATATTGTCTTAAATAATTCTATTTCAATCTATCATGATTGAGATTCCTTTATTTTAGAAAATATCTGTTATTTAAATTTAAGGATTATGTCACAAGATTGAAACTCAATATTTCCTTATCTGCGTATATTTTTAATAATCAATAATCCTGATAAATTGCTGTGTGAATTGCTCATCACGGAGTGGGATGCAAACAATATCCAGGTTTGTCTGTATTTGTAAGGCTTAAAAAGGGTTGTCGCGTTTAAAATCTGAAAAAGGAAAAGGAAAAAGAACCGGTATTTATTTGAGGGGGACTAGAGTTAGGATTTTAAATTTTTTAATTCTGTGTTTCTTCTTATTTCTTTTATAGTTAAATTTTTGAATTTTAGGTTAGTCTTAATTTTAATTTAATTTTAAGTTTTTAATTTAATAGGTTAGAAAATCACAAAAAGATTTTAACTTTCAAATTTATCAAAAAGCCAAAAAGATTTTTAAGTTCCTTCATTTCATTTTATTCTAACTAAGAAAATACCAAAAATATTTTTATTTTATTTTGTATTGGACCAAAAATTTCTTTTTGTTTAAATTCCATAAAAGCCCAAAAACATTTTTTTTGAGTTGTTGTTGTGTGCAAACCCGCCGGCCCATCTTCCCTTTTTGGGCGCGGATCCATCTGACCCGACCCTCGACCCGCACGCTTTTAAATAAGCGGTCAACAGTCAACATCTTCTTCACTTTCTTCATCCTTAAGATATTTCTATTTCTCTCTTCTTCCTCTCTAACGACGAACACCACCACCGCCCCATACCACCATTGTTGCACCTTCGAAGCTTCTCAACTTTCATTTTCTTCGATTTTTCTTGCATTTTCCATCATCTGCACTATCAGGTAACACTTGTTTCAATTTATTTTAGTCTTTAACATCCTAGTTTACTTGTTTGATTCTCATATTTTTATTAACTTTTCATTTCGGTTTTTGCTCTTTTTACTTACTGAAATGTGTTATTTTTCCTTAGTAGTAGTTAGATAAAATGTTCCTTAGGTTGTTTTAGACTAGGATCTGTAATTTCATGCATTTTCATTAACATTCAAACTGTTCACGTTTATTTTTTGCATGAACATTAACTACACTCATGTAGTTTCGGATGTCCGAATTCGGACCACCAACCGAATTCGGATGTCCGACTTAGACAAGATTCAAAAATTTTTCAAGTACAAAACCAATTTCGGACCACTGTTGATCCGAATTCGGTTCACTGTTGATCAGAATTCGGACCATCACATCAAGGTCAAAATTTTCAAAACTTGAAAATTGTCTAAGTCTGTTCACCACTGTGCATCCGAATTCGGATGATACCCGGATTCGGTCCTCATCCGAATTCCAGGTACCATCCGAAATTGGGACATATCCATATCATTGCATGCATTTCCACAAGTCCACATCCGAATTCGGATCATGTTCTATGACCCATCCGAATTCGGACCACCTTCCTTCATTTCATGAATTACACTTCGGACCATCATCCGAATTCGGTCTCCATTTTCACCTAATCCGAATTCGGTCCCACTCACATCATTCATGCATTCTCCCATTTCGGAATGATCCGAATTCGATGACACTGTTCATCCGAATTCGGACCATCCGAAATCCAACACTTAGGATTTTTTTAAATTTTTTCATTTTTCATTTTTTTTCATTTCTGCATTTTCATATAAATTAAAAATCACAAAAATAGTTGCATCCAAGTGCACCATTGATTAGAGTTAGGATCAGTGTTTGAGTGAAACGGTCTTATCTAACATCGGTCTCTTAACGATTGACTTTGGACTTTATTAGTGGAATTTTATTCTGCTAATGAAGACCCGATGCTAAACAGATCAGACAATTTCTATTTCACACTCATCTAGACTTCACATCAATGCATTATCCTATCAAGTCTTATGATTCTAACTTTGTTGCACTTTGCAGGATAATGGATCCCGCAATCGTTCTCACCGTACCCCATCCCCCAATTCCAAATAATAATGCTCAGCTACCCGAGGAATCCATTCTGCCAAGCGCCGAGTTTGTCGAGTTTATCCCACATAACTGGCAACTCGACGTCTCCATCCTTCCAAAAGAATCCCAAACCCTTGCCTTCGACATCCTCACCCGCCATCCCATATATTACGCCCTATCGATTGCCATAGCTGTTCCCCAGATTTACCTCCAACAATTCTGGAACAGGCTCCAATACATAACCGACCCCGAACCTCACTTCACCTCCACCATTGACTGCGTTCCAGTCAAAATCACCACCGCAGCCATCCGTCACATTCTTCGTCTACCCATAGAAGACTATCTTCCCACCGTTGATTCATTAGACCCGAACCCATCCGTATCTGAAGCCCTCTCTAAAATACAAACTCTAGGGTATGACGGCCCTCTTACCAAACCATCAGACTTCCGCACGAAAAACCTTCAGTCCCACTGGCGGATTCTCTTCGATGTGCTGAACAAATGCCTAACCGCCAAGCATTCCGGTCATGACTCGGCGTCGGCCCAGGTATTAGCCATGTTCACCGGCTATGCCTTCGACCGACACGTGGACTATGCGGCTTTCATATTTGAAGAATTAAGAAGAGTCTACGTCGAAAGAAGCACAAAGAAAGGCCGCAAGTATGTTCCCTATCAAAGATTCCTTCAACTCATTATCCAGTGTGCAATGGATCAGGACGAAGACATACATGAGCGTCCGGAGGCTGATGTCTACCCCACAGTGGCAATCCAAAAGCTAACTCTGCCAAAGGGGGCCCCGACGGTATAGGTGATGAAAATTCCTCTTTCTACTCTAACGAGGTCGAGGGGCACAGAGCGGGAAAGGGAGTATATACGAGAGAATTATCCGAATGAGTCTCAGTCGGAATCGACAGAGACTAACCAGTCCGAAGGTGAGCAACAAGAGAGTGAGCATGAGGGAGAAGGGATGGATATTCAACAATCGATGGGTTTCGGTGAGCGGGAGTTTGAGATTGTGAGGGAGGGAGCTGTAGGTGAGACGGCAGAGACGGCGGATTCTGAAAGAACCGTCTCTGTCATAAGAGCGAGGGATATTCAGTCTGAGGGTGAACCAAGCCCTGTTAGCCGGACTCCCCTTCAAAAGACCGTTAGTCCAGCGGTCGAAACAACCCCCACCACCCACTTGGTTTCCCCTCAAAGGGAAACCACTTCATTCCACAGGGATCTTCCACACACTCCATCGCCCTCTCATCCGGAGAGTGGCGGTGTTGAAAGAGGTCACACTCCTCCCCACGTGACCGACATTCCTTCATCCACGATTCCATCCCCACAAATTCACACCTCGCACGATGCCTTTGTAGCATCCCCAAGGGCTGCCTCCGTGGCAGCTCAACAAACTTCCGGATCTTAGCATCCAGTAGTGGAGCCAGAGATGACGGAAGGAAGACCGGGAGTGGCTCAATCAACGCCGTCCATTTCCGGCCATCTCCCCATCAATCTGGAGATGCTAACGGCAGCATTACGTGCTGCCGGAATGGTTACCCGGGCTGACCTGGACGCCCAAAGGGAGGCCGCCGAGGACCGTCACACCGCCCTTCTTTCTTTTATCAAGGGTAAGGGTGTCGCCTCCGAAGCTGGCCCCTCACCAGGATCCCATTCAGTCCATCTTCAAATAGTCGAGCTCTCGGACAAGATCGATGCTCTCAATCGTCTAATTCTTCAAGTCCAAGAGCAGCTCAATTCGCGAATGGATCGCCTTGAGTCGGCGGTCAAAGATCTTCAGTGCCGCACTCAGGCCGAATCCCCTAAAAGAAAACATGACGACCAGGACGACCCTGATCGTCATGAGGGGGAGAAGCGCAGAAAAGTTCAATTTGAGGAGCCCATGCTGGGTATAGGGGGAGCAGAGACCGCCGAGGGGTCCGAGTTTCAGGGGTCGGGGGAAAAGTCTCAGGAGGCTCAGGAGTACATGTTAATAGAAGACGAGCCCATGGTCGAGGGTCCAGCTCCACTGGATCCGATGACAGCCATGGTAGAATTTGAGGAACAGCACGAAAAGGTTGAAATCATAATAGTTTCTGACTCAGATTCCGATACCGAGGACAATCAACCTTTATTAACCCCTAAGCCTGAGCCTGATTCTCCAACGAAAAAATCCTCATCCTCTTCTTTTGATTTCCTGAATTCACCACCCCGAGCCCATCAAGAAGATATACTTTCATCCATCCAAGCTCCCCTATCATTAAAAGAATCCCACATTACAATCAGCCCTCCACGATCCCCAAGCCCACCTCCAGTCCAACAAACCCAACGTTCAGGTCCCTCCCCAACAAAAAGGGTCGATTGCTTCGACGAAACTCCGGAGGGCCCTGGCGTATACAGAAAAGATGACCTATTCTGGGTAGACCACTACACAAAAGGCAAGGTTCATACACTGTCGCAGGAAGAAAAAGATCAGATGCGACAAGAACGGCGGGGGACTATTATAAAGCTTCTCGAAGCTAAAAAGGATGAAATAGAAGAACCCCCCGTTCAGGGCCTTAAAGACTTCTTGCAAAAGTTTCCCCCGGAGCAGTTTCAGAACCCTTACCTTGAAGAAAGATTTAAAATGGTATTCAGAAAAAAACCTGGAGCCTTCAGTAGACGCCTTCTCATGGAACTTACGAATGTCTCCAAAGCTGAACAGGCTGAATACTACCAATTGATGCTCCGGGAACAAAGGTCTAAGGTGTCAAAGTCAAAGATCAAAAAGCTCAAGACAATCACGATGTGCAAAAGAGCCAGAGTCTTCTATCCCTCCTACCAAGTGGAAAGAGAAGATGGGACGGGAGATGACATCTTCGAGTATGATCTTGACTTCATAAGTGCGGATGACGTTGAGTTCCTTCACAATAGTCTGAAAAATCGCATCAGGAAACGTCTAACGCACATGACCGCCGTAGGAGCCCTAGTATGAAGCATGAATCTCCGATCGATAATAATGTGCCTAAGAGATTTCAGATGGCGATCGAAAGTGCTATGGTTATGGTAGGGCTTCGTGCACCGGAACAAGACAGCTTTCTCCTAGCCCACCACCCGGCCTACCGAGTTGTACTTTCTGGGGATCCGGGAATTGTTTTTGTAAACTACAAGGGCTACAAAAGGTATATGCCCTTTGAGGACCTTCCTTGCTACTCCGATGGTACACTTAGATTGGTTCGAGCTGCTCTCACAAAGAAAGTACAAGACTATGATGCTCAACCAGATCGTGAACAGAGATGCTCACCTACGGAGATACAGAATACACTCAGCGGCATAGACTACCTGAACGAGCAGCTACATACAAGACAAGTAACCAGACGCTTCGACGTCATACTTGGTCTTCGAGAATCTACCGACCATGCCCGAGTTCCAGGACCTCCTAAGTGATCGAAAAGGGGGAGATTGTTAGATTTATTTATTTCGATCTTAGGAGTTGTTTTGTAATATTTATTATCTTTGTAATTTGTCTTCTATGTTATTTCTATGTAATTTAGGTTCAAGGAATAGTGTAGGGGCCAAAGTTGGCAATGTATGAAAGATAATTAAAGGAGCCTACAAAAGGCTCCTAGGGTTGCTTTTTGGAAAAACACGGTTGACAATTTGAAATCAAAGCAGCCGCCACTGTTCATCATTTCTATCATATTCATATTGTCTTCTTCTTTATCATAACACATTTATTGAGCTTGTTTCTTCATGTGTTTGATAAGAATATCATTGAGGTGCTGAATATTTACGGGAATACATCATTACAAGGCTGGACATAAACTGTCTACGCTGCTCTACACTGGTGAGCAGCTTGGGCAGTTTACAAGTGTTCTGTTCTTTGTGAACAGGCTAAAACACTTTGTGGAATATGTTTCCAAGTCCTCATGTATTGTTTTTGGCTACAAGATCAATTTACAAAGTCGAAGACAAAGTGGAAAACAGAACTGCTCAGCCTGCCCAAGCCTTCTGTCACATGAAGACAAAAGGATATTTGAAAAAGGGTGACAGACCTTTTCTTATATCAAAATAGGCCTTAACAAAGGAAGAAAGACACAAAGTTGACATTCCTTATTTAGTTAAAGCCTATGCAACGGTAGACAAAGAGAAAAGACAAACGTTCTGCAACATGAAGGCATGTCTGCTTTTCAGAATGTGCAGAAAAGTTATGTTGTCTTTTCAACAAGACATTCCACCTTTTTCCTTTCGTCCAATAAAGAAGCTTCACTCAGATCCTCTGAGTGAGTATAAAAGGAAACTTCCAAGGATTGAAAGATTAAGCAGAAAGCTAAGTGCTGAGCCAAGAGTGTGAAATCAGAACGTGCATTAGAGTGTGTCTTTTCATGCATGCAAGTCTGCTTGAATAAAACAGTGCTTTGTGCTTAAGTTGTTCTTATTCAAGCTGTCCTTCTGAGTCTTGTAAACACAAGGAGTGATTCTTAGTGAGTGTATTCATTGTAACTAGTTTATGTCAGTCTTAGACTAGTTAACATACTGTTGTATCTGTCATCTCAGCTTGAACCTTTCCGCAGTCAAGCTTGTTTGTAATTAACATTTGTTGATAATACATAAAACATTGAGAAAATAGTGTGTAGTTTTTAAATTGTTGTATTCACCCCCCCCCCCCCCCTCTACAGCTTAAGGCTATATACTTGGAAAACCTCTCGGGACCTACAACCTTAATGTCCACAACAGAAACAATACATGTCTTGAGTTTTAACTTCTCTAGAGTGTGTCTTTCTGCACCGCCTGCAGTCCCTCGTTTCAGTACTGGCCGAAAAGGCCCATCCTTTCCTCGGTGAGGAAGATGGTTGACTTGATTGGGGAGAGGATCGAGATGATCCAGAGAACGCAGATTCCCGTAGCCTTCTTGGTGGTGACGGTTGAGTTAGTCCTGCAGCAGCCGACACCAATAAATATCCAGAAAGCCACAAAATTTAGTCCACATTCCGAGCAGCTTCCCGGCAAAAGTTGTATGCCAAACACTGCTCATTGTTCGGCGAATTTCATAATCTAAACGGCATCGAACCGACATATCTTTCTCTCCTCAGTATTGATCTGGTGGGGTGCAAACAGACTCAAGCGAGCGAACTCAACAGCATATTGAGTAACTATTTGTGTTCCTTGAGTCAATCCTAAAAACTTCGCCTCTAGTCGGTGCTTTTCATCAGCTGGTTGTGAAAATACTTCCTTGAACTCGTTCCATGAGATGTGTGACACTACCTCCATCGTCAACACATTACCATCACATCCCACCACATAACAGCGTCCTTAGAAAACATTGCAGTTGCATACCGAACCATATCATTCTCAGCACAATCGCTGATTCGAAAGGTTCTCTCAGTGGTCGTGATCCATTCTAGTGTCATCATGGATCTCCAATTCCAATAAAAACAACAGCGTTACTCTTGAAATCTTTTAACCTACAACCCTTTACTTTGTCAGAAGAACCAGTATCTTCTTGTCTATCACCTTGTTCACCTTGTTGTTGTTCCTTGTTTACCTAGTTACTATTCTTTGTTATTCCTTTTATCTGCCTTTCGTTTAGCCTTGGCCTCATCCCTGGCCCTCAGCTGGTCAGCAAATGATTGAGCTCGCTCAGCCATTCTTTTTGATTGAATTTCATTGTTTTGTTCCATTAGACTTTGCATCATTTGGTACATAGCTGTGGAGTCATATCGTCTACAGACATGTTCTGAAATATTCCAAATAATATTTAGAACATTTATTTCTTAGTCCTAAGTGTTCACAGTTCCCTTTATTTGTCCCTGTGGTTCATGTCAATCCTATCTTAGTTCTGATCATTTCCTAGGAGTCCATTCTAATATCATAACCTAAGTTTGAGTCCAAGTCCTCACGGACACTTGAAAACTCAAAGTAATGCTCTAATATTAAACTGAGACATCCTCCTTTTTAGCAACATAATATAAACTCCAGGATCAACATACACCCCAACATTAACATATGATTAAAGACTCAAACATATTTCTAAAGCATGAAAGGATTGTAAGTCTACTAAGTCACATACTAGCTATTACATCATAAGTGTTCAATTGCAACATCAGCAATACCCAGCCCTAAAGCTATAACATCATCAAGCTACCAAAAGCTTCCATGGGTCACCGGAAATTGAGTGATAGCTTAAGAAGAAGGTCCAACTACTTCTTTTCATTTGCCTGAAAACATGTGAAAGTCAACGGGTAAGCTATGGCTTAGTGAGATGACAGATTACATATTCAACATATATTTCTTTACAAACTAATGTGAATACGGGCACTGCAAGTCCCTTAACAAGTCTTCATCATGTAGTGCTAGCATGGATTGGCAGTTCAATTATGTTGATCGAAGATGTGCTTAACCTGGCCGGAAAGAGTGTATGAGATGATAAAATCCCCGACAGTAGCCTGCTGTCAACCCCAGCCCAGGTTACATCAGATTATGAAATGTAATCATGTCAGTACATGATTTCAATGATGTGTCTTCAAATGAACGATGGCTACATGTTTGTCACATGTCAAGTACGAGTGTGCATCAATATAGTAAATCATATGAGAGTGTCAAATGATGTATTTTGAACAACAAGAACATGCCATTGAAATATGAATGCAAAGACAATAAATGTTTGAATATTAATCTATCACTCACTGTGGTTTACTTAGCAAGGATGCCCTGGAAAGATTCCATAGGGTATTACACAGTACAAGTGAGCTTTAAATCAATGTGTGTTAGTCAACACCACAAATATCCTCTTAAATCAGTGTAATAGTATATCAATGTTAACCTGCTTAAAACTTAACTTTTAGAATCTTAGTTAAAACGAACCGAAATTCGGACCCTAACCGAAACTCGGATGTACCTAAAATTCAGGTGATCCAAGTTTCCCATACTTAGCATTTTTATTTTGTACTATTAATCCGAAATTCGGATGGTAACATGATCTGGAATTCGGATGACCTGTTATACGAAATTCATGTACTGACTTGTGAATTTTGTCAAGTTTCATCCAAGATTACATCCGAGATTCATCTGGATCAGAATTTCGGATGAATACTAGTAGTGTTCATAAGATCCGAATTTATACTTAAGCATATTTCTAATATTTCCAAATTTTATTCGATTACTTTTGTACTGCTCCAGTTACTAAAAACCAATGATATAAGCTTAAGCCAACTATTTTTAACACTTTATAACATAAATATACCAAATCAGCCCCTTTTTTGACTGTTTGTTCATACTCGTCGAACGCACACACTAAAAACACATAGTTAATTCTCAAAATCATTCTTAGAACTTGAATCAAATACTGAAATTTGGTATACTGCTTCTATAACACTCGATTTTAACATATCAACAAGAATATACAACATGCAACATCATCTACAACTGAAATATATGATTCAGTTTTTCATAAAAACCGAACATAAAACTTATAAATTCGTAAATTTAAAGGATTTTTACCTCAAATTGATGGTTATATTGGTGTTATAGTTCATTCCTAGTAGCTTGAATCCAAACTTTCAGCACTTGATTTCCAAAATTTCGTGTTCTTGATTTGATGAAGCCGTAAGTTTTAGAGAGAGATGGAGAGAAACGGGTGATGAGAGAGAGAGAGATAGAGTGAGATTCCAAAGTAAACGTCCATTTGCATATTTCACCATATATTGAAATTTGGTCTTAATTGCACATTACCCCCTTCAATGATGTACTTTCTCATTGTTAATATATGTAAAGTATCCTTGTCGGTTTCTCATTGTTATGCTCGCTCAAAAGACAACGATGATGATTTCTCATCATCATCTCTATTTTTAATATTGATGTATATCTTACCGATGACGGTTCCTTATTGTTATGCTTGCTTAGAAAACGACAATGATGATTTCTCATCATCATTATCATTTTTAAATATATGAAATGAAAATTTTCAAACCACAACAATCCATCAAAACAATTTTTATGTCTTAAATATTCATTTTAAAATTCGAAATTAGGGATGTTGCAACATTGAATGATCTCGATATACTATATTGAATGGTCATTTGGGTAAAAAAATTTTTATGAAAAATAAACACGTAATTTTGACCATTAATTTTTTGAAAAAAATATATCATGACCGTTCTCGTTAAATCCACCAACTTTGACTACTAATTTTGACTAATTTTGATATATAGTATTACTTCGACGTTGAATATACGATATCAAGTGTTCCTTTGACATTGAATGCTCTCGCCATACTATATTGCATCGTGGTCTGAGTAAAAAAATTTTTATGAAAAATAAACACGTAAAAAGTTTTTCGGAAAAAATATATCATGACCGGTCTCGTTTTAAAGAGTATAAAATTCTTGTTTTTATGGTATTGTTTTTTTTATTTAAAAATTATTCATATTTTTAATTTAAGAAAAAAGATATTTATTTTGCTAATGTCAATCTTTTTGCTATTTTCAATCTTTTCCATTTTTATCACTGAATGAATTAAAATATGACTAATACCAATATTTTTTTCACTAATTCCAAATTAAAATTATGTTCTGCAATGATCACATCTCTCTCTCTTTCTTTCTTTCTCTCTCTCTCTCTCTGTATGTATATATATATATATATATATATATATATATATATATATATATATATATATATATATATATATATATATATATATATATATATATATAGAGTTAGGTTCAAGTGAGTACCACCTATTATGTAGCGCACCAAAAGGTACCACTTTTAAAAATAATTATTTTGAAAAAAAATTTAATTAACATATTTAATTAACATTACATAGATTATATGTAAATTTCACGCAAATCCGAACACTTAAAATGCATGAAAACATGCATCACATAAATGCACGTTCACATATATTCAAAATTATACAAGTGTGAGTTCATATCATTTTTTAGTAGCTAGGAGATGTGAATGTATGTGAAATTTACATATGATCTTCATAATGTTAATTAACACATGTTTATCGAAAATTTGTTTTATTTTTTTTAAAGGTGCACTACAACAAAACAAGCCTGTTGCAACCTTGACAAAATGTTGCATTAGGCCTGCAAAAAGTTGCATTATGCCTAAAGCAACCTTTTAGCAAAAGTTGCATTATGTCCTCTTGCATTAGGTCTAAGGTAACCTTTTTGGTAGAATATGCAACCTTTTTTGAAAGAATTGCATGAATCATAGAAATGCAACATTTTTAAAATGCAACCTTTTTATACTTGAATGTAACCTTTTTATACTTAAATGCAACCTTTTTACAAGCAAATGCAACCTTTTTCACACTCAAATGCAACCTTTTTTTTACATCAAATGCAACATTTTTCAAACTCAAATGCAACCTTTTCACATTAAAATACAACTATTTTTAAACTCAAATGCAACTTTTTTATGCTCAAATGCAACCTTTTGATGCTCAAATACAACCTTTTTTAGATTCAAATGCAACTTTTTTTATTTTTAAATGCAACCTTTATGAATTTAGTTACAAAAAGTACAAACTTTTAGAACACGAATACAATTTATAAACATCACCAATTCAAAACATGTCGATTACAATAATTAAAAGGTATCAAAATCCTTCACCAATTACACAATAATCTCAAAACACAATATTCCATAAAATAATTGTTAATTACAATGACAAAAGGGTATCTAAATCCTCTAAAAAAAACACCAGTTGCCAGTCACACACAAATAATAATATGTAACTAACTCAAACCAAAATAATCAAATTGATGAAATAATTATACTTGTCAAGATCGTAATGACATCATACCTTGAACCAAACATAGACGATAACTAATGCTAGAAACTCACAAACTTGAGCAATTTTTCCTTAAGCTTCTTGTAACAACCTGAACCTTAATTGGCATGTTTAGCGTTAATTAATAACTTTAATTGCATTATTAACATTGTGATCATTCATTAAGGTTAATGAAAGTCATAATTAAATTATGTACTGTTATTCATACAATTGTTAAGTAAAAGAAACATCAAGCAAAGGATTTCTACAAGGATTTAAGGTAAACCTATCATCTAAATTGTTCTTGTGTGTGCAAATAAAGTTACAGCTTCTTGGGATTTTGTATGTGTCTTCATCTTCAAAAATTGGTCAACAATTTGTATTGCAAACCCAAAATAAAGTTCATGCGTGTGTTTATTATGTAATTAATTTCATTTATTATCAATTTGAAGGTTTGATTCTGAGACGTCCTCATTAATGATATAATTGTAGCAATCACCAGGATCGACAAACAACCCAATGAGTATCATAATAATTGAAATTGAGTACTTAAATCAGAATTAAGCAAATCCACACTAAAGCAATGAAAGTAAATGTCTACAGTGTTTAAGTCTAGCTATTACATCATCATAATTGTTTTAATAGTAACAAATTCCCAGCGCCAAAGCTACATCGTCCATGTACCAGTTAGCTTCTAAGGTCACCGAGATAAGAATTTGATTGCTTAAGATGAAGGTCCCGCTACACTCTTGCCTTTGCCTGTAAACAATGTGAGTCAACAGTAAGCTAAATGCTTAGTGAGATAACAGATTATGCAAACAACAAATATTTCTTTACAAGCAATGCTTAATCCATGGGCAGTGTAAGCCCCATGTATGTGTGTACAGGCAGTGTAAGCCTCAATGTGTGTGAAAACCATGCAGTGCAAGCATGGGTTGGCAGTTCAATATGCTGATCGGGGATGTGCCGAACCTGATGGGATACGAGTGGGATGATCAGTCCCCGACAGTGGCCTGCTGTCAGCCCCAGTCCAGGTCGCATCAGATTATGAAGTAATGATCATGCAGTGCAAGCATGATGTAAATAGATGCACTTTCAAATGAACGCAAGCTACATGTGTGTTACATGTCAAGTACGAGTGTGCATCATAACAACAAATCATTTCATGAGTGCCAAATGAAGTATATGAACAATGTGAACATGCCATTGAATGTATAAACATGAATGTAAAAACAATAAATGTTCGAATGATAATCTGCAACTCACAGTGATTGGTTTTGTGACTTGATCCTGAATCAATGTGTGTTTTGATAACACCACAATGATCTGTAAAGTAGGTGTAATAGTGAATTTGTGTCAGTAATTGCTTGAAAATTGTATTCTGTAATTTAATTGAAATTCTAATTGAATTCGGACCACATCCGAATTCGGATGATCCGAAATCCGGATGGTCCGAACTGGGTCCTCGGTCCGAGATTGGCATTGGTCCGAATTGGGGGGGTGATCCGGATTAGCAAGGTCCGAAATTGACTAGGTCCGAAATGGGTATGGGGTCCGAATTGGGAGGTGATCCGAAAATGGGGGATCCAAATTCGGATGGATCATCATCCGAGTTCATCCTTAGAAAATTTCCAATATTTTCCAGAATTATGTTTTTGACCATTTTTGCATGTTTTTGAGTCTATTACTGTAAATGTGAACTTATATGCTATCATTTAACTTATATCATCATATTTGTACACCAAAACAACCCATTTGTGTCCATTTTTCTACCTGTCTCGATGAACACACACTAAAACACACACACAATTACAGAATTCATACTTAGGAGTGGAATTAGAACCTGATATTTTGTACACAACAACTCTAACACTCGATTTGAACATTGCAACAATAAATTCCAACATGCATTAACATTTGCTACTTAAATCTTAGAAATCGGTTCACTTTAAAACCGAATCAAAAACTTCAAAAATCCGAAAGATTAAATGATGTTTACCTTAAATCGATTCTCGTAGTTGTTATAGTCTCCTATATGCCACTTTAATCCAGATTCTTTGCACCTTAATTCGATGTTCTTGGAAATTTGATGAAGAACCCGTGGGTTCTAGAGAGAGAGAGAGGGAGACGAGAGTGAATGTAGAGAGAGAAGGAGTTTGTTGAAAGTGAAAGACTTTCCACCTTTTTATTTGTCACTTTGACATAATTGCACATTATACCCCTCACTTTGTATTTTCTTACTTAACTAATAATATGATCATAATAACTTAAATTGACATAATAATTCATTAACATAATAATTAAGTCCTTAAAATTGTAAATTACAATTAATAAAAATTTGGGATGTTACAGCATGGGCTCCACCACGCCTATACTTCGTCCGCGAAGTCATGCTGCGCTAAACAAACTTGGGTACTTAGTCTTCATGTCTTCTTCCGATTACCAAGTGTGATTAGCTCCCCGATGATGCTTCCACTTGACCAGCACCATCCTGATCTCTTTGTTCCGTAGCTTTTTGACTTTTGTCTCCAAAATGCACTCCGGTTCATCAACGAACCTTAGCCGTTCGTCAACCTTAATGTCCGAGTGATCAGTCCATGGTTCCCTCTCGGGCACCAGACTCTTTCTTAAGTATCCTACGTGGAAGACCGGGTGAACTCCTGATAACTCTTCCGGCAAGTCCAAGTGATAGGACTGATTCCCAATTCTTTCTAGTATCTTGAAGGGTCCTATGAATCGAGGCGATAGCTTTCCTCGCTTTACGAATCTTGTAACTCCCTTCATCGGGGAAACCTTCAAGTAGACCCAATCATCTTTTTGAAATTCTATCGCTTTGTGTCGGCGATCATGATAGTTCTTTTGTCGATCTTGTGCCGTTTTCATGTACTGCCGAATGAGTTGGATCTTTTCATTTGTTTCTTGTAGCAAAGCAGGACCGGCTATTGGAGTTTCCTGTTTCCCTCCAACAGGTTGGAGTCCTACATTTTCTTCCGTATAGAGACTCGAACGGTGCCATCTTGATAGTGGAATGGTAACTATTGTTGTAGGAGAATTCAACCAATGGGAGGTGATCGTCCCAGTTACCACCCAAATCCATGACACAGGCTCTGAGCATGTCTTCGAGAGTTAGGATTGTTCTTTCACTTTGCCCATCAGATTGAGGTCTATAGGCAGTACTCATTGCGATACGAGTACCAAGACCGTTTTGCAGAGCAGTCCAGAAATTAGAAGTGAATCTACTATCTCGGTCGGAGACAATAGACTTAGGCACACCATGCCTAATAACGATTTCGTTTACGTAGATCTGGGCAAGTCGGTCCAGTGAGTAGGTTTCTCGGATTGGTATGAAGTGAGCAGATTTGGTTAATCGGTCAACAATGACCCAAATGGCGTCATGTTGACGACGAGTCTTAGGTAGCTTGGTTACGAAATCCATGGTAATATGGTCCCACTTCCATTCTGGGATAGGAAGAGGTTGCATACTACCATAGGGTTGTTGGTGCTCGGCTTTGACTAGACGACATGTTCTGCACCTTTCAACATACTGACCGACATCTCTTTTCAATCCTGGCCACCAGAAGTCGGCTTTCAAGTCGTTGTACATTTTTGTGCTGCCAGGATGAATTGAGAATTTAGATTGATGAGCCTCCTCGAGAATTACATCTCTCATGTTCCCGAACTTGGGAACCCACACTCTGCCATACACACCCTTTAGTCCAGTTCCATCATCTTGCAATAATGGCAACTGAATTCTGATATCTTCGTCTTTAACATTCCCTTCTTTTAGGGCCAGTAACTGAGCAGCCCTAACATCATCTATAATAGTTGAGGTCAAAATTGTAGAAGTCAAGGCATAGCAATATGCCTTGCAGTATGCTTTTCGACTTAGAGCATCGGCCACTACGTTAGCCTTCCCTGGATGATAGAGAATCTCACAGTCGTAATCTTTTATCAACTCCATTGACCTTCTTTGCCTCATATTCAAGTCCTTCTGACTGAATATGTATTTCAAACTCTTGTGGTCGGTGAAGAGCTGACACTTGGTTCCATACAAGTAGTGTCTCCATAACTTGAGAGCGAAAGTCACAGCAGTCAGCTCTAGATCATGGGTAGAGTAATCTTTCTCATGTGGTTTGAGCTGTCTAGAAGCATATGCTATGACATTTCCTCTTTGCATTAGAACAGCACCCAAACCCATGCCTGATGCATCCGTGTAAACCACAAAGTCCTTGTTCCCTTCAGGCAGGGCTAGAACTGGTGCTTCACTTAGTAACTTCTTTAAATTATCGAAAGCAACTTGCTGTTCTTCTTTCCAAAAGAAGGTTGCGTTCTTGCGAGTAAGCTTTGTTAGTGGAACGACGATTTTTGAGAAGTCTTTGATGAATCGGCGGTAGTATCCAGCCAATCCCAGGAAGCTACGAATTTCTGAGGCATTGCGGGGTGATTCCCAGTTCTGGATAGCTTCGATCTTTGCAGGATCAACAACAATCCCAGCACCAGATATCACGTGCCCCAAGAATTGGATCTGAATTGAATATTGAGTAGGTGCAAGTTAACAAAGAGTACACAAGTGAGTATAAGGATCATGAAATTGTTTCGAATGTTGAGACGTACCTGCCTCAACCAAAATTCACACTTAGAGAATTTGGCATAAAGTCGCTCTTTGCGTAGCAACTCTAGTAATTCTCTCAGATGTGCTGCATGATCCTCTTCGGTCTTTGAATAGATGAGGATGTCATCGATGAACACGATGACCGATTTGTCGAGCATTGGCCGGCAGACTCGATTCATGAGATCCATGAAAGCAGCCGGCGCATTTGTGAGACCAAAGGGCATTACCAGAAACTCGTAGTGTCCGTAACGAGTTCTGAAAGCTGTTTTAGGAATGTCGTCTGGGTGTACTTTGAGTTGGTGATAACCTGAACGAAGATCAATCTTCGAAAAATAACTTGCGCCTTGTAACTGGTCGAAGATATCATCAATCCGGGGCAACGGGTATTTGTTCTTGATTGTGACTTTGTTGAGTTCCCGGTAGTCGATGCACATACGTAATGTGCCATCCTTCTTCTTGACGAACAGAACAGGAGCGCCCCAAAGAGATGAACTTGGGCGGATAAAGCCTTTGTCAAGTAGCTCCTGTAACTGCTTCATCATTTCCTGCATTTCTGCAGGAGCTAAACGGTACGGAGCCTTTGCTATTGGAGCAGCTCCAGGAATGAGGTCAATGCGGAATTCCACTTGGCGATCAGGTGGCAATCCCGAGATATCTTCTGGAAAGACATCTGGAAATTCGGAAACGACGGAAACGGTAGAAGGAGATTGAACTTCAGCCTTTGCGTCGACAGCGTAGGCTAAGTAAGCTGAACAACCCTTGGCAACGTGCTTTCGGGCTTTTGCAATTGAAATAAGGCATAAGTCGCCTTTGTGTCTGTCACCATATATGCAAATATCTCGGCCCTCGGGAGTGGTAATCTTGATCATTCTTTTCTTGCAAACGATTTGGGCCTCGTTATGAACTAACCAGTCCATGCCTACTATGATATCGAATTCCCCGAACTCCATAGGGATCAGATCTATATTGAATACTACGTCTTCTACCAATAATGTACAATTCCTATACACTTTGTCTGCTTTTACTAACATATTGCTAGCAGTCTCTATATCAAGTACAAATTGCAGTTTGGAAGTTGGCACGTTAAATTGACGAGCAAATGTAGTGGAGACAAACGAACGATTTGCTCCAGAGTCAAACAGTACACGTGCAGGAATTGAATTTACATAAAACGTACCAGTGACCACCTCCGGGTCATCCTTTGCTTCTTCAGCTGTGATTTGGAACGCCCTTGTTGGAGCCCTTTGAGATTGATCCCTGCGAGCCGTGGAAGCTACAGAAGATCTTGCTGTTGATTGTGGAGCATTCTGATCTCGTGGGGGTTTCGGGCAGTCCCTTGAAAAATGGCCAAGTCTGTGGCAGTTGTAGCACGCATCATCTTTTCGAGGACAATGCTCCCAGTGATGGCCTTTCTGCCCACAGCAGAAGCAGTACATGTCTTGAGTTTTGCACTCCCCAGAGTGCGCCTTTCTGCATCGTCTGCAGTCCCTCATTTCTGAACTGGCCGAGAAGGCCCTACCCTTCTTGGGTGATGATGACTGTTGATGGGATTGAGAAGAGAATCGGGAGGATCCAGACTCCCGCTGCCTTTTTGGCGGCGACGGTTGAGTCGGTGGTGCGGCGGCTGACCCGATGACGTATCCAGATAATAAGACAATCTGCTCCACATTTCGAGCAGCCTCGAGTAATCCAGCAAACGTACCGAACCCCACTCATGGTTCGGCATATCTCATAATCTAGTCCGGCCTCAAACCGGGCTATCTTCCTCTCTTCTGTGTCTACTTGATGGGGTGCGAACAGACTCAATCGAGTGAACTCAACGGCATATTGTGTAACCGTTTTCGTTCCTTGAGTCAGATTCAGGAACTTTGCCTCGAGACGTCGCTTCTCGTCGGCTGGACAGTACTGTTGAGAAAACACTTCCTTAAACTCGCTCCATGACATGTGTGACACTACCTCCATCGTCAACACATGTGTCATTGCGTCCCACCACATAACAGCGTCCCTTGCAAACATAGCGGTTGCAAAGCGGACCATGTCTTTATCAGCGCAGTCGCTGATTCTGAAAGTTCTTTCTGTGGTGGTGATCCATTCCAATGCAGTCACAGCATCACCGGTTCCATCAAAAGTAACAGCCCCGTTACTTTTGAAGTCCTTAAACCTACAACCCCTTGATCGGTTAGAAGACCCAGTGTCTTGTCTTTCCTCTTGATCGTCCTGTTGTTGTTCCTTGTTCTTTCGCTTATCGGCCTTTCGTTTTGCCTCGGCCTCATCTCTGGCCCATAACTGATCAGCAAATGACTGAGCCTGCTCAGCCATTCGTTTGGATTGTAGCTTATTGTTCTGTTCCATAAGAGCTTGCATCATCTGGAACATTTGCTGAGGAGTCATATCGTCTCCTGACATGTTCTGAAATATAACAACTTATATTTAGAACATTTATTTGTAAGTCCTAAGTATTTACAATTTTCCTTTGTGTGTCCCCGTGTGCATGTCAATCCTATCTTAGTTCAGATCATTACTTATAAGTTCATTCTAATATCATAACCTAAGTTTGAGTCCAAGTCCTTGCGGACACTTGAAACCTCAAACTAATGCTCTGATACCAAACTGAGACGTCCTCATTAATTAATGATATAATTGTAGCAATCACCAGGATCGACAAACAACCCAATGAGTATCATAATAATTGAAATTGAGTACTTAAATCAGAATTAAGCAAATCCACACTAAAGTAATGAAAGTAAATCTACAGTGTTTAAGTCTAGCTATTACATCATCATAATTGTTTTAATAGTAACAAATTCTCAGCCCCAAAGCTACATCGTCCATGTACCAATTAGCTTCTAAGGTCATCGAGATAAGAATTTGTTTGCTTAAGATGAAGGTCCCACTACACTCTTGCCTTTGCCTGTAAACAATGTGAGTCAACAGTAAGCTAAATGCTTAGTGAGATAACAGATTATGCAAACAACAAATATTTCTTTACAAGCAATGCTTAATCCATGGGCAGTGTAAGCCCCATGTATGTGTGTACAGGCAGTGTAAGCCTCAATGTGTGTGAAAACCATGCAGTGCAAGCATGGGTTGGCAGTTCAATATGCTGATCGGGGATGTGCCGAACCTGATGGGATACGAGTGGGATGATCAGTCCCCGACAGTGGCCTGCTGTCAGCCCCAGTCCAGGTCGCATCAGATTATGAAGTAATGATCATGCAGTGCAAGCATGATGTAAATAGATGCACTTTCAAATGAACGCAAGCTACATGTGTGTTACATGTCAAGTACGAGTGTGCATCATAACAACAAATCATTTCATGAGTGCCAAATGAAGTATATGAACAATGTGAACATGCCATTGAATGTATAAACATGAATGTAAAAACAATAAATGTTCGAATGATAATCTGCAACTCACAGTGATTGGTTTTGTGACTTGATCCTGAATCAATGTGTGTTTTGATAACACCACAATGATCTGTAAAGTAGGTGTAATAGTGAATTTGTGTCAGTAATTGCTTAAAAATTGTATTCTGTAATTTAATTGAAATTCTAATTGAATTCGGACCACATCCGAATTCGGATGATCCGAAATCCGGATGGTCCGAACTGGGTCCTCGGTCCGAGATTGGCATTGGTCCGAATTGGGGGGGTGATCCGGATTAGCAAGGTCCGAAATTGACTAGGTCCGAAATGGGTATGGGGTCCGAATTGGGAGGTGATCCGAAAATGGGGGATCCAAATTCGGATGGATCATCATCCGAGTTCATCCTTAGAAAATGTCCAATATTTTCCAGAATTATGTTTTTGACCATTTTTGCATGTTTTTGAGTCTATTACTGTAAATGTGAACTTATATGCTATCATTTAACTTATATCATCATATTTGTACACCAAAACAACCCATTTGTGTCCATTTTTCTACATGTCTCGATGAACACACACTAAAACACACACACAATTACAGAATTCATACTTAGGAGTGGAATTAGAACCTGAAATTTTGTACACAACAACTCTAACACTCGATTTGAACATTGCAACAATAAATTCCAACATGCATTAACATTTGCTACTTAAATCTGAGAAATCAGTTCACTTTAAAACCGAATCAAAAACTTCAAAAATCCGAAAGATTAAATGATGTTTACCTTAAATCGATTCTCGTAGTTGTTATAGTCTCCTATATGCCACTTTAATCCAGATTCTTTGCACCTTAATTCGATTTTCTTGGAAATTTGATGAAGAACCCGTGGGTTCTAGAGAGAGAGAGAGAGGGAGACGAGAGTGAATGTAGAGAGAGAAGGAGTTTGTTGAAAGTGAAAGACTTTCCACCTTTTTATTTGTCACTTTGACATAATTGCACATTATACCCCTCACTTTGTATTTTCTTACTTAACTAATAATATGATCATAATAACTTAAATTGACATAATAATTCATTAACATAATAATTAAGTCCTTAAAATTGTAAATTACAATTAATAAAAATTTGGGATGTTACAGATTCCAATATTGAAAACAAAAAAAAAAACCTGAGATTCAAAAGGATGTTCTGTCCCTACTATTTCTTTATGTTTTGGCGTGAAAAAATGAGAGGCCAGTGTTGCAAGGTATATATATATATATATATATATATATATATATATATATATATATATATATATACATACATACAATTTTGTTTCTTGTTTTTGTCCGTAAACCAGGCCAAGAAGGTCCATGACCTTCGGCCTTAACTTTAAGGTCAAATGTGTATGTTTATTGATCATTTAGGAGCATAAAATCGCTAGTAACCCCTTGAATCTGCTGCTGGAAATTAAGTAAAAACAGAAAGTTTGTGCAGAAACAGAATACACAAGTGTGCAGTGTTGTGTATATGCGTTTGTTTGTGCATGAGAATGATAATCCGAGACCCACAAGTGTGAGGATCTCGGATGGTTTAAACATTTCTTTAATTCAAGAAAAGCAGTAAAACATTTGTGTGTTTAATTGTAATTCTCGGACTCCACAGAAAGAAAGAAAATAACTGCAATAGTAGCATTGTACCTGGTATCATGTGTGTGTGTGTTCTGTCATCTAAATCACAGCAGCTTTTCCTTTTCTTTTGTTATAAAATTTCGGATGTGTGTGCTACAAAACCAGCAACCAAGTTTATAAAAATCTCGGATATATGTGGGTATCACAGAGCATCCCATTTTCTCTATTTGTGTGTGTACTGTCGACTGTGAAAACAGAAACATATCAGTATATATACATTCATACACAAATAACTTAAGTACATGTGTGAGTGTGTATGCAGTAAATGAGGTGTGCAGAAACTGAAAAATGCATACATGTGTGTGGGTGAATCGCTGAGAACAGAGATATAAAACAAGTGGGGTGCAGTTTACCAATATTTACTCCCACTCCTCATAAGAATCACAACAATTTCCGTCTTTGGATGTCCCATGAAAATTTCAACATATCATTAATTGGAAATTTTCGATGTAAGAATTACCTATTTTGTCCAATGGCATCATTACTACCACTGATCCTGTTGCTTTTTGGTCCACAAAACTCCCTTCTTTTATTATTGAAGGTGTTTAAGGCACTGGACTAATATTTAAACACGTTCATAAAACCAAGTGTCAAGGTCAAACATTGCAATTTCACAGGACAAAGGGCGTATTTATTTGAACTTGAATCAATGACTTCCTTGTGCCATAGAAAAACATCACTAAAAATGTACCAACAACATCACTTACCTTCATTCCTTCTTCAACCATCACCGAAGTTTCACTTGATGAGGAAGATTCGATACAAATTATTCCATCATGGCCAATGCTATCTATGGTATCCTCAATTAAGTTTCCAATATAATCATCATTTCCAGCAGAGACGGAAGCTATGGCTGCACAAGAGAAAAAAACTATAGTCTTTTCTCATGGTATGAAAGACACATTAGAACGAGGGAAGGAAATTACCTTTTATATCATCCCTTTTTCGGACTGAAATCGTTTTCCTCTTCAAAACTTTGACCAGTTCTTCTACAGTCCTCTCCATTCCTTTCTTTAAAGAAAGGGGATTCGCTCCAAATGCTACTGCCAATAATCCAGATTTGATCATTTCTCTTGCGAGAACAACTGCAGTGGTGGTACCATCACCAGCTAAATCATTTGTCTTAGTTGCAACCTACAAAGGGATGGAACATTTGGTATGGTCGTTTGTTAGTCTAATCCAGCACTTAATAGTCTGGTTAGCATGAATACCTCTTGGATAAGCACTGCTCCTGTATTTTCAATTGCATCAGAAAGCTCTATGGCTTTTGCAATCGTGACACCATCATTGATAACTTTAAGTGTCCCGGATTCAGAAAGAACAACATTTCGGCCTGTACAAGACATCATAAGTTGATTAAAAATCACTGTTACAAGCACCTATGAAGGTCCATGATCTTGATGGTCATGGCACATTCTTATTGTACTCCGGATCATTTAGGATCTAGTCAACTAAATCCTTGTAATTTATCGTCAAAAGGCAGAGACATATTATTTGGGGGAAGATAATTTATATATAAAATTCAATAGCAGTACTTTATACAGAAAATCCTCAAAGATATTTGAACTTTTTTATGGAAGATGACTTTATAGCAACAAATACAACAAAAGTACAAAACTGAAATAATATCTTTCGTAGGCTAATTAACAAAAGCCAAATCAATTTTCATCTGGGAAGTAGCATGTTTCAAACTAAAATTTGTCCACATGGAAGTGTCATAATTTGGAAGAAAATACACATACCTTTTGGTCCTAAGGTGACAGAAACAGCATCAGCAAGCTTATCTATCCCTGCAACCAAACCTTCCCTGCATTTCTTATCAAAAGAAACCCTCTTTGCTCCTGCTTTAACCACCACCATTTTCTTCGCTTAACTCTACTTTCTTCTCCATAACACCCCACAAAATCTAGGTTTTCCACACACTTCCTTCAAATTAAAACAAAATTACAAACCTCACCAAAACTAATACCCCCCCCCCCCTTCTCTCTCTCTCTCCCGATTCCACAACTAGAATCCATTAAATCCACTTCATCAAGTAAAGTTGGAAAATTCGAATGAATGTAAACATCCTCGAGTCTCTGATACATGAACTTCAAAAATGGATTATTTGATGATAACAATAAGGCAGAAGAAAAAACGACATACTTGGATAGAACAAGCTACAGGATAAGTAAACATCGGAGGAGAAACTAAGATAGACGACCACATTTGTGGAATTTTGCTTGAATTTGGCACCAAACGAGACAAGAAAGCCAAGGACTTTGGCGTACGAGAGAATTTTGGGTCGCAATTTCGTTACCCGAGAGGTTTATCGAGGGTTTAAGGTCGCAATTTTGGGTATTCTTCCCTAAAATCATCTTTCTGTCGGCTTTTCTTTTTCCTCCCTGTCCATCTTTTCAGCTAAGAAATAAAGTTTATTACGACATCGTTTCATGTTTTTTTTTTGTGTCTTTTTGTTATTATTGATTTAAACCAATAAACTTTTATTAATTTATTATTTTACTTAATGGGGAAATGTCTGATTATTTTAATCACATCTAGAATTCTTATAGGTTACCAAGTTAAAATTACTTTAAAAAAATTAATAACACTAATATATAGATAAAATAATTATAATATTTTAATGACGAAAATATTTATATTAATATTTAAATTAAATAGATTAGCAATAAATAATTTTAATCTAATGAAAATGGTGACGATGAAAAATAGTTATATATTTTATTTTAAAGAAAAATAAAAAAAATTACAATCACATTTTAAATGGTAACCTTTTTTAAAAAAAGTTGCATTTATTTTAGACATATGCAACCTTTTAAAATAAAGGTTACTTTTAACCTATAACAAATGCAACATTTATGCTAAATGTTGTCATTTTCAATTAAATATGTAACCTTTTTAAGTTAAATGTTGCATTAGATCTTCTAATGCAACCTCTACTTTTTTTAACTTGCTTTAGAATCAAATGCAACTAATTATATAAAAGTTGCTTTCAAAATGTTGCAATAGGCTCATTTTGTAGTAGTGGTGGTACCTTCTGTTGCGCTGCATAATGGGTGGTATTCTCTGAAACCATATTCTATATATATATATATATATATATATATATATATATATATATATATATATATATATATATATATATATATATATATATATATATAGAGAGAGAGAGAGAGAGAGAGAGTCAGGCTAAAAAAAGTACCTCTCGAAATCAAGTGCACCCGAAGGTACCAACCTCTAAAAAAAATTTAAATTTTTTTCTCATAACCATGTTTAAATTAATGCATGATATATAAATTTCACATACATTCAAAATTTCTGTTTTTTTAAAAATTATGTGAATCCTCAATGCGTATTTATGTGAATGGTCATCCAAGTGAATGATCATTCACACCATTCACATGATTTTTCTTATCATTCACAAGATTTATGATATTGCTTCTTTTGAAAAAAAGTCTTATAATGTTGTTTTATACATGTTTATTCGAAAAAAATATGTGTGAATGATGATGGTATAACCATTATATTGGAATTATAAAATATCTTACTAGCACCAAATAGGGAAAGAGGACAAAAGGAATTAATGGGATGAAAGAGACATCACGGTTAATTCCTTTATGGAAACGTGTACCACCAAAAAACCCTTGCAAAAAGGAACCTTACACTAGAAAGGAAAGTCATCTAGTATGCCAAAAGTGGGAGAACCAAGATAAGCTGCATTCAGAAGCTCCCCCAAGACACGAGGAGGACTAGCCGAAAGAGAAAAAGGACTTTGCTACAATAAGCAGAGGGCAACCTGTTATAAACTTGGGTTTAATCATGTGATACCAACACACTTCACTCTCTTTTTCTAACTCCATACTATCATTTCAATATTCGTATACTTACTTAGGCATCAGAGTGGTTTTGCAGGGATGTAGGTCCCGAAAGGTTACCCAAGTATGTAGCCTTAAGCTGTAGAGGGGGGGGGGTGAATACAGCAATTTAAAAACTACACACAATTTTATCAATGTTTGTATGTATTATCAACAAATGTTAATTACAAAGGGGCTGGAATGCGGAAAGGTTCAAGCTGAGATGACAGATACAACAGTATGTTTAACTAACCTAAGACAGACTTAAACTAGTTACAATGAATACACTCACTAAGAATCACTCACTGTGTTTACAAGACTCAGAGGAACAGCTTGAACAGGAACAGCTTAGACACAAAGCACTATTTTATTCAAGCAGACTTGCATGCATGAAAGACTTACTTTGCATGCACGTTCACTCTTGGTTTCAGCACTTAGCTTTTAGCTTAATCTTTCAATCCTTGGAAGTTTCTTTTTATACTCACTCAGAGGATCTAAGTGAAACTTCTTCATTGGACGGAATGAAAAAGGCAAACTCTTGTTGAAAAGACAACATAACCTTTTCTGCACATTCTGAAAAGCAGACTTGTCTTCATGTGGGCAGAACTTTTGTCTTTTCACTTTGTCTACTGTTGCATTGCCTTTAACCAAATAAGGAATGTCAACTTTGTGTTTTTCTTCCTTTGTAAAGGCCTATTTTGATATAAGAAAAAGGTCTGATACCACTTGTCAGGATCTGAAATTAATTAACCAAGACTAACTGATTTGAATTTATCAGAGTATAAATCAATAATCTTGCTTTGAATCAAAGTTTAATTAAGAAGTTTGCGGAATAACACTTAATTATTTTAACAAAAGCTTTTAGAACTCATAACAAATAGACACAAATAAGTAAATCAAAATTGCTTGTATTGCTGACTTCAATGATTACAATCACCACTAATCTGTTTGATTAGACGAAGAATACAAACTGTTCTTAGGGTTTTAGAACCTTAGAGGCTTATGAAAACTCAAACAAAAAGAAATTACAATCTTGAATATGCAGAAAAACTCTTATACAATAGATAGACCTATTCTATGTATTTATATTGCTTCTTGATTTGTTTCCTTGAAGGACTACGACTTCTCTGATAGTAGATATGCTAGAATCTTCGTGTAGATATCTTTTCCTGAATATCAGCACTTTCTGTTTGTAAGACTGTTGAGCAGCTTGAATCACTTGACAGCTTGAACAGAGCAGCTTGAGTTGATTTACTCTGGCAGCTTGAACTTTTACACTAGCAGCTCGAGATTCTTCAACTAACAGCATGAACTTTGTACTTACATAGAAATTCTACTAACAGTTTGAGAAGTCTAACTAACAGCTTGAACTACTTAGACTATTTCCCAACAATCTCCCCCTAACTTAAATTCTTTACACAAGACTTTAAGTTCTATACAAATACGGAAATAAACAAGTAAACTGTTATTTACAAACCAAGGCTTTCAAAAACTTACAACTGTGCAAGTTTCTGATTTACAGCCTTCAAAAACTCTTTCTTCATATCTTCTCTATCACAAGATAACTTAACAGATCTCATCTGGAGTAACATAGCTTTTGGTAGATCATAGAATTCAAAATTGAAGAACATACCTGATCCATTTGTAAAATTTATTCTGTAAGTCTTTGATTTGACAAACAGATCAACTTGCTTGATCTTCATTCCCTTTGCATTTGCATCCTCTATATCTTTCCTTATAGACTCAGGATCAACAATGCTATTCAGATCTTTGATAGCTTGCTTTACTTGTGGTAGAGCCGATCTTACTTGTGTTACAGACCCAACATTGTGCATTATTGTGAGCTCATCTCTGGTCATCCTTTGAGCCATATGCATGATGCTGTTATACTCTTCTTCTGGACCAGATTCCCTTCTTACTACAAACTGAAATCTTAAGTCAATGTTGTCCATTGACTTAGCATACCAATAATTAATAAGAGGCTTTGTAAAGTCATGCTGGTCTATCAATTTCTCTATCTCCATCACCTTTTGCAGTTGTTGCTCAAACAACACCTTCTTAACCTGATCCAGCTTTGCTTGTGACATTGACTCTGATTCAGGAATAGAAGCAGCAGCTTGAACAGAAGGAGCAGGGGCACTGGCAGCAGTTTGAACATCACTTGTACCAGTTTGAACTGGTTCTTGGGATCTTTGGACTTCTTGGGAGACTTTGGCTTTCTTTCGTTTGTCCATCTCTTTGTCATGGATATCTTGTAGCCTTTCTGTGCTCATAGACTGAGCCATTTTCTTTGGGATTCCAGCTGCAAAGGCAAAATTAATTAGAAATCTTCTATGCTCAGCCTTAGAATTCCCTGTTGGCATCTTCCTCTTCTATTCCCCTTGCTTGACCACAAACCCTCTCAGGTAATCACCTAAGGTTTCATCATCTTCCATTGTGGACTGGGTTTGCTGGTCTAACTCTTGATCTTGTTCTTCTGCTAATTTTCTGGCAATCTCAACATCAAAGGCAATCTGGGCTTCTCTGGTAGAAATTTTGTGCTTTGGAGACTCAATAAGAATACCCTTGCCCTTATCTTTTGTAGCAGAAGATGTTGCTTGGACTGAACTGCTAGGAGCCTGAGTTGTTTCTCTTATGACAACTCCAGTTGGTCTTGTAGAGGCAGCTTGAGTTTCTAGGCTAACAGCTTGAGAAGTTGTTGGGACTGCTAGCCTAGAATCTTGAACTGTTGGAGCTGCTTGGACTGATTCAGGGATTTGAAACTCCTGATTCTCCCCCTTTTTAGAAACATTGGTTTGGTCAGAAGGACCTACAACCGTTGCCAATTGGGTTCGAATCATGCGCTCTAATTGTATGATTTTATTTCCACAGAGGGTGAACCCTTTATGAAGATAATCCGTTCGTTGATTCTGAGCAGCTTCTGTCTATTTTAGTGCAGTAAGTTGTGCTTCCTGTGCAACAATGATGGACTTTTGGTATTCCAACATTGCTACAACAGGTTGTAGCTTAGGATCCGTCCATAACATTAGTTGCAGACTAGCCTCAAGATCAGCAAACGAAGTTGGTGCTTGTGATCTATCACTGGCATGAATTCCAGAAGTGAAAACCTCTGGGCCCCTCTGTTCTTGGTACTGGGGACTTCCAGATGGTGCTTGCACACCTTCTGTTGCCATGGGTGTGGTCTTAGTAATGTTGGCACTGTCCTGTGCCTCTTGTGTAGAAGCAGCAGTAGTGTCAGCCACAGAACGCATATGAACAATCTCTTGTGAGATGTTCACCTCCTGATTGAGGATGGGAGTGTCCTCAATGGGTGCCCTTTGGATATTGAGTGGGGATATTGGCTGAACAATAGGAACTGAAGGCATTTGTGTATCATGAGGAGGGGGTTGGGGTCCTGGGGGTGAAGCATTAGTGTTAGGCTGAGCCTGCTCAGGACCCTCTCCTCTGTTTCTTGGGATGATGTTCATCATTGCAGAAGGCAATGAAGCATCTATACTCAAAAAATTGGCACTTGAAAGCCTTTTAATAGAAGATAGTGAGTGCCTATGGAAAACATGTATCCTCTTAATGTATATGAAAAGTTGTGCAAGTTTTTGCAATTATCTCTGAAAAATCATATTTGAAAAATTGAACTGTTGGCCTGTTGAAAAGCACACTAAGGCAGTGGCAATATTTGAGGAAAATTCTGACCAACCAGTCCGTTTAGGGCTAATACACTGCTGAATAATATGCACAAGGTATTTCCATTTAGGTGAAAAGTGTGCTTTAAAGAAAGTAAAAGAGTCAGCAGGACCCCTATATCCAATATCAGAAAGACCAGTATGTAACGCATTAAGGGATAGGTCTGTTATACCTGAGGCATCTTGAAGATGCAGATGATGTCGAATAGATTCCTCAGTTACTGTGATGGGAGTGCCATCAATTTTGGATATTAGAGAAGGAACGCCATTGATGGTTTGTACAGAATCACGGTTCCAGAAATGCTCAATTTGAGAGATGTATATGGTGGGATTGATATTGAGGGCATGATGGATATGGGAGTGTCTAAGAAAGTCCATCATGTCATGGAACGGTTGAAGTTCAGAGTGCTTTAGAGAGTAGGGTAGGCAGTTGTGTTCCTTTACAAACTCCCTGGAAGATTAAACGGAGATTTTAGGGTTTCAAAGAAGAGTGTGTGAATCGTTCAGAGAGAAAAGAAGGCCGTTGTATGAGATTATGTAACTGGTAGTTACAACTGAACGAAACTGGGACCTTTAAAGGTTTTGAAAAAGGTTGGGTCCCGCGCACACATTTAAAAAATTACCTAATTACCCTGCACACTTTGACAGATCAAGTGAAAGAACTAACAGTCCGAGAAAATGAACTAGCAGCTTGAGAAAATACTCAAGCTGTTAGTTGGAAATTGAGCATCTTTTAATGACACAGTGACTCCCTCTTAAATAAGCATATGAAGTTGATAATAATGAAAAAAAATTAATCCATGTTTACCATACCAATATTTGATACCAGGAAAGTGAACCTTCCCATATCAAAAGGTTTTGTAAATAGATCAGCTAACTGATCATCAGTATGTATTTTGGTAACTTGGATTAATTTCTTTCTAATTACAATCCCTTATAAAGTGAAATCTGATTTCTATATGCTTGGTTTTTGGGAATTTCACTGGATTTTGCACAATGCTGATTGCACTTGAATTGTCAATGTAAATAGGAGTGGATAAGAAGTTCATACCATAGTCTCTTAATTGATTTTGAATCCACATTACCTGGGAGCAACAACTTGCAGCTGCTACATATTCTGCGTCAGTGGATGAGGTGGAAACAGTTGTTTGCTTTTTGCATTGACAAGAGACCAGTCTTGCTCCTAAGTATTGACATCCACCAGTTGTGGATTTTCTATCAATGTTACATCCTCCATAGTCACTGTTAGAGTAGGCTGTTAATGTAAGAGGAGAGTCTTTAGGACACCAGAGGCCTAAATGAGGTTGGCCTTTTAGATATCTAAAAATTCTCTTAACAGCAAACAGATGGGAATCCTTTGGTGAGCATTGAAACCTTGCACAGACACAGACAGCAAACATAATATCAGGTCTAGAGGATGTTAGATACATAAGTGATCCTATAAGAGATCTGTATAAATGAATATCCACATCTGTTCCATCTTTGTCTGTATGAAGCTGCTTGTGAGGATCCATAAGAGTACTTGCAGCTTTGGTATCTTGGTACCCAAACTTTTCCAGTATGTCTTTAACATACTTTGATTGACTTATGAAGAGACCAGTGGGCTTTTGCTTGACCTGCAATCCTAGAAAGAAAGTTAGTTCTCCCATTGAACTCATTTGAAACTTTTTGTGCATTAATGCCTCAAATTCTTTGCACAGACAATCGTTTGTTGAGCCAAAGATGATGTCATCAACATAGATTTGTACAAGCAGAATCTCAGCTTTGATGGACTTTGTGAAAAGTGTTTTGTCCAGAGTGCCTCTCTTGAACCCATTCTGTAGAAGGTATGATGACAGAGTGTCATACCATGCTCTGGGGGCTTGATGGAGACCATAGAGAGCCTTGGCTAACTTGTAGACTCTGTCTGGATTCTTGTAGTCCTCAAAACCAGGAGGCTGACATACATAGACCTCCTCTTCAAATGTCCCATATAGAAAAGCAAACTTCACATCCATTTGATACACTTTAAAATCTTTGAAGCTTGCATAGGCCAAAAATAGTCTGATGGCTTCATTCTTGCCACTGGAGCAAATACATCATCATAATCTATGCCTTCTTCTTGAGTGTACCCTTGTGCTACTAGTCTTGCTTTATTTTTGATGACTATCCCTCTCTCATCTTTCTTGTTTCTGAACACCCATCTTGTACCAATTGCTCTCTTTCCTTTAGGAAGATCAACCAGTGTCCAGACATTTTGAATCTTGAATTGTAGCAGCTCTTCCTGCATTGCCTCAATCTAGGATGAATCTTTCAATGCTTCTGATGCCTTTTTTAGGTTCTAGTTGAGACATGAAACAGGCATGTTCAAAAGCAGCCAGACTGAATTCAGGAACTGCTTGTTCAGCAACAGCAGTCTCATTGTGAACCATCTTTCTTGTTTGCACAGGTGTACGTGGATCACCCATTATTTTACTGAGAGAATGATACTTGTGAACTCTGACTGTAGGCTCTCTTTCTGTCTGAAAAGAGGATCCAAGATTTGTATCACCTCCATCAGGACCAGTGGATGGTTCAGCTTCTGGAACAGCTTGACTTGAACCTGGGACTGTTTCCCTTTGTGTTGGAGCTGTTCTCTCAGGACTTGGGAGTGGCACTTCAGTGTCTGGATTTGTATTATGTTGAGCATTCAGAACCCCTGGAGGGTCACATGACAGAAGTGGTATAGGTGTATATTCATCCCAAGTATTTGAATCTGTAACAGCTTGAGAGTTTGTGCCAACAGCTTGAGAATTTGTATTGGCAGCATGAGTATTTGTGTTGACAGCTTCAATCCTGTTCGCATCAGCTTCTACATTATACTCAACAAAGCTCAGAGAATTTGTTAGTGAATCTAAATCAAACAACCAATCAGGACCAGTGCCTTTGACATTTGTAGTATTTTCATTAAATTCAACATTTGCACTTTCTTCAATAGTTTTAGACAAACCGTTATATACTCTATAGGCTTTGCTTTGATTTGAGTATCCTACAAAGAATCCTTCTTCAGCCTTGCTTTCAAACTTCCCTAAGTGAGTCTTAGTGTGAAGAATGGTACATGGACAGCCAAAGGACTTGAAAAAGGCTATTGAGGGAATTCTATTATGGAATAACTCATAAGGAGTTATCCCTTTAGATCGAACAACCTGAACCCTATTCACAACATAACAGGCTGTATTAACAGCTTCTGCCAAGAAAGTCATTGGCAGTTTTGAATCAGCTAACATAGTTCTAGCAGCCTCAATTAATGTTCTGTTCTTTCTTTCAGCTACAACATTTTGCTGTGGTGTTCTTGGTGCACTATATTGTCTAACAATACCTTTGGACTCACAAAGACTGTTTAGCATATGATTTTTAAATTCAGTCCCATTGTCTGACCTTATCACCTTAACTTTTGAGTTGGATTGGTTTTCTATCTTAAGAATAAATGATTTAACTAGCTCAACAGTTTCATCTTTAGACCTAAGGAAGTAAACGCAAGTAAATCTGGTGAAATCATCAACAATAACTAAACAGTAGGCCCTTTTATTCAAACTCAAAACCGATGTTGGACCAAATAGATCCATATGAATCAGCTGAAGAGCAGATGAGATTGAATTTACTTCTTTGGCCTTATGAGAAGTTTTGTGTTGCTTGCCTTTAAGACATGCTACACAATAATGATCACATATGAACTCCTTTTGTGGTAAACCTCTTACCAGATTCTTTTTGACTAAAACATTCATGGACTTGAAGTTCATGTGACACATCCTTCTATGCCAAAGGGCAGACTCATTGGATGATGCTTTGGATATCAAACAGCTTAAAGTACTTGTTTTGAATAAAAGTTCTGTGTCTAAACAGTATACATTGTCCTTTCTTGGTGTTCTTAGTAAAACAAGATCTTCAGGAATTTTAATATCCTTTGAAAGAACAATGCACTCAGAATCTGTAAACAGAACAATATTTTGTTTGTCACAGATTTGAGAGACACTCAATAAATTATACTTAAGCTGTTCAACATACAAAACATCATTGAAAATTATGTTGCCTGCATTAACAGTACCTTTACCTGTAACCTTACCTCCTTTGGAGTTGTCTCCAAATGCAACAAATGCTCCATCAAAGCCTTTGAAATTTGACAAGCACTCAGAATTGCCTGTCATGTGCCTAGAGCATCCACTGTCCAAATGCCATATTGTTTTATGAGGTGACCTGTGGTTGCCCTGCACAAATAAAAGCTTAGTTAGTAGTGGAGAAAACCCAAACCAAATTGGTTTTGGGTTGGCCTTGTGCATTGACATAACTAAATACTGTTTTTGACTTTTTATATTTAGTGAGATCCACTGATGGAGTCTTTGGAGAGTATTTAGTGATTATATGAGGTATCCAGGTATTTTGATCATCTTTTCTTCTAACAGTCTCAGATGATTCATTAACAGTTCCAGATTGATGCTTAGCAGGTTGACCTGTGTGTGTAGTGCTAACAGATTCAGAATTTGCACTAACAGCTTCAGAATTTGGCTTAGCAGTCTGATCTTTTGCATCAGCAGTTTGATCTGAAGATTTGTCCTTGACACACCATATTTGTTTAAAACTTAATTTAGGTTTTGCCAAAACTTGTTTTTGGTGTGTGGACTGTTTTTTATTAACTTTTGAAAACCTGTGATCAACTGTTTTCTTTGGAACTGATGTAGCAGAAGGTTTGACCTTTGAATTTTTTACATGAGTAGGACTTGACTTTTTATGAATCACAGTCTGTTTTGCAACAGCTGGTTTATAAAAACAATCCTTGGCCAAGTGATTATTCCTTCCACAGTGAAAACACCTTTTGACTGTTTGAATTGGAGAACCAGTTTTATTTGACAATTTCTTGTTCTTGTTCCTCTGATTTCCCCTTACCTGCTGTTGTTTGGGAAACTTTTGAACACCATGATTTTGACATGTGCATACTGGAGCATTTGTACCCCTTTTATTATTCTTTGAAGAAGATGCAGTGTTACAGTTAGAATGTACAGAAACTTGTGGAGCAGCATTGCATACACTTATCTTCTCTTTTCTTTTCTTTTACTGGGGGTTGAATTTCTATAGGTGCACTCATTGTTTTGTGTTCTTGCTCAACTGCTGTACACTCACAGTCTCTATTTTGAATCTGATCTTCTTTAGATTCAGGACTGTTATCAAGGATAGGATCTATAGTAGTCATAGTCTCATCTAATGGTTCATTGACAAGTCTGTCAGCAACTTCACTCATTGGATGGATGTATTTGTTGTTATATGGAGGTGGAGTAGCTCTGTATCCTATGCCTTCTTTGGGATGAACCTGAGATTTTATCCTATCTTTAAATTGGACTTCCATTAGGTGCTCCAGCTTTTGATTAGCCAATTTGAAATTACCTAGATCTATATTAACATATTCTAGTTTCTTATTAGCCTCAAACACCTTTTGTTCAGTCTCTTCTACCTTTTTATTTAGGGATTCTATTTTCTTATTTAGCTCCTTTTTCTCCCACTCATGATATGTTCTATCATGTCCCATTTGAATCTCATTCTCCTTATAGTCATTGATCTGTTTTTCAAGATCTTCTATGGCTTGCATGTATTCATATCTCCTGTCTTCCATCTTAGCTAGAGTTTTGCACATGCTCTCATTATGATCTCTGTACTTTTTAACCATATTTTTGCATGATTGAAAGCAAAGTTTAGAATTTACCTCAGATGGTAGTTCAGTGGAGGAGACATTTGATGTTTCTGCCATCAGTGCTTGATTTTGAAATACTTCCTCTGTCTGATCACACCAGTCAAACACATTGTCTTCTTGAGAGACAAGTGCTCTGATTAGTCTGCTGAGACCTTGATGATTGTTGACTTTGAGATCTGCACTCTCTGGCAAAGTGGCCAAGCTTATGACATTTATATTACTCAACTTTTGACTTATCAAAAGCTGGTTTGCCTTCTGTTCTGGCTTGAAAGTTGGTCCTGCCAGTTCTTTTAAGAAACATTTTTGCCCTCATGGTCAGCATTGCATGTTGCCACTTCAAATCCATCTCTTCAAGATCATCTGGATGAATCTGTTCTAGATCTTCTGCATTTAGAGCAAACAGTCCATCATTGGAAACAAAAGCCTCATAGTGAGCTTCAGTAGAGTTGTCATCACCACCTGAAGAGGAATCACTGCCATTAGATTTTTCAGATGACAGAAGAGCAGTATTGTGATTATAAGAAAGAGATTTCTTTTTAGTATCAATCTCAGTCTCAAACACTCTCAGACTGTTGTACAGATCATCCAATTCTATTTCATCAAGAGTGTCTTTTGTTCTCCATTGTGCAGCATAAACTGTCCATTCTTCTCCAAGAGATCTCTTGACCTCATCTTGATCCAGGCTGAATTTTGCATTTTCCAGTTCACTTATCAGTTTGTTGAACCTGTCAAAGATTTGAGTAAGGTTTTCATTCTTGCCACCAGAAAAGTTCTCATACTGCTGTTTCAAAAGATCCTTTTGATTTCTCTTGGTACTGGCATTACCAGCAAATCTTTTCTCTAAAGCATTCCAAAGAGAATGAGCAGTATAAAACTTTTTGAACTGATGTTGATAAGCATTAGGAATGGCTATTTGTAAAAGTGTAAGAGCTTTCACTTCATTCATTCTAGGATTTCTTTCAAGTTCAGTTTTTGGAGGAGTTTTGACTGGTTTTCCCTCATCATCAAGTTCTGGATCAACTACAAGAGGAAACTCAACAGCTTCCCATATGGCATAATCAATGAATTGAATATGCTGTTGAATCCTGAGTTTCCACATTTCAAACTCAGTGGGCTTGAGCATAGGCACTTTGAGTCCTTGCCCAGATCCACTGCTGCTATTATCAAATTCCATTGCAAAAGATTAAAAATTTAAAAGAAAGCTTTCGACTTTGAAAAACAAAGAACGACCCCTGTCTCTGATACCACTTGTCAGGATCTGAAATTAATTAACCAAGACTAGCTGATTTGAATTTATCAGAGTATAAATTAATAATCTTGCTTTGAATCAAAGTTTAATTAAGAAGTTTGCGGAATAACACTTAATTATTTTAACAAAAGCTTTTTGAACTCATAACAAATAGACACAAATAAGTAAATCAAAATTGCTTGTATTGCTGACTTCAATGATTACAATCACCTCTAATCTGTTTGATTAGACGAAGAACACAAACTGTTCTTAGGGTTTTAGAACCTTAGAGGCTTATGAAAACTCAAACAAAAAGCAATTACAATCTTGAATATGCAGAAAAACTCTTATACAATAGAAAGACCTATTCTATGTATTTATATTGCTTCTTTATTTGTTTCCTTGAAGGACTATGACTTCTCTGATAGAAGATATGCTGGAATCTTCGTGTAGATATCTTTTCCTGAATATCAGCACTTTCTGTTTGTAAGACTGTTGAGCAGCTTGAATCACTTGACAGCTTGAACAGAGCAGCTTGAGTTGATTTACTATGGCAGCTTGAACTTTTACACTAGCAGCTCAAGATTCTTCAACTAACAGCATGAACTTTGTACTTACATAGAAATTCTACTAACAGTTTGAGAAGTCTAACTAACAGCTTGAACTACTTAGACTATTTCCCAACATCATGTAACAGAGCAGCTTGGGCAGGCTGAGCAGTTCTGATTTCCACTTTGTCTTCGACTTTGTAAACTGATCTTGTAGTAAAAAACATTACATGAGGACTTGGAAACATATTCCATAAAGTGTTTAGCCTGTTCACAAAGAACAGGTTCTGTTCACAAAGAACAGAACACTTGTAAACTGCCCAAGCTGCTCACCAGTGTAGTGCAGCATAGACAATTTATGTCCAGCCTGTTCAGCAGACTGAACAGCTTGGGCAAAACTGCCTTTGTTGCAACACATGCAACACATAGAACAACTTCAGACTGATATTGCAAATCATTTTCAGGATTCAATAAGGCATATAACAGGTCTTAAATTCAACCTTCAAAAGCATCAACAGGTTTGATTAATAATCTCCTCCTCAGATGCAGAACAGGTTTGACTAAGGCCTTTTTGTGCCTAACAAATCTCCTTCTATTTGCAATAACCAGTCTAATCTGGCCTTATCAAAAATCACTATATATTTTTACAGTACATTTGTTGAAATAAAATTACAACATCAACATAAAGTAAAAGATCAGTTTATATATACACTGATTTTTATTACATAGAACAACACATGTTCTTACAAAAGTATAACTGATGTACTGATGTATATTACAACTAATGCAAAATAGAAAATTACAACTTATGCAAATAAAGTACAACTAATGTACATCAGATTTTGGACTGTTTCTGTTGGGAGCAAATAATGGCAAGCCTGTCCAACTGATGGACAACTTCCATTCTTCACCTACCCTGATTGGTAGATGGACATCACTGTACTGGAGGTGGCAATCCTTCTTCAAACGTTCTTTCAAGTTCCTCCCTTGTTTCTTCCAGATCTTGAATTTCAACTCTGAGAAACATAAGGTTTGGATCTTGAAGCTCACCTCTGTCATAAAAACCTCTCAGCTCATCCCAGATGGCTGCTCTCCATTTGCTGGACTGTCTGAAGGAGTTGGCAATTCTGAAGGCTGCAAGCTGCTTAAGACCAACTTTGTGTAGGTCTGAAGCTCTCTGAAAACACTTTTTCTGGGTTAAGGGATCTACAAAAAATGCCCATAACTCAGGCTCTTCAATTACCTTGCCTTCTTCAAACTCCACTCCTTTGGGCAGGCTGTGATTAACTCCTTTGATTTCCACAGCATAGTCTCCTTGTTCAATCATCATAAGGAGTTCTTCCAGCTCAGAGTCTTTCCTTGTCCTCCTGGCCTTTATTTTTGGTTGTGTCACATAGACACATTCACTGACTTCTTTGGAGATCAGGCCAAGATTCTTTACTCTCTCCATCAGCTTCTTGACATATGCTCTGACAGTCTTAGCAGTTTCTGATTTAGACTCACTTAGAGCAACTGCCAGCTCAATCCATTCTCTGTATCCCATTTGTGCAACGTCAATGTAGTCATATCTTTCTAGTTCTGGGCCTGCTGCACCCATTCTGGTTATTTTCAACTTCCACTGACTGCCTTTTCTTGATATGGGCACAACTTTGACAATTGCTTCCTTGGCAAGCCTTGTATTAGCAACATCCTGAAATTTTCTTCTTGCCAGGTTGTCAAAGTGGAACTGAGCTCTTGCAGAAGGCACTGGGTTTTGGTCACTAAGACCCGAGCACCTTTTTCTTTTTCTGCTTCCTTCTCTTCTGCTGATCCCTTAGCAGCTTCCAGTATTTTCTTTTGCACAACAAGAGAGGACATTTTAACTTTTCTTGCCTCTTGAAGTGCAAAAGACTTAGCAGCTTTGGCAGATTCTTCTTCTTTCCTTAGAGCTTCCAGGGCTTGAAGTTGTTCTTCTCTAAACTCAAAGTATTTGTGCATAGGAAGACTCATTTCTTTGGCTCTGGCTTTGTGAAATTGAATCTCTGCTGCTTTCTGTTGTTGGGGATCAGTTGCTGCTTTTTCTTTTCCTTTAGCTGCTATAGTGACAGCAGCTTCAGGACTTTCCTCCTCCTCTTCTTCTTCTTCTTGTAAGATCAGATGCCTCCTTCTGCTGCTTGGCATGTCCTCAGGAATAAGTTCCTCCCCCTTAGACTGAGCAGTGTTTGGAGTTTCAGCTTGAGTAGGCTGAGCAGATTGGGAAGCACCCTCCGTTGTACCTGTTGCAGATGGTCCTGCTGGTTGACCAGTAAGTATTGCAGGTACTGATTTCTCCTTAGGAGAAGAAGTTTTCTCCCCCTTAGACTTAGTCTTCGAGGCAGATGACTTCTCCCCCTTTGAGGGAGATGGACCAGCACCTTCAACACCTGGTCTGCCTGAAGACACAAAGTCAGCAGGCTTGCCAGCAGTTTTGGCAGCAGGCTTGGGGCCAACCAGTCTATTCACTAAGAAAGCCAGGTTGTCCTTCACCTCTGCAAGCTGTGAAAGACAGTTTTGAAGAGAAGAGGATTGGATATCAGCAAGGGAGGTCAGCTTAACAATGTTTTCCCTATCAGAAGCTGTGAACAGCAAACTTTGAAGCTGTGCAAGATGGAGTTCAAGAGAATCTTGCACATCAGCAAGGTTTGATGACACAGAATTGGAAAGGGAGCCAATAAGTGTGTTCAAGCTGGCCAGAGTGGCAGGTTGTGTAGAATTGCAAGAAGTGAGGAGAGATGACAGCTGTTGAGAAATAGCCGTCATTGAGGACACAGAGTCCAGTTGTAGGGAAAGAATTGAGGAGAGGGAGGTAGACACAGTTTGCAGCTGTGCAGTGAGTGCAAGCAGCTGTGGAGAATTATCAGTTTGTGGAGTGGCAGGGAAGGAATCTTTGAACAGATCAAAGAATCCCTTAAGCTGTTCAGACACAGATTCTGAGATAACAGAGGGTAGAGAAGACATAGAGGTTTCTAAAGAACTAACTTTGTTGGTCAGTAGAGAAAGCTGATCCTTCAAAGGCAGGTCTTTAGGAGATGGAGGTGTATGGTTGGACTGTTTAGATTGGGTGGATGGAGAAGAAGATGATGAGGCTGGTGTATGAGGATGTGATGGAGAGGGAAGAGGAACATTAGAGAGAAGCTCCATAGCCTGGGCAAAAGAAATGTGGCCCAGCTTGGAGGGGTCAAAGGATCCCTCAGCAGCGGCTGTAGCTGCATCATCAGGAGAAGGGGTTGATGTTGGGGGCCTTTCAGATGCTTCTTGTGTTGCAACACCTTCATGAAGGCCAATGGGTGTTCCCTCTGCAGTGCCTTGGTGTAAAAGCACCTCATCATGGGGAGATGGGATATGCATTTCAACATCAGCAGTGGTGAAACCTGCTGATGGAGTTTGCAAAGGAGCAGCCTCACCAAAGGGATGGTATGATCCCTGAGGTTCATCAGCTTGGGTTGATGGTCCCTCAGCAGCTGCGTGGTGTAGAGCAGCTGTATCATGAGGAGTAGAAGTTTGAGCTTAAGCTGCTGATTGGTCTACATCAGTAGTGTGGGCACCTCGTGCAGACTCAGGGTGGAAAGAAGTTTGGAGTGGGGACAGTGTGGACACAGTGTGGAGTGGAGAGGACTCCTGTCTTTCAATATCCTCAGCCTGTTGGGAGGCTGGAATAGTTGAGGTAGTTATCTCCTTTTGTACAACTGGTTCCTGTTGGGAGGAACCAGAGGGTTTAGGCTGACTCTGGGTGGACTCAGGTTGGAGTGAAGCAGGCTCCAATTATGCTGAACCTTCTCCCAAAATAGGAGAGGCAGCAGGGGTGGCTTCTCTTACAACTGAACCCTGTTGAGAGGGAACAGAGGAGCTGGTTGTTTGGGCTGATTTTATTTTGCGGTGGTATAGGATGGATGAAGTGGGTGATTGAAGAGAGGGGAGAGGATCTGTTTGGACAGGGTGTGAGACTGGGTCAGGAACAGTTGGGTTGGCCTGTTTCATGGTCTCAGGTGCCACAGAGGCACCATCCACAAAGGCTTCAGGGTCAACAGATGACCCAGGTTGAGGAGTCTGCTCCCCCTCAGCCACAGAGGCTAAGGAAGTAGACTCAGGCTGAGCTATTTTGGCCTTCTTTTGCACAGGCCCAGCTTCAGTGATGTCCAAGGACCTTTTAACAATCTTGGCCCTTGCTTTGGATTTTCTCTTGGGAGCAGCTTCTGGATCCACCCTCACAGCAGAGGGTCCTTCCACCAATCCTAACAACCTCCTCATTGGTGTTGATAGAGGAGGTTCATTTCGAAGAACAGCAGTATAGAAAACTCTATTCCCTATTACAGGGAAGGCAGCAGTATGAAGTAGGGGCTGAGAGTTATACAGATGCTCACCACAAATGTGTCTGAATATGAGGCTTAGAAACCTTGGGTATCGAACAGCATCTGGTCTTGTCTCCTGCTGCACCAAGTTCCTCAAATTAAGAAAGATCCACGTCGCCATGTCCATTGTAGTCCCATCCACCAGCTGTAGGACTATTGGGATTTCATCACGGCTCAGTTGGTCTAATGAACCAACTTTGCTGCTGAAGCTCATCATTACTTAGGCAAACAGGAAGCTGTAGTTAGGAGACAGATCCTTCCTGAACAGCGTAGCACCAACTTTGGGTTCTGCTACACCACAGAAGCGTAGCAGATTGCCCATTTGTTCATTCTCAGGCTGAGGCATGTCATATGAATCAGCAACAGGCTGATGAAGAACTTCCCTAAGAAAATCAATAGTGATCTCAGTGGTTTGAGTCCCATTGAGAATAGTCCCTTTGATGACTTTGGTGTTGGGTTTGTAGGAACAAGTGTACCAAAACTCGTACACCATCTCCTGGTACAGGACACCAGGAGTAGCAGTCATGGCATAGTTCAACGGATGAACTGTCAAAAACTCCACCATTTGATCATAAGCTTTCCCCACATAATTTTTGGGGATTGTGAGGTTGGCAATGTAGTTAGTGGGTTTGAGGGTTAGCATTGTGGTGACTGATGAATGTTTCTGCACATCATCACCAACAAATACTGGTAGGAAGGGGTTGCTTCTGGGAGCCATTTTGAGAGTATTGAGAGTAGCAGAAGCACAAGACACATAGTCGATTTTTAGGGTTGTTAGGAGATTTATGATAGTAGTGAGGAAGACGAAGATGAAACAGTATGAGGTATTTATAGTATTTGAATGTGAGAGGGTATGAGAGAGAAACATTTGGGCGGTTTGATTTGAAAAAGTCATTAACGGAAAACGGAACGGTTGTCCATGTCAGACCACTTGAGCCCTTTTTAATCACTAACACACGTAACCCACATTATCCGCAGTAATTAAGTTAAATAAAAACAGAAATTAAGTAACTTAATTTTGAAGAAAGGTAATTAAAGACTGTTGGTCTAAGCTGTTAGTCAAACCTGTGATGATCAGGGTCATCACAAGCTGTTCATTTTTCAAGCTGTTCCCTCAACCTCTTCAGCCATGTAGGAACAGGTTGTGTCCAATAGCTGATCAGGTTACAAGACAACGTCTTGTAAATCAGTGTGAGGGAATGAGCAGAGTGAAGAATGGACCATCAGAGTAGGCTGGACGAGTAAACTATTTTTGTTTAGCCTGGTGTATGTTCAAGCTGTTGAAGGATTTCAGTAAAATGGCTAAGTACAAAACATGCATAGCATGTTCTGTCTAAGCTGTTTTGAGAAACTTGAGCAGAGTGAAACATTCAAAGTCTTAGACCTTTAAGGACACTTAGTCACTTTTGTTTAACATGCCCAGCTTGCTGACAAGGTAATTAAACCTGGTTTCATCAAGAGGTTTGGTGAAAATGTCTGCAAGCTGTTCATTTGTGGAAACAAAACTTACCTCCACATTACCTTTCTGAATGTGATCCCTGATGAAGTGATGTCTGACCTCAATATGCTTTGTTCTTGAATGAAACACTGGATTGTTGGAAATGGCTATGGCACTTGTGTTATCACACAGAATAGGAATTTTCCTATACACAAGCCCATAATCTTCAAGCTGATGCTGCATCCACAGAATCTGCCCACAGCAGCTTCCAGCAGCAATGTACTCAGCTTCAGCAGTAGAAGTAGACACTGAGTTCTGCTGCTTGCTACACTAACTTATCAACTTACCACCAAGGAGTTGACACCCACCTGTTGTGCTTTTCCTATCTAGCCTGCAACCTGCAAAATCAGAATCTGAATAACCTGTGAGTTCAAGGCTTGAGTCTTTGGGATACCAAATACCCAAACCTGGTGTACCCTTCAGGTATCTGAAGATTCTTTTAACAGCAGCTAGATGAGATTCCTTTGGATCAGCTTGGAACCTAGCACACAAACAGGTGGCAAACATAATATCAGGTCTACTAGCAGTTAAGTATAGCAAGCTCCCAATCATACCTCTGTAAGCTGTTACTGAAACAGCTTTGCCACTGGCATCAGCATCCAATTTTACATTTGTTTCCATTGGGGTTTTATAGGAGAACTTTGATCAAATTTAAACTTTTTCAATAGATCTAAAGTATACTTTCTTTGATTTATGAAAATTCCAGTTGAGGTTTGTTTAACCTGTAATCCTAAAAAGAAAGTAAGTTCTCCCATCATACTCATTTCATATTTGGATTTCATGAGTAATGAAAAATTCTTGCATAACTGCTCATTGGTAGAACCAAATATTATATCATCCACATAAATTTGAACAAGCATAATATCAGATTTCACCTTCTTTATGAACAGTGTGGTATCCACTTTACCTCTGGAACACCCATTGCTCATAAGGAATTCAGTAAGAGTGTCAAACCAGGCTCTGGGGGCTTGTTTGAGACCATAGAGTGCTTTGTCCAACTTATAGACAAAACCAGGATGTTGTTCATTCTCAAAACCTGGAGGCTGCTTGACATAAACTTCTTCTTGCAACTTCCCATTCAAAAATGCACTCTTCACATCCATTTGAAATACCTTAATGCTCTTATGGGCAGCGTAGGCTAGATACAAACGAATTGCTTCTAGCCTGGCCACAGGAGCACATGTTTCATCATAGTCAATTCCTTCTTCCTGTCTATAACCCTGAGCAACCGGTCTTGCCTTATTTCTAATGACATCACCTTGCTCATCCATTTTATTCCTGAAAACCCATTTAGTGCCAATTATAGTTTTACCTTTAGGAGCAGGGACCAGCTTCCATACCTTGTTTCTCTCAAACTGATTGAGTTCTTCATGCATGGCAGTGATCCAATTGACATCTTTTAGGGCTTCATCCACTTTCTTTGGCTCCATTAGTGAAACAAAACTAGAGAACATACAGAAGTTCCCTAAGCTGTCCCACATTGTTTGTACCCCTTTGTTGATGTCACCAATTATTTGTTCATTGGGGTGACATCTGATCCACTTAGGATCATTCTTCAATGAGGATTCTCCTGAGTTATCAGCAGCTTCAGCAGGTCCTGTTGAACAACTCTCAAGATTTTCAGACACACTGTTGTCTTGAGCGTGTTCACCTGTTGAACATGACTGACCACTGTTGAACATATCAGCAGAGGAACCAGGAAAATCAACATTGATAGGTTCAGGACATGCAGTTGTGATTAAGTCAGTACACTTATTCACACAGGGTGTATTAACATAATCATCATCATGCCCATCATGATTAACAGGTTCCACACTGGGTGTAGTGGAAGCTTTTGAGTCCTCTTCATTGTTTGAATGCATCAGATCATCAAAGATTAATTCTCCTGAAATTGATTCAGGAACGGCTTTGGTGGAAGCATTCTTGGACTCTTCAAAGTTGACATTGATAGATTCACCTATCACCTTTCTTTTGTTGTTGTACACTCTGTAGGCTTTGGAGATAGCAGAGTAGCCAACAAACACACCTTCATCAGCTTTTGGTTCAAACTTTGCAAGTTGGTCCCTTTGATTCAGAATGAAGCAGGGACAACCAAACACATGGAAGTAACTGACATTTGGCTTCCTCCCTTTGACAGCTCATAGGGGGTCTTGTTGAACCTTTTTACCACTAAGGATATGTTTTGAGTGAAGTAGGCAGTGTTAACAGCTTCAGCCCAAAATGATGAAGGTAAACCAGATGCACACATCATGGTTCTAGCAGCTTCAATGAGAATTCTGTTTCTCCTTTCAGCAACTCCATTTTGTTGTGGAGTTCTTACAGCTGAAAAGTTTTGAGTGATTCCTATCTCTTCACAAAAGTCCTCAAGAGTACTGTTTCTGAATTCAGTACCATGATCGCTTCTAAGCTGCTTTACTTGGGCAGAGTTCAACATTTCCATCTTTTTCACAAATCCAATAATTTCTCTAGCAGCCTCTCCGTTGCTTTTCAAGAAGATAACCCATGTGTACCTGGAGAACTCATCAACCGTTCCTAGAGTGTATCTTCTTCCTCCTAGACTTGGGACATTAACAGGTCCAAACAAGTCCATGTGGATTAAGAAGAGATTAGTATCAATAGAGAAATTATGTTTGGAATTAAATGATGATTTCCTCTGCTTGCCTTTCTCACAAGCTGTGCATAGTTTATCCTTAATAAAGGTCATAGAAGGCAAACCTGTCACCAACTCTTTCTTACAGAGTTTGTTGATGTTCTTGAACTTTAGGTGTGACAGCCTTTTGTGCCATAACCAGTTTAAGTCTGCATTTGTTCTTGTGAGAAAACAGGTTTCAGTTGTGGGATCAGCAGATTGCATGTCCACAACATAAACACCTTTCTTTCGTTGAGCACACAACACAACTTTGCCTTGGGGATCGAATATGTAACCCAAGTGCTCATCCAAGTTAACATTATAGCCAACATCACACAGTTGACTTATGCTAACAAGGTTATGTTTTAGTCAAACCACATAGGCTACCCTTTTGAACACTGCAGCACCAGCTTTAAGAGTTCCATATCCCTCAGTGGATCCCTGTACATTGTCACCAAATGTGACTTTTGGCCCTTTTTCAGGCCTGAGATCACTCAGCAGGTTCTTACAACCTGTCATGTGTCCTGAGCAGCCACTGTCCAAGTACAAAACCTGTGATGGTTGTTTTTCCTGCAGAGTGACAAGAAGAATATTAGTCATTTTTAGGGGAACTCATCACTGAGATGAGTTCTCCTACTTCATCAACATTTGTTGATGGATTGTGATATCAACACTAATATTTCCTATTTGAATGGTATCAGTTTGGATACCACTCTCATTGACTGAGATGTTTCCAACAATGTTTGTGTTAGCAGTGAGGGAACCATCAGAGTCAGCAGGCCTCATGTCCTCAGTTTCAGGACAGTCTTTGGCCAGATGTGTCTTCATTCCACATTTATAACATTTTCTTCTTTTAGCATTTTTGGAAGAAGACCTTTTAGAAACACATTTTGAGTTACTTTTGTTGATTTCATCAGCAGGTTTAGCAAACTTATTACTTTTTGATGAACCAACAGCTTGAGGGGAAAGTTCAATAGTCACAGCTTTGCCTGTCTCTTCTTTCCTCTTTTTAGGAGGACAGATGTCAAAGATAGGAAGCTTAATTGGCTTTTGAACTTCCACAGGTTTAGGAAACCTATTCCTCTCTCTCTCAGGCTGAGCAATGGCTTTGCCTTTGCTCTTCCTGAGATGTGATTGATGTTGCCTATCAACATAATCATTATTTCTGGTTTTGAAAGACTTATTCTTATTTAAAACCAGTTTACCACTATGATTAGAAAACTCATTTGAAATCACAGCATGTTTGCCTTCAGCCTGAGACTTACTCTTGTTAAAGGCAGACTGCTTACCTTTTGAAAACTTATTTTCAAAATGTTCATCATTAAAAGGATTAGTATGTCTTTTTACATCAGCTTTAGATCCAAAGCCTGTTTTGTCAACAGGTTTGGTGTCCACAACTGCAGTTTGGACATGCTTTCCTTTCTTTTGCTTGTGTGAATCAGCAGAGCACTTAGCAAGCTTATTTGATGGAAAACTTATTTCATTAGCAGCTTTTGAGCTAGGTTCACACGAGCTGTCAGTGTTTTGAGGCCTGACAAACCTGTTTGTTGAGATTAATTTACCATTCACTTTTTGAATAAAAGTGTTTGGAAGCTCACCAAGAGTAGACAAGTCTTCTTTTAAATTATTAACCTCAACAATGGAAGCTGCTGTGTCAAGATCCCCTCCAAGATAGGCTTGGATTTGTGCAGGGATCTGCTGACTCATGCAGTGGCTGACTTTTTGTGCAGATTGGCACCAAGAGTCAACTATCTTTTGAAGCTTAGCATGTTTTATATCTGTTTCTCTCTTTTCTTCCAGTAAAATGGAATTGATGTGTTTTAATTCATCAAGCTCAACTTCCAACTTATGGAAGCTGTCCAGTTTACTGTATTTTGTTTCAATATCAGTTTTAAGTTTAGAGATTTCAGATTATAAAACAGCATGCTTCTCAACAGCAGCTTTCAGATCAACAAGCATATATTCAAACATTTTAACTTTTTCTTCAGAACTATAATCCATAAAATTTTGTACCTTATACATCATTATATGGTTCCAGTTTTCCAAGCTGCTAAAAGCTTCAGCTTCAGCCAGATCCTGTTTGAAGTTGCTTGTTGATGGGACATCAGTGTTGGCCATCAGACAGTTATTGTCTTCTTCATCAGATGATGAATCAGACTCCTCCCAGTCACAAGTCTCTGCCATAAGTCCCTTTTGCCGGTTGGAAACCACTGAGTTTTCCAACTTTCTCAGCTTAGCCATAGCCATAAGGTACTTAGCCCTATAGCCATCATCCCTGTTTGTCTTGTGTGGTTTGGATGACTGACCAACAGCTTTTGACACACAGTCAGCTGCTATATGGCCAGTTTTGCCACATTTGAAGCACTCATCTTTGGTCTCTTCAAATGTTTTCTTTTTGACAACATTTGAACTTCCTTGCAGCATATTTCTTCCAAACCTTTTCTTGTTGAACCTTTCGACAAGCATGGCTATCATTTGCTCATCATCCAGTTCAGCAATATCTGCATTGTCTTCCTCATCAGACATTTCCTCCTTATCATCAGCCTGTTGATCAGGTTGAGTGAACAAATCACTCACTTGATTTACAGGTTGTCACACACTGGCCACAAAGGCTGCACCTTTCTTAGATATTTCCAAGGCATTTCTCTTCTGTTGCCTTGACTGCTCATCATTCAGTAAGGATCCATATAAGTTAACAAGATCCATACTTCTGATGGTACCTGAATTCCTTAAAATTGTAGAAAAATAATTCCATTCTTCAGGCAGAACATCTAAGAACTTGTTTACCAGAGTCAAGTTGTCCTTGGTGATCCCAACAGCTTTGAGATCATTTACAGGAGCAGTAAACCTGGTGTAGGTTTCAGTGAGAGTCTCCTTTGGTTTTGCAAAGAAGAGTTCATACTGTCTAACAAGATTATTAATCCTGTTGTCAAGTGTGATTGTGGGTTCATCATAGACAGTACACAAAGTATCCCACATCTCCTTTGCAGTCTTCGTCTTCTCAACCTGTTTGAACACATCATCAGGTAGAGAGATGACCAGATTGTTTCTGGCTTTTGCATCAAGAGCCACCAGTCTTTTGTCTTCATCAGACCATTGAGCTTTTGCTTTCTCAAATGTTCTGATTTCAGGAGCAGCTCCTTCAACAGCAGGAGTTATAGTTGTAACAGAGGTTGGTACATAGGGACCCTCCATTACATTCTCTGGTAGTTGCACATCCAGATTCTCTAAGTAGAGCATCATTCTGCACTTCCAACCAGAAAAATTCTGATGATTAACTTTGGAGGTTTGCCCATTGAGCCATTGTCATAGTATGAGGAACTTGCAGCACTGTTGTCCATGGAAACTTTGGGAGAATGAGAGATCTAGAATGACACACACTCTAGCCTGCTCTGATACCAGTTGTAGGTCCCGAAAGGTTACCGAAGTATGTAGCCTTAGGATGTAGAGGGGGGGTGAATACAGCAATTTAAAAACTACACACAATTTTCTCAATGTTTAAATGTATAATCAACAAATGTTAATTACAAACGGGCTTGAATGTGGAAAGGTTCAAGCTGAGATGACAGATACAACAGTATGTTTAACTAGCCTAAGACAGACTTAAACTAGTTACAACGAATACACTCACTAAGAATCGCTCACTGTGTTTACAAGACTCAGAGGAACAGCTTGAACAGGAACAACTTAGACACAAAGCACTGTGTTATTCAAGCAGACTTGCATGCATGAAAGACTTACTTTGAATGCACGTTCACTCTTGGTTTCAGCACTTAGCTTTTGGCTTAATCTTTCAATCCTTGGAAGTTTCTTTTTATACTCACTTAGAGGATCTAAGTGAAGCTTCTACATTGGACGGAATGAAAAAGGCAAAGTCTTGTTGAAAAGACAACATCACCTTTTCTGCACATTCTGAAAAGCATACTTGTCTTCATGTGGGCAGAACTTTTGTCTTTTCACTTTGTCTACTGTTGCATTGCCTTTAACCAAATAAGGAATGTCAACTTTGTGTTTTTCTTCCTTTGTAAAGGCCTATTTTGATATAAGAAAAAGGTCTGTCACCCCTTTTCAAATATCCTTTTGTCTTCATGTAACAGAACAGCTTGGGCAGGCTGAGCAGTTCTGACTTCCACTTTGTCTTCGACTTTGTAAACTGATCTTGTAGTAAAAAACATTACATGAGGACTTGGAAACATATTCCGTAAAGTGTTTAGCCTGTTCACAAAGAACAGGTTCTGTTCACAAATAACTGAACACTTGTAAACTGCCCAAGCTGCTCACCAGTGTAGAGCAGCGTAGACAGTTTATGTCCAGCCTGTTCAGCAGACTGAACAGCTTGGGCAAAAATGCCTTTGTTGCAACACATGCAACACATAAAACAGCTTCAGACTGATATTGCAAATCATTTTCAGGATTCAATAAGGCATATAACAGGCCTTAAATTCAACCTTCAAAAGCATCAACAGGTTTGATTAATAATCTCCCCCTCAGATGCAGAACAGGTTTGACTGAGGCCTTTTTGTGCCTAACAAGGGAACCCCCCCCCCCCCCCCTGCAAGATCACTGACGAGTTTACTTTGTTTTCAGGAGCCGGATCATAACCAGTCAACTAAGTGAACGAACATTTGGCGCCATCCGTGAGACACGTTAGACAATTCACGGTATGGAAGAAGCTAGAGAAATGGAGTACAACAGGACCTATGATAGGAACCCCCGCACAACGCGAAGGCGAAAATGGAATCGTACTCAGCAGGGGTTTCATTGAAAATTTTTTTGAAGAACTACTAGTCCTTGTCAAAGAAAGATGTCGACAGTTAAAGCAGCTCCGACTGAAAGACGTGCAAGTTCAGCTTTTCAACTCTGATGAAGAGATGGATGAAGGAATAGAAAAGGAGCACCCTAGGAAATGGAAGTGGATCATAATGCAGTAGCCGAAAAACCAAAGAAACTGGTCACTTGAGAATACCAGAGGAAAAGCACCGGTAACGGTGGAGCTTGGAGTCCGTCACATGTCTAGTAAGGAAAATGCCCTGCCAAAGACGGCCAACGCGGGGAAAAAAGAGAACCTAAATAAAAGGATCATCCCACGCCATTTTCAGCATCAAACTTATCATTGCAAGAAAGCAGAAGATGGAGAAGGTGAAGGGCAGATGGATTTTGCATGGGAACCAAGGCCATTCGCATCATGGATAGAAGATTTTCCGCAACCGGAGGGCCTAAAGCTCCCCACAAGTGTAGGAGTTTATGATGGAGTCAGAGACCCGGATGATTATATGCGCTCCTTCTTAGGAGCAGTCAAGATATCTAAATGGTCAATGTCGGTGGCTTGCCACATGTTCCCGATTACGCTCAAAGGGATGGCGAGGCTTTGGTACGAGAGTCTAGTTCCAGGAAGTATACATGATTTTGGCCAACTCAAGAGCCAGTTCAGAGGTCATTTCATGCAGTAGAAAAGATACACGAAAACACATTTGGAGGTAAACAATATCAAGCAAGCCCCTGAGGAAACACTGAGAAGTTTTGTGGAAAGATATAACCAGGAAAGTCAGCAAGTAAAAGGCTTACACGAAGATATCAAAATATCGGGGTTCATACATGGATTGAGAATAAGGCAGCTGGTAGAACTTTTGTCAGCAGACCTCCCAATTACGTACCAAGAGGTCCTTGACAAGACGATTCTTTCATACGGTCGAAAGAGACATACACACAGGTCCAGGTAAGCAAAAGAAAAAGAAATGAAGGGCAAGGACATAACAGGGGCCAGAACCATCGGTTTAGGGATAACTGATCCCTCAAATACCAACAGGACGGTCCTTAGTAGGACTTCAATTATAGTCTCTTGACCAGTCTAACTAAGACACCAAAAGAAATCTTGGCAACCGAGCCTGTAACATCCTGATTTAAACCACCAGAGGGCATGCCTAGTAGGGCCTGCTGCACCCATTCTGGTTATTTTCAACTTCCACTGACTGCCTTTTCTTGATATGGGCACAACTTTGACAATTGCTTCCTTGGCAAGCCTTGTATTAGCAACATCCTGAAATTTTCTTCTTGCCAGGTTGTCAAAGTGGAACTGAGCTCTTGCAGAAGGCACTGGGTTTTGGTCACTAAGACCCGAGCACCTTTTTCTTTTTCTGCTTCCTTCTCTTCTGCTGATCCCTTAGCAGCTTCCAGTATTTTCTTTTGCACAACAAGAGAGGACATTTTAACTTTTCTTGCCTCTTGAAGTGCAAAAGACTTAGCAGCTTTGGCAGATTCTTCTTCTTTCCTTAGAGCTTCCAGGGCTTGAAGTTGTTCTTCTCTAAACTCAAAGTATTTGTGCATAGGAAGACTCATTTCTTTGGCTCTGGCTTTGTGAAATTGAATCTCTGCTGCTTTCTGTTGTTGGGGATCAGTTGCTGCTTTTTCTTTTCCTTTAGCTGCTATAGTGACAGCAGCTTCAGGACTTTCCTCCTCCTCTTCTTCTTCTTCTTGTAAGATCAGATGCCTCCTTCTGCTGCTTGGCATGTCCTCAGGAATAAGTTCCTCCCCCTTAGACTGAGCAGTGTTTGGAGTTTCAGCTTGAGTAGGCTGAGCAGATTGGGAAGCACCCTCCGTTGTACCTGTTGCAGATGGTCCTGCTGGTTGACCAGTAAGTATTGCAGGTACTGATTTCTCCTTAGGAGAAGAAGTTTTCTCCCCCTTAGACTTAGTCTTCGAGGCAGATGACTTCTCCCCCTTTGAGGGAGATGGACCAGCACCTTCAACACCTGGTCTGCCTGAAGACACAAAGTCAGCAGGCTTGCCAGCAGTTTTGGCAGCAGGCTTGGGGCCAACCAGTCTATTCACTAAGAAAGCCAGGTTGTCCTTCACCTCTGCAAGCTGTGAAAGACAGTTTTGAAGAGAAGAGGATTGGATATCAGCAAGGGAGGTCAGCTTAACAATGTTTTCCCTATCAGAAGCTGTGAACAGCAAACTTTGAAGCTGTGCAAGATGGAGTTCAAGAGAATCTTGCACATCAGCAAGGTTTGATGACACAGAATTGGAAAGGGAGCCAATAAGTGTGTTCAAGCTGGCCAGAGTGGCAGGTTGTGTAGAATTGCAAGAAGTGAGGAGAGATGACAGCTGTTGAGAAATAGCCGTCATTGAGGACACAGAGTCCAGTTGTAGGGAAAGAATTGAGGAGAGGGAGGTAGACACAGTTTGCAGCTGTGCAGTGAGTGCAAGCAGCTGTGGAGAATTATCAGTTTGTGGAGTGGCAGGGAAGGAATCTTTGAACAGATCAAAGAATCCCTTAAGCTGTTCAGACACAGATTCTGAGATAACAGAGGGTAGAGAAGACATAGAGGTTTCTAAAGAACTAACTTTGTTGGTCAGTAGAGAAAGCTGATCCTTCAAAGGCAGGTCTTTAGGAGATGGAGGTGTATGGTTGGACTGTTTAGATTGGGTGGATGGAGAAGAAGATGATGAGGCTGGTGTATGAGGATGTGATGGAGAGGGAAGAGGAACATTAGAGAGAAGCTCCATAGCCTGGGCAAAAGAAATGTGGCCCAGCTTGGAGGGGTCAAAGGATCCCTCAGCAGCGGCTGTAGCTGCATCATCAGGAGAAGGGGTTGATGTTGGGGGCCTTTCAGATGCTTCTTGTGTTGCAACACCTTCATGAAGGCCAGTGGGTGTTCCCTCTGCAGTGCCTTGGTGTAAAAGCACCTCATCATGGGGAGATGGGATATGCATTTCAACATCAGCAGTGGTGAAACCTGCTGATGGAGTTTGCAAAGGAGCAGCCTCACCAAAGGGATGGTATGATCCCTGAGGTTCATCAGCTTGGGTTGATGGTCCCTCAGCAGCTGCGTGGTGTAGAGCAGCTGTATCATGAGGAGTAGAAGTTTGAGCTTAAGCTGCTGATTGGTCTACATCAGTAGTGTGGGCACCTCGTGCAGACTCAGGGTGGAAAGAAGTTTGGAGTGGGGACAGTGTGGACACAGTGTGGAGTGGAGAGGACTCCTGTCTTTCAATATCCTCAGCCTGTTGGGAGGCTGGAATAGTTGAGGTAGTTATCTCCTTTTGTACAACTGGTTCCTGTTGGGAGGAACCAGAGGGTTTAGGCTGACTCTGGGTGGACTCAGGTTGGAGTGAAGCAGGCTCCAATTATGCTGAACCTTCTCCCAAAATAGGAGAGGCAGCAGGGGTGGCTTCTCTTACAACTGAACCCTGTTGAGAGGGAACAGAGGAGCTGGTTGTTTGGGCTGATTTTATTTTGCGGTGGTATAGGATGGATGAAGTGGGTGATTGAAGAGAGGGGAGAGGATCTGTTTGGACAGGGTGTGAGACTGGGTCAGGAACAGTTGGGTTGGCCTGTTTCATGGTCTCAGGTGCCACAGAGGCACCATCCACAAAGGCTTCAGGGTCAACAGATGACCCAGGTTGAGGAGTCTGCTCCCCCTCAGCCACAGAGGCTAAGGAAGTAGACTCAGGCTGAGCTATTTTGGCCTTCTTTTGCACAGGCCCAGCTTCAGTGATGTCCAAGGACCTTTTAACAATCTTGGCCCTTGCTTTGGATTTTCTCTTGGGAGCAGCTTCTGGATCCACCCTCACAGCAGAGGGTCCTTCCACCAATCCTAACAACCTCCTCATTGGTGTTGATAGAGGAGGTTCATTTCGAAGAACAGCAGTATAGAAAACTCTATTCCCTATTACAGGGAAGGCAGCAGTATGAAGTAGGGGCTGAGAGTTATACAGATGCTCACCACAAATGTGTCTGAATATGAGGCTTAGAAACCTTGGGTATCGAACAGCATCTGGTCTTGTCTCCTGCTGCACCAAGTTCCTCAAATTAAGAAAGATCCACGTCGCCATGTCCATTGTAGTCCCATCCACCAGCTGTAGGACTATTGGGATTTCATCACGGCTCAGTTGGTCTAATGAACCAACTTTGCTGCTGAAGCTCATCATTACTTAGGCAAACAGGAAGCTGTAGTTAGGAGACAGATCCTTCCTGAACAGCGTAGCACCAACTTTGGGTTCTGCTACACCACAGAAGCGTAGCAGATTGCCCATTTGTTCATTCTCAGGCTGAGGCATGTCATATGAATCAGCAACAGGCTGATGAAGAACTTCCCTAAGAAAATCAATAGTGATCTCAGTGGTTTGAGTCCCATTGAGAATAGTCCCTTTGATGACTTTGGTGTTGGGTTTGTAGGAACAAGTGTACCAAAACTCGTACACCATCTCCTGGTACAGGACACCAGGAGTAGCAGTCATGGCATAGTTCAACGGATGAACTGTCAAAAACTCCACCATTTGATCATAAGCTTTCCCCACATAATTTTTGGGGATTGTGAGGTTGGCAATGTAGTTAGTGGGTTTGAGGGTTAGCATTGTGGTGACTGATGAATGTTTCTGCACATCATCACCAACAAATACTGGTAGGAAGGGGTTGCTTCTGGGAGCCATTTTGAGAGTATTGAGAGTAGCAGAAGCACAAGACACATAGTCGATTTTTAGGGTTGTTAGGAGATTTATGATAGTAGTGAGGAAGACGAAGATGAAACAGTATGAGGTATTTATAGTATTTGAATGTGAGAGGGTATGAGAGAGAAACATTTGGGCGGTTTGATTTGAAAAAGTCATTAACGGAAAACGGAACGGTTGTCCATGTCAGACCACTTGAGCCCTTTTTAATCACTAACACACGTAACCCACATTATCCGCAGTAATTAAGTTAAATAAAAACAGAAATTAAGTAACTTAATTTTGAAGAAAGGTAATTAAAGACTGTTGGTCTAAGCTGTTAGTCAAACCTGTGATGATCAGGGTCATCACAAGCTGTTCATTTTTCAAGCTGTTCCGTCAACCTCTTCAGCCATGTAGGAACAGGTTGTGTCCAATAGCTGATCAGGTTACAAGACAACGTCTTGTAAATCAGTGTGAGGGAATGAGCAGAGTGAAGAATGGACCATCAGAGTAGGCTGGACGAGTAAACTATTTTTGTTCAGCCTGGTGTATGTTCAAGCTGTTGAAGGATTTCAGTAAAATGGCTAAGTACAAAACATGCATAGCATATTCTGTCTAAGCTGTTTTGAGAAACTTGAGCAGAGTGAAACATTCAAAGTCTTAGACCTTTAAGGACACTTAGTCACTTTTGTTTAACATGCCCAGCTTGCTGACAAGGTAATTAAACCTGGTTTCATCAAGAGGTTTGGTGAAAATGTCTGCAAGCTGTTCATTTGTGGAAACAAAACTTACCTCCACATTACCTTTCTGAATGTGATCCCTGATGAAGTGATGTCTGACCTCAATATGCTTTGTTCTTGAATGAAATACTGGATTGTTGGAAATGGCTATGGCACTTGTGTTATCACACAGAATAGGAATTTTCCTATACACAAGCCCATAATCTTCAAGCTGATGCTGCATCCACAGAATCTGCCCACAGCAGCTTCCAGCAGCAATGTACTCAGCTTCAGCAGTAGAAGTAGACACTGAGTTCTGCTGCTTGCTACACCAACTTATCAACTTACCACCAAGGAGTTGACACCCACCTGTTGTGCTTTTCCTATCTAGCCTGCAACCTGCAAAATCAGAATCTGAATAACCTGTGAGTTCAAGGCTTGAGTCTTTGGGATACCAAATACCCAAACCTGGTGTACCCTTCAGGTATCTGAAGATTCTTTTAACAGCAGCTAGATGAGATTCCTTTGGATCAGCTTGGAACCTAGCACACAAACAGGTGGCAAACATAATATCAGGTCTACTAGCAGTTAAGTATAGCAAGCTCCCAATCATACCTCTGTAAGCTGTTACTGAAACAGCTTTGCCACTGCAATCAGCATCCAATTTTACATTTGTTTCCATTGGGGTTTTATAGGAGAACTTTGATCAAATTTAAACTTTTTCAATAGATCTAAAGTATACTTTCTTTGATTTATGAAAATTCCAGTTGAGGTTTGTTTAACCTGTAATCCTAAAAAGAAAGTAAGTTCTCCCATCATACTCATTTCATATTTGGATTTCATGAGTAATGAAAAATTCTTGCATAACTGCTCATTGGTAGAACCAAATATTATATCATCCACATAAATTTGAACAAGCATAATATCAGATTTCACCTTCTTTATGAACAGTGTGGTATCCACTTTACCTCTGGAATACCCATTGCTCATAAGGAATTCAGTAAGAGTGTCGAACCAGGCTCTGGGGGCTTGTTTGAGACCATAGAGTGCTTTGTCCAACTTATAGACAAAACCAGCATGTTGTTCATTCTCAAAACCTGGAGGCTGCTTGACATAAACTTCTTCTTGCAACTTCCCATTCAAAAATGCACTCTTCACATCCATTTGAAATACCTTAATGCTCTTATGGGCAGCGTAGGCTAGATACAAACGAATTGCTTCTAGCCTGGCCACAGGAGCAAATGTTTCATCATAGTCAATTCCTTCTTCCTGTCTATAACCCTGAGCAACCGGTCTTGCCTTATTTCTAATGACATCACCTTGCTCATCCATTTTATTCCTGAAAACCCATTTAGTGCCAATTATAGTTTTACCTTTAGGAGCAGGGACCAGCTTCCATACCTTGTTTCTCTCAAACTGATTGAGTTCTTCATGCATGGCAGTGATCCAATTGACATCTTTTAGGGCTTCATCCACTTTCTTTGGCTCCATTAGTGAAACAAAACTAGAGAACATACAGAAGTTCCCTAAGCTGTCCCACCTTGTTTGTACCCCTTTGTTGATGTCACCAATTATTTGTTCATTGGGGTGACATCTGATCCACTTAGGATCATTCTTCAATGAGGATTCTCCTGTGTTATCAGCAGCTTCAGCAGGTCCTGTTGAACAACTCTCAAGATTTTCAGACACACTGTTGTCTTGAGCGTGTTCACCTGTTGAACATGACTGACCACTGTTGAACATATCAGCAGAGGAACCAGGAAAATCAACATTGATAGGTTCAGGACATGCAGTTGTGATTAAGTCAGTACACTTATTCACACAGGGTGTATTAACATAATCATCATCATGCCCATCATGATTAACAGGTTCCACACTGGGTGTAGTGGAAGCTTTTGAGTCCTCTTCATTGTTTGAATGCATCAGATCATCAAAGATTAATTCTCCTGAAATTGATTCAGGAACGGCTTTGGTGGAAGCATTCTTGGACTCTTCAAAGTTGACATTGATAGATTCACCTATCACCTTTCTTTTGTTGTTCTACACTCTGTAGGCTTTGGAGATAGCAGAGTAGCCAACAAACACACCTTCATCAGCTTTTGGTTCAAACTTTGCCAGTTGGTCCCTTTGATTCAGAATGAAGCAGGGACAACCAAACACATGGAAGTAACTGACATTTGGCTTCCTCCCTTTGACAGCTCATAGGGGGTCTTGTTGAACCTTTTTACCACTAAGGATATGTTTTGAGTGAAGTAGGCAGTGTTAACAGCTTCAGCCCAAAATGATGAAGGTAAACCAGATGCACACATCATGGTTCTAGCAGCTTCAATGAGAATTCTGTTTCTCCTTTCAGCAACTCCATTTTGTTGTGGAGTTCTTACAGCTGAAAAGTTTTGAGTTATTCCTATCTCTTCACAAAAGTCCTCAAGAGTACTGTTTCTGAATTCAGTACCATGATCGCTTCTAAGCTGCTTTACTTGGGCAGAGTTCAACATTTCCATCTTTTTCACAAATCCAATAATTTCTCTAGCAGCCTCTCCGTTGCTTTTCAAGAAGATAACCCATGTGTACCCGGAGAACTCATCAACCGTTCCTAGAGTGTATCTTCTTCCTCCTAGACTTGGGACATTAACAGGTCCAAACAAGTCCATGTGGATTAAGAAGAGATTACTATCAATAGAGAAATTATGCTTGGAATTAAATGATGATTTCCTCTGCTTGCCTTTCTCACAAGCTGTGCATAGTTTATCCTTAATAAAGGTCATAGAAGGCAAACCTGTCACCAACTCTTTCTTACAGAGTTTGTTGATGTTCTTGAAGTTTAGGTGTGACAGCCTTTTGTGCCATAACCAGTTTAAGTCTGCATTTGTTCTTGTGAGAAAACAGGTTTCAGTTGTGGGATCAGCAGATTGCATGTCCACAACATAAACACCTTTCTTTCGTTGAGCACACAACACAACTTTGCCTTGGGGATCGAATATGTAACCCAAGTGCTCATCCAAGTTAACATTATAGCCAACATCACACAGTTGACTTATGCTAACAAGGTTATGTTTTAGTCAAACCACATAGGCTACCCTTTTGAACACTGCAGCACCAGCTTTAAGAGTTCCATATCCCTCAGTGGATCCCTGTACATTGTCACCAAATGTGACTTTTGGCCCTTTTTCAGGCCTGAGATCACTCAGCAGGTTCTTACAACCTGTCATGTGTCCTGAGCAGCCACTGTCCAAGTACAAAACCTGGGATGGTTGTTTTTCCTGCAGAGTGACAAGAAGAATATTAGTCATTTTTAGGGGAACTCATCACTGAGATGAGTTCTCCTACTTCATCACCATTTGTTGATGGATTGTGATATCAACACTAATATGTCCTATTTGAATGGTATCAGTTTGGATACCACTCTCATTGACTGAGATGTTTCCAACAATGTTTGTGTTAGCAGTGAGGGAACCATCAGAGTCAGCAGGCCTCATGTCCTCAGTTTCAGGACAGTCTTTGGCCAGATGTGTCTTCATTCCACATTTATAACATTTTCTTCTTTTAGCATTTTTGGAAGAAGACCTTTCAGAAACACATTCTGAGTTACTTTTGTTGATTTCATCAGCAGGTTTAGCAAACTTAGTACTTTTTGATGAACCAACAGCTTGAGGGGAAAGTTCAATAGTCACAGCTTTGCCTGTCTCTTCTTTCCTCTTTTTAGGAGGACAGATGTCAAAGATAGGAAGCTTAATTGGCTTTTGAACTTCCACAGGTTTAGGAAACCTATTCCTCTCTCTCTCAGGCTGAGCAATGGCTTTGCCTTTGCTCTTCCTGAGATGTGATTGATGTTGCCTATCAACATAATCATTATTTCTGGTTTTGAAAGACTTATTCTTATTTAAAACCAGTTTACCACTATGATTAGAAAACTCATTTGAAATCACAGCATGTTTGCCTTCAGCCTGAGACTTACTCTTGTTAAAGGCAGACTGCTTACCTTTTGAAAACTTATTTTCAAAATGTTCATCATTAAAAGGATTAGTATGTCTTTTTACATCAGCTTTAGATCCAAAGCCTGTTTTGTCAACAGGTTTGGTGTCCACAACTGCAGTTTGGACATGCTTTCCTTTCTTTTGCTTGTGTGAATCAGCAGAGCACTTAGCAAGCTTATTTAATGGAAAACTTATTTCATCAGCAGCTTTTGAGCTAGGTTCACACGAGCTGTCAGTGTTTTGAGGCCTGACAAACCTGTTTGTTGAGATTAATTTACCATTCACTTTTTGAATAAAAGTGTTTGGAAGCTCACCAAGAGTAGACAAGTCTTCTTTTAAATTATTAACCTCAACAATGGAAGCTGCTGTGTCAAGATCCCCTCCAAGATAGGCTTGGATTTGTGCAGGGATCTGCTGACTCATGCAGTGGCTGACTTTTTGTGCAGATTGGCACCAAGAGTCAACTATCTTTTGAAGCTTAGCATGTTTTATATCTGTTTCTCTCTTTTCTTCCAGTAAAATGGAATTGATGTGTTTTAATTCATCAAGCTCAACTTCCAACTTATGGAAGCTGTCCAGTTTACTATATTTTGTTTCAATATCAGTTTTAAGTTTAGAGATTTCAGATTATAAAACAGCATGCTTCTCAACAGCAGCTTTCAGATCAACAAGCATATATTCAAACATTTTAACTTTTTCTTCAGAACTATAATCCATAAAATTTTGTACCTTATACATCATTATAGGGTTCCAGTTTTCCAAGCTGCTAAAAGCTTCAGCTTCAGCCAGATCCTGTTTGAAGTTGCTTGTTGATGGGACATCAGTGTTGGCCATCAGACAGTTATTGTCTTCTTCATCAGATGATGAATCAGACTCCTCCCAGTCACAAGTCTCTGCCATAAGTCCCTTTTGCCGGTTGGAAACCACTGAGTTTTCCAACTTTCTCAGCTTAGCCATAGCCATAAGGTACTTAGCCTTATAGCCATCATCCCTGTTTGTCTTGTGTGGTTTGGATGACTGACCAACAGCTTTTGACACACAGTCAGCTGCTATATGGCCAGTTTTGCCACATTTGAAGCACTCATCTTTGGTCTCTTCAAATGTTTTCTTTTTGACAACATTTGAACTTCCTTGCAGCATATTTCTTCCAAACCTTTTCTTGTTGAACCTTTTGACAAGCATGGCTAACATTTGCTCATCATCCAGTTCAGCAATATCTACATTGTCTTCCTCATCAGACATTTCCTCCTTATCATCAGCCTGTTGATCAGGTTGAGTGAACAAATCACTCACTTGATTTACAGGTTGTCACACACTGGCCACAAAGGCTGCACCTTTCTTAGATATTTCCAAGGCATTTCTCTTCTGTTGCCTTGACTGCTCATCATTCAGTAAGGATCCATATAAGTTAACAAGATCCATACTTCTGATGGTACCTGAATTCCTTAAAATTGTAGAAAAATAATTCCATTCTTCAGGCAGAACATCTAAGAACTTGTTTACCAGAGTCAAGTTGTCCTTGGTGATCCCAACAGCTTTGAGATCATTTACAGGAGCAGTAAACCTGGTGTAGGTTTCAGTGAGAGTCTCCTTTGGTTTTGCAAAGAAGAGTTCATACTGTCTAACAAGATTATTAATCCTGTTGTCAAGTGTGATTGTGGGTTCATCATAGACAGTACACAAAGTATCCCACATCTCCTTTGCAGTCTTCATCTTCTCAACCTGTTTGAACACATCATCAGGTAGAGAGATGACCAGATTGTTTCTGGCTTTTGCATCAAGAGCCACCAGTCTTTTGTCTTCATCAGACCATTGAGCTTTTGCTTTCTCAAATGTTCTGATTTCAGGAGCAGCTCCTTCAACAGCAGGAGTTATAGTTGTAACAGAGGTTGGTACATAGGGACCCTCCATTACCTTCTCTGGTAGTTGCACATCCAGATTCTCTAAGTAGAGCATCATTCTGCACTTCCAACCATAAAAATTCTGATGATTAACTTTGGAGGTTTGCCCATTGAGCCATTGTCATAGTATGAGGAACTTGCAGCACTGTTGTCCATGGAAACTTTGGGAGAATGAGAGATCTAGAATGACACACACTCTAGCCTGCTCTGATACCAGTTGTAGGTCCCGAAAGGTTACCGAAGTATGTAGCCTTAGGCTGTAGAGGGGGGGTGAATACAGCAATTTAAAAACTACACACAATTTTCTCAATGTTTAAATGTATAATCAACAAATGTTAATTTCAAACGGGCTTGAATGTGGAAAGGTTCAAGCTGAGATGACAGATACAACAGTATGTTTAACTAGCTTAAGACAGACTTAAACTAGTTACAACGAATACACTCACTAAGAATCGCTCACTGTGTTTACAAGACTCAGAGGAACAGCTTGAACAGGAACAACTTAGACACAAAGCACTGTGTTATTCAAGCAGACTTGCATGCATGAAAGACTTACTTTGAATGCACGTTCACTCTTGGTTTCAGCACTTAGCTTTTGGCTTAATCTTTCAATCCTTGGAAGTTTCTTTTTATACTCACTTAGAGGATCTAAGTGAAGCTTCTACATTGGACGGAATGAAAAAGGCAAAGTCTTGTTGAAAAGACAACATCACCTTTTCTGCACATTCTGAAAAGCATACTTGTCTTCATGTGGGCAGAACTTTTGTCTTTTCACTTTGTCTACTGTTGCATTGCCTTTAACCAAATAAGGAATGTCAACTTTGTGTTTTTCTTCCTTTGTAAAGGCCTATTTTGATATAAGAAAAAGGTCTGTCACCCCTTTTCAAATATCCTTTTGTCTTCATGTAACAGAACAGCTTGGGCAGGCTGAGCAGTTCTGACTTCCACTTTGTCTTCGACTTTGTAAACTGATCTTGTAGTAAAAAACATTACATGAGGACTTGGAAACATATTCCGTAAAGTGTTTAGCCTGTTCACAAAGAACAGGTTCTGTTCACAAATAACTGAACACTTGTAAACTGCCCAAGCTGCTCACCAGTGTAGAGCAGCGTAGACAGTTTATGTCCAGCCTGTTCAGCAGACTGAACAGCTTGGGCAAAAATGCCTTTGTTGCAACACATGCAACACATAAAACAGCTTCAGACTGATATTGCAAATCATTTTCAGGATTCAATAAGGCATATAACAGGCCTTAAATTCAACCTTCAAAAGCATCAACAGGTTTGATTAATAATCTCCCCCTCAGATGCAGAACAGGTTTGACTGAGGCCTTTTTGTGCCTAACAAGGGAACCCCCCCCCCCCCCTGCAAGATCACTGACGAGTTTACTTTGTTTTCAGGAGCCGGATCATAACCAGTCAACTAAGTGAACGAACATTTGGCGCCATCCGTGAGACACGTTAGACAATTCACGGTATGGAAGAAGCTAGAGAAATGGAGTACCAACCAAGTTTCACACCAGGACCTATGATAGGAACCCCCGCACAACGCGAAGGCGAAAATGGAATCGTACTCAGCAGGGGTTTCATTGAAAATTTTTTTGAAGAACTACTAGTCCTTGTCAAAGAAAGATGTCGACAGTTAAAGCAGCTCCGACTGAAAGACGTGCAAGTTCAGCTTTTCAACTCTGATGAAGAGATGGATGAAGGAATAGAAAAGGAGCACCCTAGGAAATGGAAGTGGATCATAATGCAGTAGCCGAAAAACCAAAGAAACTGGTCACTTGAGAATACCAGAGGAAAAGCACCGGTAACGGTGGAGCTTGGAGTCCGTCACATGTCTAGTAAGGAAAATGCCCTGCCAAAGACGGCCAACGCGGGGAAAAAAGAGAACCTAAATAAAAGGATCATCCCACGCCATTTTCAGCATCAAACTTATCATTGCAAGAAAGCAGAAGATGGAGAAGGTGAAGGGCAGATGGATTTTGCATGGGAACCAAGGCCATTCGCATCATGGATAGAAGATTTTCCGCAACCGGAGGGCCTAAAGCTCCCCACAAGTGTAGGAGTTTATGATGGAGTCAGAGACCCGGATGATTATATGCGCTCCTTCTTAGGAGCAGTCAAGATATCTAAATGGTCAATGTCGGTGGCTTGCCACATGTTCCCGATTACGCTCAAAGGGATGGCGAGGCTTTGGTACGAGAGTCTAGTTCCAGGAAGTATACATGATTTTGGCCAACTCAAGAGCCAGTTCAGAGGTCATTTCATGCAGTAGAAAAGATACACGAAAACACATTTGGAGGTAAACAATATCAAGCAAGCCCCTGAGGAAACACTGAGAAGTTTTGTGGAAAGATATAACCAGGAAAGTCAGCAAGTAAAAGGCTTACACGAAGATATCAAAATATCGGGGTTCATACATGGATTGAGAATAAGGCAGCTGGTAGAACTTTTGTCAGCAGACCTCCCAATTACGTACCAAGAGGTCCTTGACAAGACGATTCTTTCATACGGTCGAAAGAGACATACACACAGGTCCAGGTAAGCAAAAGAAAAAGAAATGAAGGGCAAGGACATAACAGGGGCCAGAACCATCGGTTTAGGGATAACTGATCCCTCAAATACCAACAGGACGGTCCTTAGTAGGACTTCAATTATAGTCTCTTGACCAGTCTAACTAAGACACCAAAAGAAATCTTGGCAACCGAGCCTGTAACATCCTGATTTAAACCACCAGAGGGCATGCCTAGTAGGGCCAAAGAAAGAGATAGAACTAAATATTGTGACTTTCATGAAGACCATGGGCATGAAACTAACAAATGCATGGAGCTGAGAAAACAGGTGGAAGCCTGTGAGGTCTGGAAAGCTGGCACATTTAGTAAAAGGCATAAGGCAAGGGCATCCATGAAGAAATTTGCATGGCAAGGAGAAAGCTTACCAAAGCCTAAAACTAAACCCTGATCCCCGGTTGGAGAAATCCATAAGGTAAGAAGAAGGGAATGTTTCTGGGCTGAAGATGAATACACGCCTTCGGAAGAGGAGGAAGTCAGAAAAGTAAGGAAGGGGGACATATTTTTCCCGCTATTGAAGGGAAGGGGATCATGTAAGTCGGTAGTGGTTTCGGAAATTATAGATGATACTCTGATGCACCGATTGTACATGGATGGAGGTAGTTCATGTGAAATCATGTATCAACATTGTTTATTACAAATGCCCCGACCCGTGACGGAGTTGATAAGAGCACCTAGAGGTCCTTTGGCTAGTTTTTCTGGAGAGACGGCTTAGTCAATAGGAGAAATGACAATATCCGATGAGCCGGACCGAAATGGTCGATTTCATAGTCATCCGATCTCCCTCACTGTAAAATGTAATCATTGGAAGGACTGGCATGCGAAGTTTTGGTATGGTTTTATCAACCATACACAGACAAGTCTAGTTTTTAACAAGCGAATGGGTGGGATATTTGGACTCAGATGATAGTCAACCACCACATTGGAGAAAAGTCAGGAAGATACAGATGGATGAACGGAAGCAAGAGGGAGTAGAAAGCCTGATAATCAATAAGGAGTATCCTGAACAGCCAGTCCTTGTCAATGCTAATCTGACAAAATAGGTAAAAACTTCAATAAAGCAAATCTTAACAGCCTATTCAGATGTATTTGCGTGGAGTCCCAAAGACATGACGGGTATTCCTAGAGAAATTGAAATAGCATGGGAGTGGCGACACGTTACGACTCACAAGCTAAATGTAAACCCCTCACATGTGTTGAAGTGTCAAAAGAAAAGAGGAATGGCTCCGGAAAGAAGTAAGGCAGTCCAGAAAGAAGTCAGCAATCTAGTTCAGGATGGAATCCTAAGGGAAAGTAGGTATCAAACGTGGGTAGCAAATCCTGTCATGGTCAAAAAAGGAGATGGCACGTGGCGAATGTGCGTAGACTTCACAGATCTGTATAAAGCCTGCCCGTAAGACTGCTACCCCCTACCGGAGATAGATTGGAAAGTGGAATGCTTGGGAGGATTCGATTTCAAATGCATCCTGGATGCTTATAAGGGCTATTACCAAATCCAGATGGATCCAGGTGGTGAGGATAAGAAAGCCTTCCAAACCAAGCAAGGAATTTACTAGTGCCAAAAGATGTCGTTTGGACTAAAAAATGCAGGGGCGACTTATTAGAGGTTGGTGGACAAAGCCTTTAATAATCATATAGGGATGAACTTGGAGGTATATGTTGATAACATGGTGATCAAAAGCAGGTCTACTGAGGACCTCCTTAAAGATATTGAAGAAACCATGAAAGCATTACGTCGCATAAACATGAAGATGAATCCTCAGAAATGTTCATTCGGAGTAACAGAAGGAAAGTTCTTGGGATACATAATAACCAAAGAAGGAATCATGGTTAACCCCAAGAAGATAAAGGTTATACAAGAGATGAAGTCACCTGGCACGCTGAAACAAACACAATGCCTCAACGGAAGGATAGCCGCTCCCAATCGTTTCCTAGCAAAGGCATCGGAAAGGTCATTACGTTTCTTCAAAATATTGAAGTCATGCTCCACTAATGGAAGTTTATCATGGGGAGAATAGGAAGAGAAAAGAATTTAAAAAGTTGTTGAATGACATACCCTGTTGGCCACTCCGATCCCAAATGAGATGCTCACCATGTATCTGGCGGCAAGTACGAAAACGGTAAGTGCAGTTTTGGTGGCTGATCGTCCGGGGCGATAGATGCCGGTATACTTTGTAAATTGTATGTTGCAAGGACCGGAAGAACACTACGCATCCATTGAGAAACTAGTTTTGGCTTTGGTCATAGTGGCAAGACGGTTGAGAAGGTATTTCCAAGCACATAAAATACAAGTATTGACAAATCAACTGTGGGCTAAATTAATTAATTAATTTTATCGTTATAACCTACCCTCCCCAACTTAGACTTTTGTGACGTCCTTGTCACATCAGAATTAAGTTATCGGTTAAGATTATAGAAAGATAGATCGGTACATATTATTTATTCATAAAAATTACGATTAAACAAACAAAATTCAACTAGTATAATTTCAACTTAAAATAAACATCACACTTTTAAAATTAAAAAAAAATAAAAAATAAAGTACTATTACAATCCAAATAAACGTTAAGAATCAAACGAAACAAAATAAACCACCACATCAGAAATAATTCAATCCATACTTAATGTTTAGCACGCGTAATTAAAATTAAAATTCAAATAATTATAAAATCATCATTCGGCCGGAGGTGTGAGAATCTCTTCCAACTCTCCGACAGTGATCTGAAGATTGGTGAGCCAGTCTGAGTGCGTATTAAACAATTGATCATTCTTCTTTTGATTTTCCCCGAAGCATTTGGAACTCCTAAATCAATATATTCTTTGCGTTTACTAAATCTCCAACTGTCTCCTTCAACTTGTGCACTTGATCCCAAACGAGATCAACGGTCTCGACCCTCTTCCGTGGCCTCTAATCTTCATCATCAATTTCCATTCGGGCTTTCCTTTACTATTCTGTCTTTCAGGTACAGGTTCTGGAGCTTTGAAAGGGATTTGGATCACTTTAGCAGACTTGGACAACGAATTTGGAAACCTCTCTCGGTACGTTCAAAAACTAGCCCTACCATCGTAAACCTTGTAAACCATGTGGTATTTGGGTTAAGGATCTGTATGGGCAATTCTTCAGACACAGCCTTTTCTATCACGAATAATTCAGTTAACATTCTACAATGAGGGTAACTTATCCCTTGGCCTAAGACATGGCATTCCCATAAATTTTTCATAATAATGTACCCTAAGGATATTGTCGGGTGTCAAGTCATTAATGCGTGCACTACCAGAATTTCTTGTGGTTTCACATATGTGGTGTCTTGATGACGCGGAAGTATGTTAAAGATAACAAACTTCCACATAACTTTGGCTAATTGGCGTAAATCACCTTTATTGAAGGTGGTATAGGTCTGGGCAGTTCTAATCGAATTACCAAAAACGGTTGCTATCATTTGATCCCATTGATTAGTCCATTTGTTAACTGTACGCATTCTATCCCCCTGGGTATTAGACAATGTCCAGAACTCCATAGGACGAGGTCTTTTGGTGTCAATTAATAATTCTTCATATAATTTTTCTCTAGAGATTAACGCCTCTTTGTTTCCTACCCTTCCCACTAGTTCAAAATCATGTTCCTCAGACCACTCAATCCTACGCATTGTGGCGAACCACTATTGGATTAAACTTGTATGAATATACGGAAGTTCCCATTGTATGGCTTTAGCCCATCCTAGTCTCTCAAAACACTCTAGTATTTCAAAATTATCAAATTCAGACTCTTTTAGGGAACGCTCTATGAGAAACCTAGGGGGTTTACCATTGTTAGTGTTTGGTGGAATTTCAGGGAACTCCACATTGAGTGGTTTTTTGAAACGAACATTCCTAGGGTCGTGGGTTCTAATCCTAGGTTTTTGGGAAATTCCAGGATGGTTACCGTTTGCATAGAACTGGGTTGACATCTAAAAATAACGCAAATGCAAAGGATTAAAAATGTGAGGTTTTTACGTAAATGATGCATGATTATTTTAAACACCCTTTTTTAATAATAAACAAACTAATCCTAAGTCTCACCAACAATATGAGCCCAATCTAACCCTATCAAATGCATGAACTTTAATAATAAATAATCAATAAAAACGTAACCTTTTACGACAAAAAGTTTATAAACTATATTAAATACGAAAAAATGAATAATTTTTACAAAAGCTTTGCAAAAATAATTTTATATTAATTAAATGAATATTTGAAAATTATTAATAACACTTTTTTCTATAAAAACCATGTAACTCCCAAAAACTCAACCCCTGAATGCATGATGAAACTTTATGAAAGTAGGGTAGAATGAAGTTAAAGGGATTATAGGGAGTATACCTTGCTAGAATTTGAGAAGAACTAACGTCGAATTGAAGATTTAACGTGAAAAAAGATGAATTTTCGAAGGTTTTTAGGCATAGAAATTGAGATCCGCCGTTTCTGTAACTAGAATTAGGGTTTCGGAGTTAAAGGGACAATCACTACCATTTTTATAAGATTTTGAGCGCGTCGGGCCGCAGGGCAAACGCAGGCCTGCGCCCCCCATGCGCCCCGGGCCTCTGGATTCGCGATCTGGGTCGTGCACTGGTCTTGGAACCCTAATTCTTTATTTTTTTCTTTAAATTTTTACAGGTATTCTCCCCAACTTACGCTCTTATTATCGGGTTAAAATAATTCTGCTACGTGCTTAAAATTTTTTGTTTTCTGATGTGGGGTCTTATTATTTAATTTAATCCTAATTTCTAAACACAACCAAGTTCATGACGATGAATCCTCCTCAACTTAATTGGGTACACACAAGTAACACAAATAAGCAAATAAACACACTTAAAAACAATTAAATTCAAATAATCAAAATACTCTGGGTTGCCTCCCAGAAAGCGCTAAGTTTTACGTCTTCAGTCAGACATACTGCTCCTAAACTAATTAATTAACCTTAGGATCTTGTAGCCTAATGAGTTCAGATACTAACATATCATTAGTGGCCCATTGAACATATAATTTAAGTCTATGTCTGTTTACTAATGGCTCACCAGCTTTCAGGTCCTGTATTTCTACCGCACCGTGAGGGTAGGTATTCGTCACAATATATGGACTTGTCCATTTACTTTTTAATTGACAGGGAAATAATCAAAGTCTTGCGTTAAATAACCAAACTTTAATTCCTTTGGTAAATATTTTATTTTAAGCATTCTTTCGTGGAAAACCTTAGTTTCTCTTTCTAAATTCTAGCGCTTTCGTAGGCTTCTCTACAAATTTCTTCCTGTTCATTTAATTCGAATTTCTTATCAACACCGGCATCATGTAAATTAAAATTAGTTTTTTTGATAGCCCATACAACTCGGTGTTCTAATTCCACTGGGAGATGACAAAGCTTACCATATACAAGTCTATATGGGGACATACCGATTGGCGTGTTAAATGTGATTCTGTATGCCCATAAAGCATCCTCTAATATTTGAGACCAATCTTTACGATCACGTCTGAAATTTTTTTCAAGGATTCTCTTGATCTCTCTATTAGAGATCTCGACTTGTCCGCTAGTTTGCGGATGATAAGGTGTTGCTATTCTATGGTTAACTCTATTTGGTTTAAGGAGTTTAGAAAAATGCTGATTATTAAAATGTGACCCTCCGTCACTGATGATAGCCCTTGGAATACCGTGTCGTGCTAAAATATTTCTTTTAACAAATTTGCACACAACCCGGTTATCATTAGTGCATGTAGCTTCTGCTTCCACCCATTTGGAAACATAATCTACTGCCACTATGATGTTCTCATATCCAAATTATTTAGGGAATGGTACCATATAATCAATACCACACACATCAAATACTTCGACAATTAATATCGGGGTCGTACGCATTACATCTCTTTTCACGATGGCACCAGTTTGCTGACATCTTGTGCACCCTTTAACAAACTCGTAGGCATCCTTAAATATTGTGGGCCAGAAAAACCCACACTGCAAAATCCGGTGGCCAGTTTTCTTTGCGCTGAAATGGCCACGGCATGCATGTGCATGGCTGTTTTTAACAATATCTTCTTGTTTCGAGTTAGGGACACATCGTCTTATAATTTGATCTGCTCCTATTTTAAATAGATCAGGCTCATCCAAAATGTATTGCCTTGCTTGAGCATAGAAATATTTTCTCTGCTGTGAGTTCCAGTGCTCTGGCAATCTTCCTGTTACGAAATAGTTAACTAGATTCGCAAACCAGGGAATTTTAGACACAGATAATTATTCTTCATCAGGGAAGGAGTCCCTGATTTGATCAGTTGAGTTTGTTGGGATTAAATGAAGCCTTGATAAATGATCGGCAACAACATTTTTTGTGCCTTTTTGATCTTTAATATCTAAATCAAATTCTTGTAATAGAAGGATCCACCGAATCAATCTAGGCTTGGCATCCTTCTTTGCCAATAAATTTCTTAAAGCATTGTGGTCAGAGTACACAATTACTTTTGCCCCACAAATATATAATCTGAATTTATCTAGGGCAAACACTACAGCTAATAGCTCTTTTTCCATAGTTGTGTAATTGATTTGTGCCTCATTAAAGGTTTTACTTGCGTAGTAAATCACCACTGGCTTTTTCTCAATTCTTTGTCCTAAAACAGCACCAACTGCATAATCACTCGCATCACACATGATCTCCAATAGTTGAGACCAATCTCGAGATTGCAGAATTGGCGCTTCGGTTAATTTTGATTTAACCTCCTCAAATGCTTTCGTACAAGCATCATGAAAATTGCTCTCGATATCTTTTGATAGAAGATTGCATAACGGCCTTGAGATTTCACTGAAATTTTTAATAAATCGCCGACAAAAACCAGCGTGGCCTAAGATGATCTTATTCCTATAACATTGGTAGGGGATGGAAGTGAGGAAATTAATTAAACTTTTGCTTTATCTACCTCCATTCCTCTCTCGGACACAATGTGACCTAAGACTACCCCTTCCTTTACCATAAAATGGTTTTTCTCCCAACTTAACACTAAGTTGGTTTCAGTGCATCTCTTTAGGACTTTTTCTAAATGTCCCAGGCAATCTTCAAATGTTTTATCATATATGGAGAAATCATCCATAAATATTTCAAGAGAACCACCCACCATATCTGAAAAGATATCCATCATACATCGTTGAAATGTGGCGAGGGCATTACATAGTCCAAACGGCATCCTTCGGTAAGCAAAGGTGCCATAGGGACAAGTAAATGTAGTTTTCTCTTGATCCTCTGGATGGATTGGGATTTGATTGTAACTAGAATATCCATCAAGGAAATAGTAAAACATTTGTCCTGCTATTTTTCCACTATTTGATCTATAAATGGTTGCGGAAAATGATCTTTTGAAGTAGCAGTATTGAGTTTTCTGTAAACGATACAAACTCTCCACCCAGTTACAGGGCGAGTAGTTATCTTCTCCCCTTCTTCAGTATTAATGATTGTAATTCCCGATTTCTTGGGCACAGTTGGGGTTGGACTTACCCACTTACTATCATATATAGGATATATAATTCCAGCATCCAACCATTTTAATACTTCCTTCTTAACTACCTTTCTCAAATTAGGATTCAACCTTCTTTGTGCATCCCCAGCTAGTTTAGCTTCTGGATCAGTAATGATCCGGTTCATACACAAAGTGGGACTGATTCCTTTTAAATCAGCTATCGTCCACCCTACTGCTTCTTTATATTTGACTAATACTTACAGTAGAGTTTTTTCTTGCTCTTCAGTCAGATCTGATGAAATTATGACAGGCAACGTGTCATTCTGGCCTAGAAAAGCATATTCAAATGAGATGGCAACTCCTTCAATTCTATAATAGCTGGTTGCTCTATTGAAGGTTTGGCTGCCTTAGGTAAATCAGTAGGTAATTTTTCAGTAATATGGGTCCACGGTGGTTGTTTTGACTCTGGTGTGGATTCCATGACTACTTTTAACTCATCACACTGAATATGATTTAACTTGGCTAGTTCATTCTTAGCAAAGAATAACTCAGTAGCATCTTTGGTGTTCATTAACGAACTATGCTGTTGCAAAAGTTCGTCCACCATGTCTATAAGGTAACATTCTGAATCAATAGTAGAGACACTTGAAGAATTAAATACATTCAGTCTTAATTTCCTATTACCAAAGGCAATATCCACTGCTCCTGTCCTACAATTAATTTGTGCATTAATCATGGCTAAGAAAGGTCTGCCTAGGATAATAGCCGGTTGATTATCTCCTATTGAACTTTCGGTGTCCAATACTAGGAAGTCAATTAAAATTTTCAACTTTTACTATGACATCTGATAAAATACCTCTTGGGCACTTGGTTGACCGATCTGCCAGCTGTAAGATAATATCAGTTGTCTGTAACTAACCTAGATCGTGTTTATCAAACAAGTTTCCAAGTAAAATATTAACACTAGCTCCAAGATCAAGTAGTGCCTTCTTAGTCTGCACATTGCCTATTGTCACTGAAATCAATGGTGATCCAGGATCTTTCAGCTTAGGAGGTAGAGAACTAGAAACTATTGCACTCAACTGTTCAGTTAGATTGATTTGCTTTGGGAGCGAGACCTTATACTTTCTTTTCTAGAGTACAGATATCTTTCAAAAATTTGGCATAAGATGGAACCTGTTGAATGGCCTTTATCAGAGGAATATTGATCTTAACTTGATTGAATAAGTCCCAAAGATCCTCTAGTTGTGGGCCTCTTTTGCCGTATGGAGAAGATTTTGGATTTTCTAAAGCAGCAGGATAAGAGGAGGAATTGAAGTATTCTGACTCTTATCGACCTCCCCAACTTTGGGCGTTGAAATATCTGCTTTAATTGGCTCTTTAAAAGAAACTTTCTTAGGAACCTCCTTCTTCTTTGGATCCTCTTTATCCTCATACACGACTTCAGTGTCGGTATCTTCTTCTACCTCTTTCTCTTTCGGCATCTCTATTTTATTGCCTACCTCTCTTACACTCCTTATTGTGGTTATCTTAGCTACTTCATTAACTTCGTTAATCTCATGTTTCTTATCTTTGTTATGATGATGAGCCTGTGAAGGATTGGGAACAGTATTGCTAGGAAGCTTCCCCTCCTCATGCCTAGTGAGCGACTCAGCTATTTGACCCATCTGGCGAGTTAACATCTCCATGGTCTTAGTACTGATAGCTGATTGTTGTTTCATAAATTTAGCAAACTCTACGAATTGCATAGAAGTCATATTTGTTTCCACTTGGAATTGTGGTTGATCATGATGATTTAACTTATAATATCGCTCATCCATAGCTGCTGAAGTTGAACCATATTGAAATTCTCTCTTTGGTGGTTCATATCTCGGTTTGGATTGATGATCGGTAGGCTGATCATTTTTCCATTGAAAATTGGGATGGTTTCTCCATCCCGATTGTATGTTTCCGAAAATGGATTGTCCCTCTCTCGATGAGCTCTAAATCCGTAAACTTCATTAGAAAATTCCTCAGTGGATTGCACTTAAGGACATGCGTCAGAATGATGCGATGGATCTCCACATGTAACACAACTAATTGATATGCTAGGGTTTGAAAAACTATTCATCAATTGATCCATTTCCTTTCCTAATTCTGAAATATCACTTTTAACCTCACGTTTCCTGGCATTATCTATGCCCATAACTTGAACTCCTATGCTATTTTCAGAAGCAGCTTGGACTTTAAGACCTTTTCCGAGTTGATTAAGCAACTCCCAAGCTTCTAATGGCAGCTATAATCAGAACCAGCTTGGACTTGGACTTTAAGACCTTTACCTAAAAATTTGCCTCCTGTGGCAGCTATAATCATATTACGACTTTCTTGACTCACACCATCAAAGAATGTTTTGACAAGCATCCATTTGGGTACCTGGTGGTGTGGACAAGCTCTCAGTAATTCGTTCATACGATCGAATGCTTCGTTAAATTGTTTGCCCGGTTTTTGTTTAAATCCGGTAATTTCCTTTCTTTTCTAGGTTGTTTTACTAATGGGGTAATATTCATTAAGGAATTCTCGTTTCATTAGATCCCATGTTGTAATGCTATTGGTTGGTAAGGATACGAACCAATTCTTTATTTTGTCTACGTACTATGTCTATTCAAACTACTAACAGCATATAATCCTTGCTCTATACAAACTCGTATCACCTTTTGGAATTTCCTGCCTTCTGATCTCCAGCCTTCGTGAAAGAAAATCGGTTGATCATGAAGCTTTCTCAGGTCGTCCTTGAATAAGTTGATCAGATGTAGTGGATCATATACTTTCAAAATAGTCTTTTCATCTAGATCCTCCATCACTGTTTCAGCCGTCTCATTGTGTACATACCACCACTTCATGGTGCTGAGTACATCCTGTGGCATTGACTTCATCGGCACTTTCTTCAGACATCGGACTGGCTTGTAGACCATTCTAGCCTAAGGCTTTCCAGTGTAGGAATCTATTCTCGACTCATCTTCAATTCTTTTGCCTGACCTCGGCTTTATCCTTTCAAACTTTCCAAACCTCCCCTCCTTTTTGATGATTTTCGCTATAACTTCAGCGTAGGGGTCGTCTCCCAAGTTGATAAGCTCTTTCTAGGCTAGTTCCTTCACTTCTCATTTGGGTAGTAAAAACCTTCAAGGTTCTCCTCAAATACCGAAGCCCGTCTCTTCTTTTAAGCACGAATAGCTGCAGTTCCCTATTAAAGAACCAGCATAGAATCCCTCCTGAGAGATTTCCTGGACTTGGCAGTCTCATTCTTTTCTTTACTGCAAAGTTGAACTTCTTCTCCTCCTTCCTGAACCACAGCCTCATCATTTCTTCTTTTGTTTGCTCCTTTTCAACTATGTCAGACTATGATTCATCCATAGATGCTAAGTTGAGCTCATCAAGATCTATCACATTCTGATCATTGTTTACATACTGTTCGGTGATAGGCTGCTTTGGGATAACTACTTCATCAACATTGTCATCATCATCTTCAACAACTTCATCATCTGACTTCCAGTCCACGACATCTATTGGAATGAATTCTCCTTATTCCAAATCTTCTTGATCAAAACCAAATTCGTCTTCATCATCAAGATCCATTAAGGCTTCAATCATTTCATGTTCAACAATCTTTGAAGCTTCACCTTCACCTCCTTTGCCCATCCTTGACTGACTAGGCTCCCCCTGAATAAGTGCTTGCTGAGCAGTCTTTTGGAAAAGATCTGCTAGCTCACCTTCTCTTTGGGCATCTGGATCATCGCCTTCGTCATCGTCTCTTCTTACTCTCAACTCGTCTTCCTTGCAGCTACTCTCCCCTTTAGCTCGCAGATCTTTAAATAATTTCTCAAGGAGGGTCTTCATTGTCCTCTGCTCAGACTGTTGATCAGCCATAGTTGTCCTTAAGTCGGCATTTTCTTGATCAAGTCGAGCATTATGCTGCTGCAGCTCTTTCACAGCTGTCGAAAGTTGATAAATCTGGACTGTTTGGAAGTCCACTTTTCCTTTTAACTCTGTGAACCGCTGATTGTCTGTGAACGAAGTCGAAGTGGATGGAATGGAGGCGGATGTAGATGGAGTGGCGGTTGAAGTTGATGGAGCAGCTGGTAACACAGTTTGAGGAGCTGAAGCGGATGGAGCTCCCTTCATAAATCTATACCTCCTCGCCCTATGCCTAGGAATGAGAGGAACTTCTTCTACTTCAAATTCAGATTCATCGGTCTCTTGATCAATAAGAGCCGGTCTTTTCGATCTCCTGCTAACCACTAACCGCGATCCATATCTTCCAATGGTTACGTATGGATCCGCAGCCTCAAAATTCGATTCAGAATCAGACTCGGAGGCGACCTCTACTTGACCTTCTACCTCAGTCTGTTCCCTTGTAACTTCTTCGGCAGCCGGGACCTCAGTGTCCATAAATTCAGCGTCAGATGGCTGATATTCATCAATCTGTCGAAAAATATATTGAAAATCAGCTGGAGAGTCTAATACATCCTGAACCAGTTGTTCAGCGATATCCTGCTCCGCCGTTATTCCCTGCGCCCATATTTCTTCTAGAGTTTGCGCCCTTCGATCATATTGGGGCGCCAAACTCGATGAGCCGACAACTTCTGTTGATGGTCCAGCAGTTGTAGTGGCTGGTTGTTGACGAGAGGAGGTTCTGGCAACCGGAGTTCTACTTGTCGGTGCTCTGCGGCGTTGCTTCTGTTGTGGTTGTTGCTGTTGCTGTTGTGGTTGCTGCTGTTGTTGCTGCTGCTGCGAGGCTTCACCAATCCAGTTATCACCCTCCAGGGCAACAAAATCTAGATTTATAACCGCCCCGAACAATGGTACCACTTGGGGCCTGACCTGCTCAGCCCTTCTCGCATTGTGGGTGTTGGGAAATATTCTAAGTAGTTCAAACTGTTAGTTAGATTTCTCAAACTGTTAGAAGACTTTCTTTGTAAGTACAAAGTTCATGCTATTAGTTGAAGAAGTTCGAGCTGCTAGTATAAAAGTTCAAGCTGCCAGAGTAAAATCATTCAAGCTGCTCGGTGATTCAAGCTGCTCAACAGTTTCATAAACAGAAAGTGCTGATATTCAGGAAGAGATATTTACATGAAGATTCCAGCATATCTACTATCAGAGAAGTCAGAGTCCTTCAAGGAAACAAATCAGAGAGCATTATAAATACATAGAATAGGTTTTTCTATTGTAACAAGTATCTGCACGATCAAGTTTGTAATTGCTTTTTGTTTAAGTTTTCATAAGCCTCTAAGGTTGTAAAACCCTAAGAACAATTTGTGTTCTTCGTCTAATCAAACAGATTAGAGGTGATTGTAGTCATTGAGTTCAGCAATACAAGCAACTTTTTCTATTCAATTATATTTATTTGTGTTTGATTCTCAATGTTTTTCCTAAAACAATTAAGTGTTATTCCGCAAACTTCTTAATTGGACTTTGATTCAATACAAGATTATTGGTTTATACTCTGATCAATTCAAACCAGTTAATCTTAGGTAGTAATATTTAGATCCTGACAAGTGGTATCAGAGCCACATGTCGTTCTTTGTTTTCAAATTCAGAAGCTTTCTTTTAAAATTTTTAGATTTTCTGCAATGGAATTTGAAAATAGTAGTAGTGGAACTGGGCAAGGACTCAAAGTGCCTATGCTCAAGCCCATTGAGTTTGAGATGTGGAAACTCAGGATTCAACAGCATATTCAATTCATTGATTATGCCATATGGGAAGCTGTTGAATTTCCTCCTGCAGTTGATCCTGAACTTGATGCTGATGGCAAACCCATCAAAACTCCTCCAAAAACTGAACTTAAAAGAAAGGCTAGAATGAATGAAGTGAAAGATCTTACACTTCTCCAAATAACCTTTCCTAATGCTTATCAACATCAGTTTAAAAAAGTTTTATACTGCTCATTCTCTTGGGATTGCTTTAGAGAAAAGATTTGCTGAGAATGCCAGTACCAAGAGAAATCAAAAGGATCTTTTGAAACAGCAGTATGAGAACTTTTCTGGTGGCAAGAATGAAAACCTTACTCAAATCTTTGACAGGTTCAACAAACTGATAAGTGAATTGGAGAGTGCAAAAGTCAGCCTGGATCAAGATGAAGTAAACAGAAAATTCCTTAGATCTCTTGGTGAAAAGTGGACAGTCTATGCTACTCAATGGAGAACAAAAGATACTCTTGATGAAATAGAGCTGGATGATTAGTACAACAGTCTGAGAGTGTTTGAAACTGAGATTGACACTAAAAAGAAATCTTTTTCTTATAATCATAACACTGCTCTTCTGTCATCTGAAAAATCTAATTGCAGTGATTTCTTTTCAGGTGGTGATGGTAACTCTATTGAAGCTCCCTATGAAGCTTTTGTTGCCAATGATGGATTGTTTGCTCTAAATGCTGAAGATCTAGAACAGATTCATCCAGATGACCTAGAAGAGATGGATCTGAAATGGAAACATGCAATGCTGACCATGAGGGCCAAAAGGTTTCTGAAAAGAACTGGCAGATCCAACTTTCAAGCCAGAGCAGAAGGCAAACCAGCTTTTGATAAGTCAAAAGTTGAGTGTTTTAAATGTCACAAGCTTGGTCACTTTGCCAGAGAATGCAGATCTCAAGGTCAACAGCCATCAAGACCTCAGCAGACTAATCAGGCTTCATCATCACAAGCACTTGTCTCTCAAGAAGACAATGTGTTTGACTGGAGTGATCAGACAAAGGAAGAGTTTCAAAATCAAGCTCTAATGGCAGAAATGTCACTTCCACTGAACTACCATCTGAGGTAATTTCTAAACACTGTTCTCAAACATGCAAAAATATGGTTAAAAATACAGAGATCATAATGAGAGCATGTGTAAAACTCTAGCTAAGATGGAAGAAAGGAGATATGAATACATGCAAGCCATAGAGGATCTTGAAAAACAGATCAATGACTATAAGGATAATGAAATTCAAATGGGACATGATAGAACATATCATGAGTGGGAGAAAAAGGAGCTGAATAAGAAAATAGAATCCCTAAATAAAAAATTAGAAGAGATTGAACAAAAGGTGTTAGAGGCTCATAAGAAACTAGAATCTGTCAATATAGATCTAGGAAACTTCAAATTGGCAAATCAAAAGCTGGAACACCTATTGGAAGTCCAATTTAAAGATAGGGTAAAATCTCAGCTCAATCCCAAAGAAGGTATAGGATACAGAGCCACTCCACCTCCATACAACAACAAATACACATCCAATGAGTGAAGTTGCTGATCGGCTTGTTAATGAACCATTAGATGAGAATATGACCATTGTAGATCCTATCCTTGAAAACAGTCCTGAATCTAAAGAAGATCTGATTCAAAATAGAGACTGTGAGTGCGCAGCAGTTGAGAAAGAACACAAAACAATGAGTGCACCTATAGAAATCCAAATCCCCAATAAGAAAGGAAAGGAGAAGATGAGTGTATGCAATGATGCTCCACAGGTTTCTGTACCTTCTAACTGTAACACTGCATCTTCATCAAATAACAAAAAGGGTAAAAATGTTCCAATCTGCACATGGCAAAAGCATGGTGTCCAAAAGTTTCCCAAACAACAGCAGGTAAGGGGAAATCAAAGGAACAAAAATCAGATATTATCCAATAAAACTGGTTCTCTAATTCAAACGGTCAAAAAATGCTTCCATTGTGGTAGGAAAAATCACTTGGCCAGGGATTGCTTTTATAAACCATCTGTTGCAAAACCGACTGTGATTCATAAAAAGGCAAACTCTCAAAATTCAAAAAACTCAAAGGCCAAACCTCTTACTGCATCAGTTCCAAAGAAAACTGTTGATCACAGGTTCTCAAAAGTAAATAAGAAACAGTCCACACACCAAAAACAAGTTTTAGCTAAACCAAAATTAAATTTTAAACAAATATGGTGTGTTAAAGGTAAAAACTCAGGTGAACCTGTTGATACAAATGTTGAAACTGCCAAGTCTAAAGTTGAGGCTGTTAGTGCAAATTCTCAGGCTGTTAGCATTACAGACTCTGTTCAGACTGCTAGGCTCAAAATTGGGACTGGTAATGGATCATCTGAGACTGGTATTAAAAAGGATGGACAAAACACCTAGATACCTCATGTGATAACTAAGTACTCTCCACAAAATCCACCAGTGGATCTCACTAAGTATAAGAAATCAAAGACAGTGTTTAGTTATGTTAATACACAAGGACAACCCAAAACCAACTTGGTTTGGGTTTACTCCACTACTAACTAAGCTTTTATTTGTGCAGGGCAACCACAGGTCACCTCATAAAACAAGATGGCATTTGGACAGTGGATGCTCTAGGCACATGACAGGCAATTCTGAGTGCTTGTCAAATTTCAAAGGCTTTGAAGGAGGGTTTGTTGCATTTGGAGGAAACTCTAAAGGAGGTAAGGTTACAGGTAAAAGTACTGTTATTGCAGGCAACATGATTTTCAATGATGTTTTGTATGTTGAACAACTTAAGTATAACTTATTGAGTGTGTCTCAAATCTGTGACAAACAAAATATTGTTCTGTTTACAGATTCTGAGTGCATTGTCCTTTCAAAAGATTTTACAATTCCCGAAAATCTTGTTTTACTAAGAACACCAAGAAAGGACAATGTATACTGTTTGGACACAGAACTTTTATCCAAATCAATTACTTTAAGCTGTTTGACATCCAAATCATCATCCAATGAGTCTACTCTTTGGCACAGAAGGATGTGTCACATGAACTTCAAATCCATGAATGTTTTAGTCAAAAAGAACTTGGTAAGAGGTTTACCACAAAAGGAGTTCATATGTGATGATCATTGTGTAGCATGCCTTAAAGCAAGCAACACAAAACTTCTCATAAGGCCAAAGAAGTAAATACAATCTCATCTCCTCTTCATCTGATTCATATGGATCTATTTGGTCCAACATATGTTTTGAGTTTGAATAAAAGGGCTTACTGTTTAGTCATTGTTGATGATTTCACCAGATTTACTTGGGTTTACTTTCTTAGGTCTAAAGATGAAACTGCTGAGCTGGTTAAGTCATTTATTCTTAGGATAGAAAAACCAATCCAACTCAAAAGTTAAGGTGATAAGGTCAGACAATGGAACTGAGTTTAAAAACCATATTCTAAACAGTTTTTGTGAGTCCAAAGGTATTACTAGGCAATATAGTGCACCAAGAACACCACAGCAAAATGGTGTGGCTGAAAGAATGAACAGAACATTAATCGAGGCTGCAAGAACCATGCTAGCTGATTCAAAACTGCCAATGACCTTTTGGGCAGAAGCAGTTAATACAGCCTGTTATGTTCTAAATAGGGTTCAGGTTGTACATTCACAAGGGAAAACTCCATATGAGTTATTCCATAATAGACTACCCTTAATAGCCTTTTGCAAGTCGTTTGGCTGTCCATGTACCATTCTTTACACTAAGACTCACTTAGGGAAGTTTGAAAGTAAGGCTGAAGAAGGTTTCTTTGTAGGATACTCAATTCAAAGCAAAGCCTATAGAGTATACAACAGTGTTTCTAAAACCATTGAAGAAAGTGCTAATGTTGAATTTAATGAAAATACTGTGAATGTCAAAGGCACTGGTCCTGATTGGTTGTTTGATTTAGATTCACTAACAAATTCTATGAGCTTTGTTGAGTATACTGCAGAATCTGATGAAAACAGCATTCAAGCTGTCAACGCGACTTCTCATGCTGGTAGCAGAAATGATCAAGTTGTTGGCACAAAGTTTCAAACTGCTGCAGATTCAAATAAATGGAATGAGTATACAGTTATACCACTTCTGTGTTGTGACCCTCCAGGGGTTCTGAATGCTCAACATGATTCAAATCCATACAATGAAGTGCACATCCCATGTGCTGAGAGAACAGCTCCAACACAAAGGGAAACAGTCTCAGATTCTAGTCAAGCTTTTCCAGAAGCTGAATTATCAACTGGTCCTGATGGAGATGATACAAATCTTGGAACCTCATTCCAGACAGATAGAGAGCCTACACTCCGGGTTCAAAAGTATCATCCCCTCAATCAAATAATGGGTGATCCACGCACACCTGTGCAAACAAGGACAATGGTTCAAAAGGAGACTACTGCTGTTGAACCAACACTTTCTAAATTTAGTCTAGCTGCATTTGAACATGCCTGTTTGATGTCTCAGCTAAAACCTAAAAAGGCATCAGAAGCTTTGAAAGATTCATCTTGGATTGAGGCAATGCAGGAAGAGCTTCTATAATTCAAGATTCAGAATGTATGGACACTAGTTGATCTTCCTAAAGGAAAGAGAGCCATTGGTACAAGATGGGTGTTCAGAAACAAAAAGGATGAGAGAGGGATAGTCATCAAGAACAAAGCAAGACTAGTAGCACAAGGGTACACTCAAGAGGAAGGAATAGACTATGATGATGTCTTTACATTAGTGGCAATAATTGAAGCCATCAGACTGTTCCTAGCTTATCCGAGATTCAAAGGGTTTAAAGTGTATCAAATGGATGTGAAGTCTGCTTTTCTGTATGGCACAATTGAAGAAGAGGTCTATGTATGTCAACCTCCTGGATTTGAGGACTACAAGTATCCAGACAGAGTCTACAAACTAGACAAGGCCCTCTATGGACTCCACCAAGCCCCTAGAGCATGGTATGACACTTTGTCATCATACCTTCTACAGAATGGATTCAAGAAGGGTACTCTGGACAAAACATTATTCACAAAGTCCATCAAATCTAAGATTCTGCTTGTACAGATATACGTTGATGATATTATCTTTGGGTCAACAAATGACAGTCTGTGCAAAGAATTTGAGGATTTGATGCACAAAAAGTTTCAAATGAGTTCAATGGGAGAAATCACCTTCTTTCTAGGATTGCAGGTCAAGCAGAAGCCCACAAGACTCTTCATAAGTCAATCAAAGTATGTTAAAGACATACTGGAAAAGTTTGGGTACAAAGATACCAAAGTTGCAAGTACTCCAATGGATCCTCACAAGCAGCTTCATACAGACAAAGATGGAATAGATTTGGACATTCATCTATACAGATCCCTTATAGGATCTCTTATGTATCTAACAGCTTCTAGACCTGATATTATGTTTTCTGTTTGTGTTTGTGCCAGGTTTCAATGTTATCCAAAGGACTCCCATCTGGTTGCTGTTAAGAGAATCTTTAGATATCTCAAAGGCCAACCACATTTAGGCCTCTGGTATCCTAAAGACTCTCCTCTTGAATTAACAGCCTATTCTGACAGTGACTATGGAGGATGTAACATTGACAGAAAATCTACAATTGGTGGATGTCAATATTTGGGAACAAGATTGGTTTCTTGGTAGTGCAAAAAGCAAACTACTGTCTCCACTTCATCTACTGAAGCAGAATATGTAGCAGCTGCAAGTTGCTGCTCCCAAGTGATGTGGATTCTGAATCAACTGAGAGACTATTGTATGAATTTCCTATCCACTCCCATTTACATTGACAACTCAAGTGCAATTAGCATTGTACAAAATCCAATGAAATTTCCCAAAACCAAGCATATAGACATTAGATTTCATTTTATAAGGGACTGTAATGAGAAGAGATTAATCCAAGTTACCAAAATTCATACTGATGATCAGTTAACTGATCTATTTACAAAACCATTTGATGTAGGAAGATTCACCTTCCTAGTATCAAATATTGGCATGGTTAATATGGATTAATTTGTTTTTCTTTATTCTCTATTATTCCATGAAAATTATACATATGCTTGATTAAGGGGGAGTCACTGTTTCATTAGCAGTTGCTTAATTTTCAACTAACAGCTTGAGTATATTCTCAAGCTGCTAGTTCATTTTCTCGGACTGTTAGTTGTTTCACTTGATCTGTCAAAGTGTGCAGGGTATTCTGGTAATTTCCATAAGTGGGTGCGCGGGTTTAGATATTTTCAAAACCTTTAAAGGTTCCAGTCTCGTTCTATTGTAACTACCAGTTGCAAAATATCTTCCACAACCTCTCTTTGATTCTCTGAGCAATTCCCACGCACATCACTGAAACCCTAATTCATCAATCATCAATGGAGTTTGTCAAGGAACACAACTGCCTACCCTACTCTCTCAAACACCCTGATCTTGAACCATTCCATGACATGATGGACTTCCTTCGAAGTTCCCATATCCATCATGCCCTAAATATCAATCCCACTATTTACATCTCTCATATAGAACAGTTCTGGAAACATGCCTCCCCCAAAACCGTTAATGGAGTCACATCTTTGACATCCAAAATTGATGGCAACACTGTTTGTATCACTGAGGAGATCATACACCAACACTTGCATCTTCAAGATGCCTCAGGTATAACAGACCTATCCCTTACCGCCTTACTAATGGTCTTCATAATATTGGATATAGGGGACCTACTGAATCTTATACTTTCTTTAAATCAAATTTTGCCCCTAAGTGGAAGTATCTTGTACATATTATTCAACAATGTATAAGCCAAAAAAGAACTGGTTGGTCAGAATTTTCATCAAATATAGCCACTGCCTTAGTGTGTTCATCAACGGGCCAACATTTCAATTTTTGTAATATGATTTTTTAGGGTATGCTAAGGCATCATGCCCTAAAACATGGGAAATTTTTGATGTATCCTAGATTTTTGGCTGAAATTATTGCAAGAACTTGCAGTAATTTCAATGTACATAAAAGGATTCATGTTTCCCATAGGCACTCTTTACCTTCAATAAAACGGCTTCTAAAACCAAGTGCCAATGTTTTGTCTGTTGATGTCCCATTGCCTTCTGCAATATTAGGCATCATTCCAAGAAAAAGAGGAGAGGGTCCTGAGCAGGCTCAGCCTAGCATTACTGCTTCACCCCCAGGACCCCAACCTACTCCTCATGATACTCAAATGCCTTCTGTTCCTATTGTTAAACCCACATCCCCAATCATATTATATAAAAGAAAAGAGGTCCAGGAGCTCCTTCCTCCTCAGCCCTCTTACAAGAGCTAAATATCCCTGTGTAGGAGGACACTTCTGCACAGAGTATCCGAAGGGCACCCACTGAGGTCTCTCCCAACCTCAATTTGGAGGTGGACATCTCTACAGAGGTTGTCCATATGGGCTCTGTGGCTGACACTACTGTTGCTTCTGCACAAGTGGCACAAGATAGTGCCAACATCAATAAGACCACACCAATGGCAACAGAAGGTGTGCAAGCACCATCTGGAAGTCCCCATTACCAAGAACAGAGGGGATCCTAAGCTGCAACCTGTTGTAGCAATGTTGGAATACCATCAGTCCATTATTGCTACACAGGGGGCACAAATCATTGCACTCAGACAGACAGAAGCTGCTCAAAATCAGAGAATGGATTATCTTCATAAGGGGTTCACCCTTTGTGGAAATAAGATCATTAAATTAGAGCAACTGATTCGAACCCACTTGGCAAAGGTTGTAGGTCCTCCTGACCAAACCAATGCTTCCAAAAAGGGGGAGAATCAGGAGATCCCTCCATCAGTCCAAGCAGCTCCATCAGTCCAAGCAGCTCCATTAGTCCAAGCAGCTCCAACAGTCCAAGATTCTAGGCTAGCAGTCCCAACAGCTGCTCAAGCTGCTAGTCTAGAAACTCAAGCTGGTCATACAAGAACAACTGGAGTTGTTATAAGAGAAGGAATTCAGGCTCCCATCAGTACAGTCCAAGCTACATCCTCTGCAACCAATGATAAGGGCAAGGGTATTCTAATTGAGTCTCCAAAGCACAAATATTCTTCTAGAGAAGCCCAGATTGCCTATGTGCTGAAATTGCCAGAAAGATAGCAGAAGAACAAGATCAGGCTTTAGACCAGCAAACCCAGGTCCCAATGCAAGATGATGAAACCTTTGGTAATTACATAAGAGGTTTTGTGGTCAAGCAAAATGAAAGGAAGAAGAAAATGCCAACAGGGATTCAAAGGCTGAGCATAGAAAGTTCTTGATCAATTTTGCCTTTTCAGCTTGTATTCCAAAAAAGATGGCTCAGTCCATGAGTACAGAGAGGCTGCAAGACATCCATGACAAAGAGATGGAAAAACGAAAGGTAGCCAAAGTCTCCCAAGAAGTCCAGAGTTAACAAAAATCAAGTAAGTCAGAACCTCCTGTTCAAGCTGCTGCTTCAAATCCTCAATCAGAAGAAATCTCTCAAGCAAAGCTTGATCAAGTAAAGAGGGTGTTGTTTGAGCATCAGCTTCAGAAATTGATGGAAATAGAGAAATCCTTAAACCAACATGACTTCACAAAACCTCTTATTAATTACTGGTATGCTAAGCCAATGGACAACATTGACTTAAGATATCAATTTGTAGTAAGAAGTGAATCTGATCCTGAGGAAGAATATAAGAGCTTAATGCATATAGTCCAAGGGATGACCAGAGATGTGCTCACAAGAATGCATCATGTTGGGTCTGTAACCCAAGTTAGATCCTCTCTTCCACAAGTAAAGCAAGCTATCAAAGATCTGGATAGCATTTTTGATCCTGAGTCAATAAGGAAAGATATAGAAGATGCCAAGGAGATGAAGATTGCACAAGTTGATCGGTTTGTTAAATCAAAGACTTACAGACTCAAATTTGCAAATGGATCCGGTATGTACTTCAATTTTGAATTTTATGATCTTCCAAAGGCTTTGTTACTTCAGATGAGATCAGTGAGAATATATTGTGATTTGAAGGCAATCAATCAGAAACTTGCACAGTTGTAAGTTTTTGGAAAGCCTTGGTTTGTAAATAACAGTTTTGCTTGGTTTTATTTCCTTATTTGTAAAGAACTTAAAGTCTTGTGTAAAGAATTTAAGTTAGGAAAAGATTGTTGGGAAATATTCTAAGCAGTTCAAACTGTTAGTTAGATTTCTCAAACTGTTAGTAGATTTTCTATGTAAGTACAAAGTTCATGCTGTTAGTTGAAGAAGTTCGAGCTGCTAGTATAAAAGTTCCAGCTGCCAGAGTAAAATCATTCAAGCTGCTCAGTGATTCAAGCTGCTCAACAGTTTCATAAACAGAAAGTGGTGATATTCTGGAAGAGATATTTACACGAAGATTCCAGCATATCTACTATCAGAGAAGTCAGAGTCCTTCAAGGAAACAAATCAGAGAGCATTATAAATACATAGAATAGGTTTTTCTATTGTAACAAGTATCTGCACGTTCAAGTTTGTAATTGCTTTTTGTTTAAGTTTTCATAAGCCTCTAAGGTTGTAAAACCCTAAGAACAATTTGTGTTCTTGGTCTAATCAAACAGATTAGAGGTGATTGTAATCATTGAGTTCAGCAATACAACCAACTTTGTCTATTCAATTATATTTATTTGTGTTTGATTCTGAAAGTTTTTCTTAAAACAATTAAGTGTTATTCAGCAAACTTCTTAATTGGACTTTGATTCAATACAAGATTATTGGTTTATACTCTGATCAATTCAAACCTGTTAATCTTAGGTAGTAATATTTAGATCCTGACAGTGGGTCTGGCAGTCAGCAAAAATTCTCTTATCGATCAAAGCCTCGCCACTTTGATCTGGAAGTGGTGGCAAATTTGGCAAAAAGTGACGTATTATCATCATAGCAAAACGAGGGTATATAAAAAATCTTTCCCTGACTGGAGCTGTGATCTGGTGCACAAACTCCTTAAAAACAAATCAGAGAAACTGAATTGCTTGTTGTACACCAAGGCAATTAACGCCGATTGCAGTTTAGACATCATCATTTCAAATCCCGCCTTCTTTAGCACAAAACACACCATTGTTACATGTACAAGATAACCCCATTGCCCAATCAATCCACTCTTCGCATACGACGCTTTCCTGATGTCTTTGGCATACCCCATTCGCAAAAATGCAACTTTCCTGATAGGTAGTGGAAAATCTATCGGCCCTGCTTCTTGGTCTTCAGATCCCAGCTGAAGGATCTGCCTTAACATGTCCGCCGAAAATGCTATTGGCTGTCCACCTACTATTGTGCTTAGTACGGTAGATGTAACTGAGCAATCAACTTGTAGATGCTCCCAGAACTGTCTTACATATGCCAATGTAATTTGAAGATTGTGTGTCAGTGCATACGACACGTGAGATTGGGTCAGAAACTGTATCATCTGACTGTAGGGTTGTGCTTCTGGCTGTTGGAGATCCACTGCCATAACCATATTGTGCTTATAATAGAAAGCACGCTCACCCAAATCTGCACACAAAATCAACAAAACAAATTAGTAATTAAAAATTTTAAAAATGAAATAGGACTTCTTTATTTCGAATTTGCATGACTACGAACATGCATAAGTTCGAAGTTCAGCACATTCGAACTTAGACAGGTTTGAGATCATTTAAAAATCATTTTAATTTAAATAAATTCGAAATATATGTTCAAACTTGACTGACTTCGAACTTGTAGATATTTCCAACAAGTTCGAACTTTCTGACAAGTTCGAACCTGAAGAACAAGTTCGAAGTCAGTCACTTTCAAATGAAAATCCAAGATTTCAACCCCATTTGACTTAATCAATAGTATAATCTACTGTTATTAGGTCCTAATTGAAGTTATTTATGATTTATTTGAACATTTATCCATCAAAACTCGGGATTTCAAACCATCTAGTTTCAACATTCAAAAACATCAAATAAAGTCGATTTTTGCCTCAATAAAGTCCTAAACTACACATACATTGTATAAGGATGGTTACTATACCTAAGTATATGTGTGTGTGCGAGAAATGAAAGCAAAACTTCGAGGAATAGGGGAAATTCAAAATTCGATAAATTCGAAGACAAGTACGATAAATCGCCGGAGTGACAAGTTCGAGAAGAGAAATTCGAGGGTAGGTGTCTTAAATGAAGTACTATTGACCTATTTATACCAACTACCTTCGAACTTACCATAAGTCCGAACTACATGAAAAATTCGAAGTTATGTTCGAATTTATCTGAATTTCGAACTTAAAGTGAAAATTTTGAAAATACTTAAATAAATTTCAACTTTTTCGTGTAACGGAATTTTACAAACTATGCAAAATTTTTACCACCAAGCAACAGATTTTCACGTAATATTTGTTATTCAACCAAAAATGCATCCTAGTAACTTTGACATTTTTCCTACTTAGAATAAAATAAAATAAAATAAAATGAAATGAAATGAACTAAAATAAAACAAAATAAAATAAGAATAAAACTTAAACTACTCAAAAGTACTTTAAAAAATTTACGACCTATAGTAACAGAATAGTTTTGCGAGAAGTCAAAGAAGGTTCAATCAGATAGTGATGTCAAACGTACTTTCAGTATTACACTTTCACACTTAGGTATTTTTGATTCCTTCGATTGTTTGTCGTGATGTACATTCCAAGTTGATTGTCGGTATGATTTTCCCTTTAAACATTTTACACTTTGGAATATCCCTTGGCCTTTTTATTTATCATGAAACTATCTTACGTGTCCCATACTTAGACTTACTTCTATGCTCAAGACAGACACACAATGATTATAACTTTTCGGTATTGAAAAATTTCTTAAAAAGCCAAATGCCGGACACAGTTCTGTATTGACATAAAACAGAGTGTCTTAGTTTGTCTTAGAGTTCCTTTTAAGTTAACAAGACAGCAGTGACAGGTCTGTACTTATGTATAACAAAGTGACTTATCTTGCTAACTTGAGTCAAAACAGAGGTGACAGGTCTATACTTACATACAACAAAGCGACTTGTTTTGACTCCCTCTTCTTTATCAAAAATTTTTCTTTTCTTTTCTTTAAGATGTATTTTGATGTTGCTATACATCCCCCAGAAAATGTGCATACCTCATTTAGAATCATTGTCTGTATGTCTCTAACATAGAAATTAAGACCATTTGGTCATACATCTAAGTTAGTTACACATATGACTTTTTCTTAATTATTTTATTAGTTGTTGGGATTTCCTTTGTGTATTATGCCTACCAACACATCGAGCACGAAAGTGTATATCACTTAGAATTTATGGTGCATTATGTGTGAAAGCTCAACACTTAGAGTTTGTTTAGACTGTGCTAATTTTCATCACTTTGAACCTATGTCCCTAAGACTTAACTCAATTTTCTAATATTCTTTTTTTTTTGAACTTTTTTTTATTGTTTTCTCTCTTTTTTTTGTTTTTCATTTTTAAGATAAGCTAATAAACTAACCTACTAACTTACTATAAAAGGAAATACATTATACTTAAACACTAACTTACTATAAAAAAAAAAGAAAAATATACAAAGATTAAGTTATTCTGAATTACGCATACCATTTAGTTGAACTAACAACTCAAAGTGTGACTTATCAAAAGCTTTAGTGAATAAATCTGCATTATTATCTTGCGTTGACGCTTTTACCAGTTTGATTAAGTTCTTTTCACGTATGAAATGATGTCTTATATCTATATGCTTTGTTTTACTGTGTTTAACTGGATTATTAGTTATAGCAATTGTAGGGATCTTTGACGACTCAGAGGTTCTGACGAACTTGAGAGCAAACAGAGCATCCGGGTGAACGGGGACTTTTGCAGAATTTCAGCGCGATTAGTGCAAAGGGCGATCTCGAACTTGCAAGGATTCGGAGAGTTTTGTTTGGAGAGAATCACGTGTAGGGACGTTCCGTTGTTCGTCTATCACTATGTGTGTCTCCGTGTTTCAGTGTCCGTGGTCTATCCATCAAGCCGCTAACGAGGATTCCGCACTCGTTGGAAGGTGTCGCGTCAAGATTGGATCCGTAGTCAGGCAACCTTACAAGTGATATCAGAGCCAAAAGGGTGTTCGTGGTGTTCTTCGTGTTCACAAGTAGCATCTGCGGTTTCTTGACGTTTTTGGACGGAAAAATCACTTTTTAGATAAGTTTTCGAGTTTTTCAAGCAAGATTACGGGGAAAAGTTCATATTAATAAATCATTTTGGTTGAAATAATAGTTTTTAATCCTAAAAACTTTGATTTAATCTGAAAAGTTGTAAAAATCAAACTTTTGGCCGTTTTTCAAACTTGCGGCGCTCGAAGATAAGGGGTTATTAGGGTTTGTTCGAATTTTGTCTAAAATTCGAATTTGTCAGAAAATACGCTCCTTTCGAAATTATTTTAGGGTTTGATTCGAATTTACCTTAGTTCGAATTTACCCAGGTTCGAATTTACCTATTTTCGAACTTGATTAAACTTCGAAACTGTCATTTATTCGAATTTGTTGATTTCAAACTTAATTTCGAATTTAATTTCAAACAAATTTAAAATAAACCAAATTCGAACTTACACAAGTTCGAAAGGGTTTATTTTCAATTAATTTCAAATTAAATTAATTAAGTTTTAATTCAAAAAGATTAAGAAAAATGACAAGTTTACAAAAGTTTATTGAAATGGACCATGAAGTCGGGAAGGCGAATTCACCACCCAAGCTGATGAAGTTGGAAGACTATTATTGGTGGAAGGATCGGTTCGCCGACTTTGCTCGATTCAACGATATGAGGATGTGGATATGTATCGACGAAGGATATATCCCACCTACAACAGAGGTTGAAGGCCGTCAAAGAGTCTTATCATATCAAATGATGAAGGAGGATGATAAGAAACTATATGAAGCCGAGAACCGAGCATTCTCGAGTATTCGAATGGCATTACCTCAGGAGATCTTGCACACATTTCGAAATCAACGAACAGCGAAAGAGTTGTGGGATGCACTCGAGAAAAGGTGTGAAGGAAATCCGAGGGTTCGGAAAGGTAAAACGGAGATGCTTAAGCAACAGTTCGCTATTTTCAAAGCATTGAAAAGTGAAAAGTTGGATGAGACTATAACAAGATTCTATCATCTGCTGATAGAGCTGTATAAATCACAATGTTGATTATCGAGAGACTGAGAAGATAGAGAGGCTTCTTGATGCTTTACCAGATAATTAGGAGATGTACATAGCGCTTATCAAGCATGATGAAGAAAAATTTGAGACTCTTACTCTAGAAGGAGTGATAGGAACGCTGAGGGCATACAACTTTCAAATACAGAAGAAGGAGACGGAGTATGATCAGATACAAGATCCTGAGATGTACTTTGGTAAATCTAAACTATCTAATTCTAATGTACATAAGTCTGAAGCCACACCATTTTATTCTGGAGAACAAGAAGGCATACCAAGAGAAGCAGACGAATCTTATGATAGGGCCTTTCTGGGTTTTTCAAATCCGGATGATTAGCCACAGGCATCTACTTCAGGATCATCGTCTCAGAGATACACAAAAATGCCAACGAGTGCTAAAACTGCAGAGGAGCAACTGAAGCTTCTAGCATCGTTTGTAGCAGCTTACGGGAATTGTATTCAAGGGAAAATAATTGATCCAGCTCTATGGGAAGAAGATTATGATCAGGTGGATCCGGATGACTTGGAGCAAATGGACCTACAATGGCAATTGGCTATGGTCACACAGAGATTGAATAGGTTCATGTAAAAAACGGGAAGAAATCTAAGTGTGAACAATGTAGGATTCGATAAGTCAAAAGTTAGGTGTTATAACATTTCTACTTTTCTTGATTTATGTGTTTTATGTACTACGTTAAATGATAAATTGAACCTAGTGCTAGAATCACATGCATCTATGACTAATCAAATTCAGTCGTTAAAATCAGATAATGCTAATTTATTAGACATTAAGGAAGATCTTCAGGCCAAACTGAGAAATGATGCTCAAGATTTAATAGTTTTGAATGACAAATTAATTGAACAAAGTGTCAGGAATGAACTAATTTATGAGCATGTAGAGTCACTGACCAAAGAGATCTCTCTTAGAGATATGGAATTAGTTGAGTCTAGGGCTAAGGTTGTTGAGGCAAATAGCAACCATGTACCTACTCCTCAGGATGAGACCAATGATATGGTTAAATCAGACGTAGTCAAGGTAACTGAGTCTTTTAAAGTATCTTCAACTACTCCTCAGGTTAGGCAAACGATACAGGTTGTTCGGTCAAGTTGTAAGCTAAAACTAAAAGAAGAAAAAACTGTAAGTAATGATAACATAGGGGAGTTAAACTAAGCTGTTGATACAAACAATCAGGGCATTAATAAGACACCTAGGTCAAAGAGTGCCTATAAGAAATCTATTGACAAGATGTCTTGCTTTAAGTGTCATGAGAAAGGACATGTTGCTTCAGGTTGTCTCTACAAAAAGTTAGAGTCCTCACTAAACATAGGGAAACAAGAGCAGCAAACCTTAAAAACAATGCCTAGTGATACGAGCTGGAGTAGTTCTCAAATTTCTGAGAAGAACTCAATTGTGATGTCACGTCTAGGTAGTCGACAATCACCGGTGTCTCTCAGACAAAATGACGGACTTAGGAATAATTCACCAAATAGATCCCCTAGTCAATCAATGTCTGGCCTCCAATCCGTTATTAGGAATAATTCACCTAAGAGGAGTCACACTCTAGTTAGGTATAATTATCCTAATAGACATAAGACACCAGGTAGAGCCCAGAACTATCAAACTGAGATGTACTATAACAGAAATTATTCAAGGACTGAGCCGCAAAGACCAATCCAAAGGTCGAGAATGGATGTGAATCACTCAACTCCACAATAGGTTCTCAATCGAAAACCCAAGTCACCTGAAAGGAGAGACGGGTATTTGAAAGAGTTCAAGTTTGTGGATGAGGATGGTATTACCAAGTCAGTCATGGCTTGGGTTCCCCGTGATAACTAACTTTTCTTGTTTAGTGTGCAGGAGTTAACTACGAAACCTATCTACAATCAGTTTTGTGGTTAGTGTTGGCTCTTGACACGGGACATGGGTACAAAGGTCGAAACAGCAGGCATGCTGCTTGAGTCCTTAGACCAAGTTGAGAAGTCTTACGTGAAAAAGGTAAAGTGAGTCAGTTTGAATAACAATGTTGGTAAAAATGATGCAAATCTTTTCACTAAAGCTTTTGATACGTCACGCTTTGAGTTGTTAGTTCAACTGAATGGTACGCATAATCCAAAGTAACTTAACCTTGGTATATTTTCTTTCTTTTTATAGTAAGTCAGTAGTTAAGTAGAATTTATTTCCTTTTATAGTAAGTCAGTAAGTTACTTTATTAGATTATTTATTTTATGAAAAAAAAGAAAAAAAAAGAGAGAAAACCATAAAAAGCTCAAAAAAAGAGAATATTAGAAAAATGAGTTAAGTCTTTGAGACATAGGTTCAAAATGACGAAAATTAGCACAGTCGATACAATCTCTAAGTGTTAAGCTTTCACACATAATGCACCTTAAACACTAAGTGATATACATTTTCTCGTTCGATGTGTTGGTAGACATAATACACAAAGGGAATCTCAAAAGCTAATAAAATATTCAAGAAAAAGTCATATGTGTAACTAATTTCGATGTATGACCAAATGGTCTTAATTTTTATGTTAGAGACATACAGACAATGATTCTAAATGAGGTATGCAAATTTTCGGGGGATGTATAGCCACATCAGATACATCTTAAAGAAAAGAAAAGAAAAGCAAATTTTGATAGTCAGGATAGAGTCAAAACAAGTCACTCTGTTGTACGTAAGTACAGACCTGTGCCTCTGGTTTGACTCGAGTTAGCAAGATAAGTCGCTTTGTTGTACGTCTATACAGACCTGTCACCGCTGTCTTGCTAGCTTTAAATAAACCTTAAGGAAAACTAAGACACTCTGTTGTATGTAAATACAGAACTGTGTCCGACGTTTGCCTTTTAAAGAAAATTTGCAATACCGAAAAGTTATAATCATTGTGTGTATGTCTTGATCATAAAAGTATGTCTAAGTATGAGACACGTAAGGTAGTTTCTTGATAAATAAAAAGGCAAAGGGATATTCCAAAGTGTAACATATTTAAAGGGAAAATAATACCAACAATCGACTTGAAATGTATATCACGACAAACAATCAAAGGAATCAAAAATTCCTAAGTGTGAAAGTGTTATACTGAAAGTGCGTATTGACACCGCTATCTGATTGAACCTTCTTTGACTTTCTCATAAAAATATTCTGTTTAATTTAGGTCGTAAAGTTTTAAAAGTAGTTTAGAGTAGCTTAGGTTTAAATTTTGTTCAATATTTTATTTTATTTTTTATTATTTTATTTTATTTTATTTTAATTTTATTCTATTCTATTTTATTTTATTTTATTTTAAATAGGATAAAGGTCAAAGGTATTATGATGCATTCAAGTTGGAAAAACAAAATTTGTGTGATAATCAGTTGCTAAAAGTGAAGGGTTCCGTGATAAGTTGAAAAGGTTGAAAATTGTTCAAAGTTTTTTAAAACTTACGATAAGTTGAAAAAGTTAAAAAATTGTTCAAAGTTTTTCAAATCTTACGATGTTGTGACTATTTAACGAAGATAACGACTATTTCTCTCGAACATAATTCTAGTGTTTGGTTTACATTCTAAACCATCAAAGAATGTAACTAAGGAGAGTTTCATTGCATTTTTATCGTTAAATAATGGTTTTTAAGGTCCTACTAACATATTATGACTTGTTTCATGCGTTGATTAAGTCTATACAGTGTTAGAATTGGAGTTTTTATAGAATTACAGATTCTTCAACTGACAAAGGCGATTCGTGATCTTCAACATCTTAATACCCAGTTGGATCAGACAGAGACTGATCAGCAGCAGCAGATTGCAAATCTGGAGGCTATACTGGAGGAGTTGTTGAAAGATCGTCCATCTCAGGGGGAGAAATTGTAGACAAGTCAAAGAAGATGGCCTGAACAGTGAGCTGGCAGATCTTTCAAGACAACAATTTGCTCAGCTTGCTGATCCTCAGGGGGAGTCGGTGTTCATAGCCGCAGACAAGGGAAAAGACAAGGATTCAGATACGTCTAAGGTAACTGAAGGTAAGGTCTGATTGGAGCATTGTCAAGGTTGGATGAAGATGAAATGAGGCTCGTCTTCGATGAAGACATAGAACATGAGGATCTTGAGGAACCCCCGGATGAGGAGCAAATCTCCCCTCCCTTTTACTAAACCATGGGGAGCCCCTAGTAGTATTGAGCGTATATTCCTAAAGATATACCTGATTGGAAGTCACTCGATGAAGGTGTTATGAATGAAGATCAAAATGTGATAGACCTAGAGATGCTGAAGTCTGCTGTAAATGATGAATCAGATTCTGAAGTGTGAAGTGATTGATTTAGCTTGGAAGGACCTTATAAATCTAGGAAGACGATTCTTTGCTGAGGTGTTTGCAAAAACTATCACAAGGGAGGGTCGTTCTGCAAGATTTGAGAGGTTAATCTAAGAGTTGGTAGAAGCGTTATGGTTCAAATAAGAATATATCCTCTAACTGGTAGGAAATGGACTAAGTTAGTCTACAAACCGGTGAGGACAGCGAATCTTAAGAGGCAGTCATGGATAACAAAGAAAAAGAGATTTCGGTATTCATAGATTAATGAATATGTACTAGAAGCTATCGTCAAGGGGGAGTCTGTTGATACACCTGATGTGACAGTAGCTGTCTAGTTTCGATATTCATAGTCTTTGAATCTGATAGTCTATTACGATTAATGAACAACAACTAATAGCTATCGTCAAGGGGGAGTCTGTTGAGCATTTATTCCTAAAGATATACCTGATTGGAAGTCACTCGATGAAGGTGTTATGAATGAAGATCAGAATGTGATAGATCTAGAGATGCTGAAGTCTGCTCTAAATGATGAATCAGATTCTGATGTGTGAAGTGATTGATTTAGCTTGGAAGGACCTTACAAATCTAGGAAGACGATTCTTTGCTGAGGTGTTTGCAAAAACTATCAGAAGGGAGGGTCGTTCTGTAAGATTTAAGAGGTTAATCTAAGAGTTGGTAGAAGCACTGTGGTTCAAATAAGAATATATCCTCTGACTGGTAGGAAATGGACTAAGTTAGTCTACAAGCCGGTGAGGACAGCGAATCTTAAGAGGCTGTCATGGATAACAAAGAAGAAAAGGTAATTTCGGTGTTCATAGATTAATGAATATGTACTAGAAGCTATCGTCTAGGGGAATTCTGTTGATACACCCGATGTGACAATAGCTGTCTAGTTTTGATATTCATAGTCTCTGAATCTGATAGTCTATTACGATCAATGAACAATAACTAGAAGCTATCGTCAAGGGGGAGTCTGTTGGTACATCCGGTGTGACGACAGCAATCTAATTCTGTTATTCATATCATGATTGTGTATGATGTTTACATTTGCATAGCAAGTTCTAGACTATCATAACAATTTTAGAATAAGTTCTAGAATAAGTTCTAGAAATAAGTTTTAGAAAAAGTTCTAGAAATAAGTTCAAAGGAACAAGTTCAAAGACAAGTTCAAAGGATAGAGTTTGAACTTAGTGAAGACAATTTCGAGAGGAGCGTCTTCTCGAACTTGTGGCAAGTTCAAAGGGTACAGTTTGAACTTAGTGAAGACAAGTTCGAGAGGAGCGTCTTCTCGAACTTGTCGTCTATATATTGAACTTTTCATTCTGAAATTACGGATCTTTGACGGCTCAGAGGTTCTGACGAACTTGAGAGCAAACAGAGCATCTGGGTGAACGGGGACTTTTGCAGAATTTCTGTGCGATTAGTGCAAAGGGCGATCTCGAACTTGCATGGATTCAGAGAGTTTTTTTGGAGAGAATCACGTGTAGGGATGTTCCATTGTTCCTCTATCACTGTGTGTCTCCGTGTTCAGTGTGCGTGGTCTATCCGTCAAGCTACTAACGAGGATTCTGCACTCATTGGAAGGTGTCGTGTCAAGATTGGATCCGTAGTCAGGCGACCTTACAACATGGAATACCGGATGTATTCCCGCTAAGTCAGTTGGCAATTCAAGACGATAGAATTGATTCCCTATCTTTTCAAAAATTTTGAATGGACCAATGAATCTTGGAGCTATCTTGTTTCACTTTATAAATCGAACCACATTCTTCATTGGGGATACTTTCAGCATCACCCAATCGTTGACTGCAAAACTTGACAGGATCTAAAATATGAATAACCAAGATTAACTGATTTGAAATTTATCAGAGTATAAATCAATAATCTTGCTTTGAATCAAAGTTTAATTAAGATGTTTGCGGAATAACACTTAATTATTTTAACAAAAACTTTCAGAACCAATGAAGCATAAAACATAAGAAGTAATCAAGACTGTTTGTATTGCTGAATTCAATGATTACAATCACCTCTAATCTGTTTTGATTAGACGAAGAACACAGACTGTTCTTAGGGTTTTACAACCTTAGAGGCTTATGAAAACTTAAACAATAAAGCAATTACAGACTCAAAAATACGCAGAAAACTTCTATGAACTTCTATACAATATTCTGTCTATTTATATTGCTTTTTGGACTTGTTTCCTTGAAGGACTATGACTTCTCTAATAGTAGTTATGCTGGAATCTTCGTGTAGATATCTTTCCTGAAAATCAGCACTTTCTGTTTATGAAACTGTTGAGCAGCTTGAATCTCTTGACAGCATGAACTGAGCAGCTTGAGTTGTTTTGCTCTGGCAGCTTGAACTTTTACACTGGCAGCTCGAGTTTCTTCAACTAGCAGCATGAACTTTGTATTTACATGAAAAATCTACTAACAGTCTGAGAAGTCTAACTAACAGCTTGAATGTACTTAAACTATTTCCCAACAATCTCCCCCTAACTTAAATTCTTTACACAAGACTTTAAGTTCTATACAAGAATTGGAAATGAATAAGTAAACTGTTATTTACAAACCAAGGCTTACAAAAACTCACAACTGTGTAAGTTTATGATCTATAGCCTTCAAAAATTCTTTCTTCAACTCTTCTTTGTCACAAGATATTCTAGCTGACTTAATTTTCAGTAGCATATCTTTTGAAAAATTATAAAACTCAAAATTGAAGAAGATACCAGTCCCATCTGTGAATTTGATTCTGAATGTCTTTGACTTGACAAACAGATCAATCTGCTTGATCTTTTTCCCTTTCTTTTCAGCATCTTCTATCTCTTGTCTTGCAAAATCAGGATCAACCACTGTACTTAGATCTTTAATGAGCTGCTTGACCTGTGGAAGAGCAGACCTTACTTGTTTAACTGACCCTATATGGTACATCTTTATTAATTCTTCTCTGGTCAGCTTCTGTACTATCTGCCAAAAAGTATCATACTCCTCTTCAGGTCCAGACTCTCTTCTGATCACAAACTTTATTCTTAAGTCACGGTCATCCAGTGACTTAGCAAACCAGTAGTTGATTTGAGGCTTTGTAAAATCATGCTGATCAATCAGCCTTTCTATCTCCATAGCCTTTTGTAAATGTTTATCAAAGATAATCCTTTTAACTGATGATGGAATAGAGATAACTGTTTGATCAGAGGGAGCAGGTGCACTGGCACCAGCTTCAGCTTGGACTGATTGGGTTGATGGTTGGACTTCTTGGGATGGTTGAGCTTCTGGAGAGACTTTTGTTCTCTGTCTTTTGTCCATCTCCTTATCATGAATCTCCTGCAGCCTTTCAGTAGCCATGGACTGAGCCATTTTCTTCGGAATACCAGCTGCAAAGGCAAAATTGATAAGAAATCTTCTATGCTCAGCCTTGGAGTGCCCTGTTGGCATCTTTCTCTTCCTTGCTCCTTGCTTAACCACAAACCCCTTTAAGTAATCACCTAAAGTTTCATCATCATCCATAGGGGTTTGGGCTTGCTGCTCTAATTCTTTGTCTTGTTCTTCTGCTATTTTTCTGGCAACTTCAGCATCAAAGGCAATTTGGGCTTCTTTTGAAGAAAATTTATGCTTTGGAGACTCTATGAGAATGTCCTTGCCTTTGTCTTTTGTAGCAGATGTTGTAGCTTGGACTGTGCTTGTCGGAGCTTGAATTCCTTCTCTGATCACAACTCCAGTGACTTTTGAAGGAGCAGCTTGAGTTTCTAGGCTAACAGCTTGAGAAGCTGTTGGGACTGCTAGCCTAGAAACTGGGACTGTTGGTGCTGCTTGGACTGTTGTTGGGACCTCCTGATTCTCCCCCTTTTTGGAAGCATTGGTTTGGTCAGAAGGACCTACAACCTTTGCCCCTTGGGTTTGAATCATCTGCTTTAATTTCACAATTTTATTTCCACAGAGAGTGAAGCCTCTGTGAAGATAATCCATTCTCTTATTCTGAGCAGCTTCTGCCTGCTTGAGAGCAAAAATTTGGGCTCCCTGTGCAGCAATGATGGACATTTGATAGTCCAACATGGCTACAACAGGTTTGAGCCTGGGATCCGTTAAAAGCATTTGTTGCAGACTAGCCTCAAGATCAGAGAACACCTGAGGTGCTTGTGATCTATCACTGACATTGAAACCAGAAGTAGAAACTTCTGGGCCCCTCTTTTCTTGGTTCTGGGGACTTCCAGCTTGTGTTTGCACACTTGCTGTTGCCATGGGCGTGGTCTTAGCTATGTTGGCACTGTCCTGTGCCTCTTTTGCAGAGACATCAGTAGTGCCAGCCACAGAACCCATATGAATCATCTCTGAAGAGATGTTCACCTCCTGAGAGAGGATGGGAGTGTCCTCAACTGGTTCCCTTTGGATATGCTATGCAGGAGTATCCTCCTGCACAGGGATATATGGCTCTTGCTGATGGGAGGAGGAGGAAGGAGCTCCTGGTCCCCTTTTTCTTTTGTATAGGTATCTGAGTGGGCGTGTTGGCTGTACAAAAGGATCAGAGGGAATATTTGTATCATGAGGAGTGGGTTGGGGTCTTGGGGTTGTAGCAGTAATGTTGGGTTGAGCCTGCTCAAGACCCTCTCCTCTGTTTCCTGAAATGATGTTCATCATTGCAGAGGGCAATGGAACATCTACACTGACAAAATTGGCACTTGGCTTTATCAGCCTTTTGATTGAAGACAATGAGTGCCTATGGGAAACATGTATCCGTTTATGTAAATGTGGAGTGGTGCAGGTGTGTTCAATTATTTCTGCCAAAAACCTAGGATACATCAAAAATTTCCCATTCTTTAGGGAATGATGCCTTAACATCCCCTGAAAAATCATGTTTGAAAAATTGAACTGTTGGCCAGTAGAAAAACACACTAAGGCAGTGGCAATATCTGAAGAAAACTCAGACCAACCAGTTCTTTTGGGGCTTAAACATTGCTGAATAATGTGCACAAGGTATTTCCATTTAGGAGAAAAATGTGCCTTAAGAAAAGTAAAAGAATCAGCAGGGCCACTATAACCAATGTTTTGAAGACGAAAATGTAAAGCTTGAAGGGATAGGTCGGTTATACCTGAGGCATCTTGAAGATGCAAGTGACGTCTGATGGATTCCTCAGTGATATGGATAGTAGTTCCGTCAATCTTGGAAAGGAGGGTAGGCACTCCATTGATGGTTTGAGCAGATGTATGGTTCCAAAACTGTTCTATATGGGAGATGTATATAGTAGGGTTTATGGTTAGGGCATAATGAATATGGGAGTGCCTGAGGAAATCCATCATTGTATGAAACAGTTGAAGTTCAGAGTGTTTTAGGGTGTATGGGAGGCAGTTATGCTCTTTTACGAACTCCATGGATGAACAAACGATGGTTGTAGGGTTTGAAAGAAGAATGTGTGATTCGTTCAGAGAGAAAGTAGAAGGCCGTGGAAGAAGAATATGTAACTGGTAGTTACAACTGAACGAAACTGGGACCTTTAAAGGTTTCGAAAAGGTTGGGTCCCGCGCACACATTTGAAAAATTACCCAAATACCCTGCACACTTTGACAGATCAAGTGAAAATAACTAGCAGTCCGAGAAAATGAACTAGCAGCATGAGAAAATACTCATGCTGTTAGTGTAAAACTGTGCAACTTTTCAATGTAACAGTGTCTCCCCCTTAAATTAGCATACTGAGTCGATAATAATGAAATCCAATTAATCCATGTTTACCATACCAATATTTGATATTAAGAAAGTGAACCTTCCCACATCAAAAGGTTTTGTAAATAGATCAGCTAGCTGATCATCTGTATGTATTTTGGTAACTTGGATTAACTTCTTTTCATTACAATCTCTGATGAAGTGAAACCTGATTTCTATATGCTTGGTTTTTGGGAATTTCACTGGGTTTTGCACAATGCTAATTGCACTTGAATTGTCAATATAAATAGGAGTGGATAAGAAATTCATACCATAGTCTCTTAGCTGATTTTGAATCCACATTACCTGGGAGCAGCAGCTTGCAGCTGCTACGTATTCTGCTTCAGTGGATGATGTGGAGACAGTTGTTTGCTTTTTGCATTGCCAAGAGACCAGTCTTGCTCCTAAGTATTGACATCCACCAGTTGTGGATTTTCTGTCAATGTTGCATCCACCATAGTCACTGTCAGAATAAGCAGTTAGTTCAAAAGGAGAGTCTTTAGGATACCATAGGCCTAAATGTGGTTGGCCTTTAAGGTATCTGAAGATTCTCTTAACAGCAACCAAGTGAGAATCCTTTGGAGAGCATTGAAACCTAGCACACACACAGACAGCAAACATTATATCAGGTCTAGAAGATGTTAGATACATGAGAGATCCTATAAGGGATCTGTATAGATGAATGTCCACATCTATGCCATCTTTGTCTGTATGGAGCTGTTTATGAGGATCCATTGGAGTGCTTGCAACCTTTGTGTCTTGATAGCCAAACTTTTCCAGTATGTCTTTGACATACTTTGATTGACTTATGAATAGACCAGTAGGCTTCTGTTTAACCTGCAACCCTAGAAAGTATGTGAGTTCCCCCATTGAACTCATTTGAAACTTTTTGTGCATTAGGGCCTCAAATTCTTTGCACAAACTGTCATTAGTTGAGCCAAAGATGATGTCATCAACATAGATTTGGACAAGTAGAATCTCAGCTTTGATGGTCTTAGTGAAGAGTGTTTTGTCTAGAGTGCCTCTCTTGAATCCATTCTGTAGAAGATATGATGACAGTGTGTCATACCATGCTCTGGGTGCTTGGTGAAGACCATAGAGAGCTTTGTCTAGCTTGTACACCCTGTCTGGATACTTGTAGTCTTCAAAACCAGGAGGTTGACACACATACACTTCCTCTTCAATTGTCCCATACAAGAAAGCAGACTTAACATCCATTTGATACACTTTAAAGCCTTTGAAACTTGCATATGCTAGAAATAGTCTGATGGCTTCAATTCTTGCTACTGGAGCAAAGACATCATCATAATCTATTCCTTCTTCTTGAGTGTACCCTTGTGCTACTAGCCTTGCTTTGTTTCTGATGACTATCCCTCGCTCATCCTTCTTGTTTCTGAACACCCATCTTGTACCTATTGCTCTCTTACCTTTAGGAAGATCCACCAGAGTCCATACATTCTGAATTTTGAACTGTAAAAGCTCTTCTTGCATAGCTTCAATCCAGGATGAATCTTTTAATGCTTTTGATGCCTTTTTAGGTTCCAATTGAGACATGAAACAGGCATGTTCAAAAGCAGCTAGACTGAATTCAGTAGCTGCTTGTTCAGCAGCAGCAGTCTCATTGTGGACCATCTTCCTTGTTTGAACAGGAGTGCTTGGATCACCTAGTATTTGATTGAGAGGGTGATACTTGTGAACTCTTAGTGTGGGCTCTCTCTCTGTTTGAAAGGAAGTTCCAAGGTTTGTATCATCTCCATCAGAACCAGTGAGTGGTTCAGTTTCTGAAACAGCTTGACTTGAATCTGGGACTGTTTCCTGTTGTGTTGGAGCTGTGCTGCCAGGGCTTGAGAATGGCACTTCAGTGTCTGGATTTGCATCTTTCAGGACCCCTGGAGGATCACAAGACAGAAGTGGTAGAGTGGTGAAATCATCCCAACTTATTGAATCTGCAGCAGTCTGAGACTTTGTGCCAACAGCATGAGAAATTGTATTGGCAGCATGAGAATTTGTGTTAGCAGCTTCAACCCTGTATGCATCAGCTTCTGCAGTATACTCAACAAAGCTCAGAGAATTTGTTAGTGAATCTAAATCAAACAACCAATCAGGACCAGTGCCTTTGATATTAGCAGTATTTTCATTAAATTCAACATTGGCACTTTATTCAATTGTTTTAGACACACTTTTGTATACTCTATAGGCTTTGCTTTGAGTTGAGTATCCTACAAAGAATCCTTCTTCAGCCTTACTCTCAAACTTCCCTAAGTGAGTCTTAGTGTGAAGAATAGTACATGGGCATCCAAAAGGCTTGAAGAAAGCTATTAGGGGACTTCTGTTATGGAATAACTCATAGGGAGTTTTTCCTTGAGATTGGACAACTTGAACCCTATTTAGAACATAACAGGTTGTATTAACAGCTTCTGCCCAGAAAGTCATTGGCAGATTTGAATCAGCTAGCATTGTTCTAGCAGCCTCAATTAATGTTCTATTCTTTCTTTCAGCTACACCATTTTGCTGTGGTGTTCTTGGTGCACTATATTGTCTAGCAATGCCTTTGGACTCACAGAAACTGTTTAGAATTTGATTTTTAAATTCAGTTCCATTGTCTGATCTTATCACCTTAACTTTGGAATTGGATTGGTTTTCTATCTTAAGAATAAAAGACTTAACTAGCTCAGCAGTTTCATCTTTGGACCTAAGAAAGTAAACCCAAGTAAATCTGGTGAAATCATCAACAATGACTAAACAGTATGCCCTTTTATTCAAACTCAAAACAGATGTTGGACCAAATAGATCCATATGTAACAACTGAAGAACAGATGAGATTGAATTTACTTCTTTGGCCTTATGAGAAGTTTTGTGTTGCTTACCTTTAAGACATGCTACACAATGATCATCACAAATGAACTCCTTTTGTGGTAATCCTCTTACCAGATTCTTTTTAACTAAATCATTCATGGACTTGAAGTTCATGTGACACATCCTTCTATGCCAAAGAGCAGACTCATTTGATGATGCTTTGGATATTAAACAGCTTAAAGTATTTGATTTAGTCAAGAGAGCTGTGTCCAGGCAGTAAACATTGTCCTTTCTTGGTGTTCTAAGTAAAACAAGATTTTCAGGAATTTTGAAATCCTTTGAAAGAACAATGCACTCAGAATCTGTGAACAGAACAATGTTTTGTTTGTCACAGATTTGAGAGACACTCAATAGATTGTACTTAAGCTGTTCAACATACAGAACATCATGGAATGTCATGTTGCCTGCATTAACAGTACCTTTACCTGTAACCTTACCTCCTTTTGAGTTGCCTCCAAATGCAACAAAACCTCCATCAAAACCTTTGAAATTTGACAAGCATTCAGAATTGCCTGTCATGTGCCTAGAGCATCCACTGTCCAGATGCCATCTTGTTCTATGAGGAGACCTGTGGTTGCCCTGCACAAATAACAGCTTAGTTAGTAGTGGAGTAAACCCAAACCAAATTGGTTTTGGGTTGGCCTTGTACATTGACATAACTAAAAACTGTTTTTGACTTCTTATATTTGGTGAGATCTACTGATGGAGTCTTTGGAGAGTATTTAGTGATAATATGAGGTATCCAACTATTTTGATCATCTTTTCTTCTGACAGTCTCAGATGATTCACTAGCAGCTCCAGTTTGATGCCCAGCAGCTTGAGCTGTGTTTGTAGTGCTAAAAGTTTCAGTTTTTGCACTAACAGCATCAGATTTTGACTTAGCAATCTGATCTTTTGCATTAGCAGTTTGAGCAACAGATTTGTCCTTGACACACCATATTTGTTTAAAACTTGATTTAGGCTTTGCCAAAACTTGTTTTTGATGTGTGGACTGTTTTTTATTAACTTTTGAGAATCTGTGATCAACAGTTTTCTTTGGAGCTGCTGTGGAAGGTTTCACTTTTGAGTGCTTTGCCTGTTTAGGATTTGATTTTGTGTGATGCACAGTCTGTTTTGCAACAGCTGGTTTGTAAAAACAATCCTTGGCTAAGTGATTCTTCCTTCCACAGTGAAAGCATCTTTTGACAGTTTGAATTGGAACACCAGACTTTTCTGTCAATTTCTGGTTCTTGTTTCTCTGGTTTCCTCTTACCTGCTGTTGTTTAGGAAACTTTTGAACACCATGCTTTTGGCATGTGCAGATAGAAACAGTTTTACCTCTTTTAGTACCTTTTGATGAAGATGCAGTGTTACAGTTAAAATGTACAGAAACTTGTGGAGTAGCATTGCATACACTCATCTTCTCTATTCCTTTCTTACTGGGAACTTGGACTTCTATGGGTGCACTCTTTGTGTCACAGTCTCTATTTTGACTCTTATCTTCTTTTAATTCAGGACTGTTATCGAGGATAGGATCTACAATAGTCATAGACTCATCTAGTGGTTCATTGACAAGTCTATCAGCAACTTCACTCATTGGATGAATGTACTTGTTATTATATGGAGGTGGAGTAGCTCTGTATCCTATTCCTTCTTTGGGATTGACCTGAGATTTGACTCTATCTTTGAATTGAACTTCCATTAGGTGTTCTAGCTTTTGATTTGCTAACTTGAAGTTACCTAGATCTATGTTAACAGATTCCAGTTTCTCATTAGCCTCTAACACCTTCTGTTCAGTTTCTTCTACCTTTTTATTCAGAGATTCTATTTTCTTATTGAGTTCCTTTTTCTCCCATTCATGATAGTTTCTATCATACCCCATTTGAATCTCATTATCCTTATAATCATTGATCTGTTTTTCCAGATCTTCTATGGCTTGCATATATTCATATCTCCTTTCTTCCATCTTAGCTAGAGTTTTGCACATGCTCTCATTATGATCTCTGTACTTTTTAACCATATTTTTGCATGATTGAGAGCAGAGTTTAGAATTTACCTCAGATGGTAGTTCAGTGGAGGAGACATTTGATGTTTCTGCCATAAGTGCTTGATTTTGGAATTCTTCCTCTGTCTGATCACTCCATTCAAACACATTGTCTTCTTGAGAGACAAGTGCTGTTGATGAGGAAGCTTGGATGGGCTGTGAAGTCCTTGATGGCTGTTGACCTTGAGATCTACATTCTCTGGCAAAGTGACCAAGCTTATGGCATTTATAGCATTCCACTTTTGATTTATCAAAAGATGGTTTGCCTTCTGTTTTGGCTTGAAAGTTGGTCCTACCAGTTCTTTTCAGAAATCTTTTGGCTCTCATGGTCAGCATTGCATGTTGCCACTTTAAATCCATCTCTTCAAGATCATCTGGATGAATTTGTTCCAAGTCTTCAACATTTAGAGCAAATAATCCATCATTGGCAACAAAAGCTTCATAATGAGTTTCAGCAGAATTGCCATCACCACCTGAAAAAGAATCACAGTTATTAGATTTTTCAGAAGACAGAAGAGCAGTGTTGTGATTATAAGAAAAGGATTTCTTTTTAGCATCAATCTCAGTCTCAAACACTCTTAAACTGTTATACAGATCATCCAATTCTATCTCATCAAGTGTGTCTTTTGTTCTCCACTGTGCAGCATAGACTGTCCATTCTTCTCCAAGAGATCTGAGAAACTTTCTGTTGACTTCATCTTGATCCAGATTGACCTTTGCACTTTCCAGTTCACTTATCAGTTTGTTAAACCTGTCAAAGATTTGAGTGAGGTTTTCATTTTTGCCACCAGAAAAGTTTTCATACTGCTGTTTCAAGAGGTCTTTTTGATTTCTCTTGGTACTTGCATTACCAGCAAACCTCTTCTCTAAGGCATTCCAAAGAGAGTGAGCAGTATAAAACTTTTTGAACTGATGTTGATAAGCATTAGGAATGGCTATTTGTAATAGTGTGAGTGCTTTCACTTCATTCATTCTAGCCTTCCTTTCAAGTTCAGTTTTTGGAGGAGTTTTGACTGGTTTTCTCTCAGCATCAAGTTCTGGTTCAACTACAGGAGGGAATTCAACAGCTTCCCATATGGCATAATCAATGAATTGAATATGCTGTTGAATCCTGAGTTTCCACATCTCAAACTCAGTGGGCTTGAGCCTAGGCACTTTGAGTCCTTTCCCAGATCCACTGCTGCTATTTTCAAATTCCATTGTAAAAGATTAAAAATTTTGAAGAAAGTTTTCGACTTTGAAAAACAAAGAACGACATGTCTCTGATACCACTTGACAGGATCTAAAATATGAATAACCAAGATTAACTGATTTGAAATTTATCAGAGTATAAATCAATAATCTTGCTTTGAATCAAAGTTTAATTAAGAAGTTTGCGGAATAACACTTAATTATTTTAACAAAAACTTTCAGAACCAATGAAGCATAAAACATAAGAAGTAATCAAGACTGTTTGTATTGCTGAATTCAATGATTACAATCACCTCTAATCTGTTTTGATTAGACGAAGAACACAGACTGTTCTTAGGGTTTTACAACCTTAAAGGCTTATGAAAACTTAAACAATAAAGCAATTACAGACTCAAAAATACGCAGAAAACTTCTATGAACTTCTATACAATATTCTGTCTTATTTATATTGCTTTTTGGACTTGTTTCCTTGAAGGACTATGACTTCTCTGATAGTAGAGATGCTGGAATCTTCGTGTAGATATCTTTCTTGAAAATAACCACTTTCTGTTTATGAAACTGTTGAGCAGCTTGAATCTCTTGACAGCATGAACTGAGCAGCTTGAGTTGTTTTGCTCTGGCAGCTTGAACTTTTACACTGGCAGCTCGAGTTTCTTCAACTAGCAGCATGAACTTTGTATTTACATGAAAAATCTACTAACAGTCTGAGAAGTCTAACTAACAGCTTGAATGTACTTAAACTATTTCCCAACAATCTCCCCCTAACTTAAATTCTTTACACAAGACTTTAAGTTCTATACAAGAATTGGAAATGAATAAGTAAACTGTTATCTACAAACCAAGGCTTACAAAAACTCACAACTGTGTAAGTTTATGATCTATAGCCTTCAAAAATTCTTTCTTCAACTCTTCTTTGTCACAAGATATTCTAGCTGACTTAATTTTCAGTAGCATATCTTTTGAAAAATTATAAAACTCAAAATTGAAGAAGATACTAGTCCCATCTGTGAATTTGATTCTGAATGTCTTTGACTTGACAAACAGATCAATCTGCTTGATCTTTTTCCCTTTCTTTTCAGCATCTTCTATCTCTTGTCTTGCAAAATCAGGATCAACCACTGTACTTAGATCTTTAATGAGCTGCTTGACCTGTGGAAGAGCAGACCTTACTTGTTTAACTGACCCTATATGGTACATCTTTATTAATTCTTCTCTGGTCAGCTTCTGTACTATCTGCCAAAAAGTATCATACTCCTCTTCAGGTCCAGACTCTCTTCTGATCACAAACTTTATTCTTAAGTCACGGTCATCCAGTGACTTAGCAAACCAGTAGTTGATTTGAGGCTTTGTAAAATCATGCTGATCAATCAGCCTTTCTATCTCCATAGCCTTTTGTAAATGTTGCTCAAAGATAATCCTTTTAACTGATGATGGAATAGAGATAACTGCTTGATCAGAGGGAGCAGGTGCACTGGCACCAGCTTCAGCTTGGACTGATTGGGTTGATGGTTGGACTTCTTGGGATGGTTGAGCTTCTGGAGAGACTTTTGTTCTCTGTCTTTTGTCCATCTCCTTATCATGAATCTCCTGCAGCCTTTCAGTAGCCATGGACTGAGCCATTTTCTTCGGAATACCAGCTGCAAAGGCAAAATTGATAAGAAATCTTCTATGCTCAGCCTTGGAGTGCCCTGTTGGCATCTTTCTCTTCCTTGCTCCTTGCTTAACCACAAACCCCTTTAAGTAATCACCTAAAGTTTCATCATCATCCATAGGGGTTTGGGCTTGCTGCTCTAATTCTTTGTCTTGTTCTTCTGCTATTTTTCTGGCAACTTCAGCATCAAAGGCAATTTGGGCTTCTTTTGAAGAAAATTTATGCTTTGGAGACTCTATGAGAATGTCCTTGCCTTTGTCTTTTGTAGCAGATGTTGTAGCTTGGACTGTGCTTGTCGGAGCTTGAATTCCTTCTCTGATCACAACTCCAGTGACTTTTGAAGGAGCAGCTTGAGTTTCTAGGCTAACAGCTTGAGAAGCTGTTAGGACTGCTAGCCTAGAAACTGGGACTGTTGGTGCTGCTTGGACTGTTGTTGGGACCTCCTGATTCTCCCCCTTTTTGGAAGCATTGGTTTGGTCAGAAGGACCTATAACCTTTGCCCCTTGGGTTTGAATCATCTGCTCTAATTTCACAATTTTATTTCCACAGAGAGTGAAGCCTCTGTGAAGATAATCCATTATCTTATTCTGAGCAGCTTCTGCCTGCTTGAGAGCAAAAATTTGGGCTCCCTGTGCAGCAATGATGGACATTTGATAGTCCAACATGGCTACAACAGGTTTGAGCCTGGGATCCGTTAAAAGCATTTGTTGCAGACTAGCCTCAAGATCAGAGAACACCTGAGGTGCTTGTGATCTATCACTGACATTGAAACCAGAAGTAGAAACTTCTGGGCCCCTCTTTTCTTGGTTCTGGGGACTTCCAGCTTGTGTTTGCACACTTGCTGTTGCCATGGGCGTGGTCTTAGCTATGTTGGCACTGTCCTGTGCCTCTTTTGCAGAGACATCAGTAGTGCCAGCCACAGAACCCATATGAATCATCTCTGAAGAGATGTTCACCTCCTGAGAGAGGATGGGAGTGTCCTCAACTGGTTCCCTTTGGATATGCTGTGCAGGAGTATCCTCCTGCACAGGGATATATGGCTCTTGCTGATGGGAGGAGGAGGAAGGAGCTCCTGGTCCCCTTTTTCTTTTGTATAGGTATCTGAGTGGGCGTGTTGGCTGTACAAAAGGATCAGAGGGAATATTTGTATCATGAGGAGTGGGTTGGGGTCTTGGGGTTGTAGCAGTAATGTTAGGCTGAGCCTGCTCAAGACCCTCTCCTCTGTTTCCTGAAATGATGTTCATCATTGCAGAGGGCAATGGAACATCTACACTGACAAAATTGGCACTTGGCTTTATCAGCCTTTTGATTGAAGACAATGAGTGCCTATGGGAAACATGTATCCGTTTATGTAAATGTGGAGTGGTGCAGGTGTGTGCAATTATTTCTGCCAAAAACCTAGGATACATAAAAAATTTCCCATTCTTTAGGGAATGATGCCTTAACATCCCCTGAAAAATCATGTTTGAAAAATTGAACTGTTGGCCAGTAGAAAAACACACTAAGGCAGTGGCAATATCTGAAGAAAACTCAGACCAACCAGTTCTTTTGGGGCTTAAACATTGCTGAATAATGTGCACAAGGTATTTCCATTTAGGAGAAAAATGTGCCTTAAGAAAAGTAAAAGAATCAGCAGGGCCCCTATAACCAATGTTTTGAAGACGAAAATGTAAAGCTTGAAGGGATAGGTCGGTTACAACTGAGGCATCTTGAAGATGCAAGTGACGTCTGATGGATTCCTCAGTGATATGGATAGTAGTTTCGTCAATCTTGGAAAGGAGGGTAGGCACTCCATTGATGGTTTGAACAGATGTATGGTTCCAAAACTGTTCTATATGGGAGATGTATATAGTAGGGTTTATGGTTAGGGCATAATGAATATGGGAGTGCCTGAGGAAATCCATCATTGTATGAAACGGTTGAAGTTCAGAGTGTTTTAGGGTGTATGGGAGGCAGTTATGCTCTTTTACGAACTCCATGGATGAACAAACGATGGTTGTAGGGTTTGAAAGAAGAATGTGTGATTCGTTCAGAGAGAAAGTAGAAGGCCGTGGAAGAAGAATATGTAACTGGTAGTTACAACTGAACGAAACTGGGACCTTTAAAGGTTTCGAAAAGGTTGGGTCCCGCGCACACATTTGAAAAATTACCCAAATACCCTGCACACTTTGACAGATCAAGTGAAAATAACTAGCAGTCCGAGAAAATGAACTAGCAGCATGAGAAAATACTCATGCTGTTAGTGTAAAATTGTGCAACTTTTCAATGTAACAGTGTCTCCCCCTTAAATTAGCATACTGAGTCGATAATAATGAAATCCAATTAATCCATGTTTACCATACCAATATTTGATATTAAGAAAGTGAACCTTCCCACATCAAAAGGTTTTGTAAATAGATCAGCTAGCTGATCATCTGTATGTATTTTGGTAACTTGGATTAATTTCTTTTCATTACAATCTCTGATGAAGTGAAACCTGATTTCTATATGCTTGGTTTTTGGGAATTTCACTGGGTTTTGCACAATGCTAATTGCACTTGAATTGTCAATATAAATAGGAGTGGATAAGAAATTCATACCATAGTCTCTTAGCTGATTTTGAATCCACATTACCTGGGAGCAGCAGCTTGCAGCTGCTACGTATTCTGCTTCAGTGGATGATGTGGAGACAGTTGTTTGCTTTTTGCATTGCCAAGAGACCAGTCTTGCTCCTAAGTATTGACATCCACCAGTTGTGGATTTTCTGTCAATGTTGCATCCACCATAGTCACTGTCAGAATAAGCAGTTAGTTCAAAAGGAGAGTCTTTAGGATACCATAGGCCTAAATGTGGTTGGCCTTTAAGGTATCTGAAGATTCTCTTAACAGCAACCAAGTGAGAATCCTTTGGAGAGCATTGAAACCTAGCACACACACAGACAGCAAATATTATATCAGGTCTAGAAGATGTTAGATACATGAGAGATCCTATAAGGGATCTGTATAGATGAATGTCCACATCTATGCCATCTTTGTCTGTATGGAGCTGTTTATGAGGATCCATTGGAGTGCTTGCAATCTTTGTGTCTTGATAGCCAAACTTTTCCAGTATGTCTTTGACATACTTTGATTGACTTATGAATAGACCAGTAGGCTTCTGTTTAACCTGCAGCCCTAGAAAGTATGTGAGTTCCCCCATTGAACTCATTTGAAACTTTTTGTGCATTAGGGCCTCAAATTCTTTGCACAAACTGTCATTAGTTGAGCCAAAGATGATGTCATCAACATAGATTTGGACAAGTAGAATCTCAGCTTTGATGGTCTTAGTGAAGAGTGTTTTGTCCAGAGTGCCTCTCTTGAATCCATTCTGTAGAAGATATAATGACAGTGTGTCATACCATGCTCTGGGTGCTTGGTGAAGACCATAGAGAGCTTTGTCTAGCTTGTACACCCTGTCTGGATACTTGTAGTCTTCAAAACCAGGAGGTTGACACACATACACTTCCTCTTCAATTATCCCATACAAGAAAGCAGACTTAACATCCATTTGATACACTTTAAAGCCTTTGAAACTTGCATATGCTAGAAATAGTCTGATGGCTTCAATTCTTGCTACTGGAGCAAAGACATCATCATAATCTATTCCTTCTTCTTGAGTGTACCCTTGTGCTACTAGTCTTGCTTTGTTCTTGATGACTATCCCTCGCTCATCCTTCTTGTTTCTGAACACCCATCTTGTACCTATTGCTCTCTTACCTTTAGGAAGATCCACCAGAGTCCATACATTCTGAATTTTGAACTGTAAAAGCTCTTCTTCCATAGCTTCAATCCAGGATGAATCTTTTAATGCTTCTGATGCCTTTTTAGGTTCCAATTGAGACATGAAACAGGCATGTTCAAAAGCAGCTAGACTGAATTCAGTAACTGCTTGTTCAGCAGCAGCAGTCTCATTGTGAACCATCTTCCTTGTTTGAACAGGAGTGCTTGGATCACCCAGTATTTGATTGAGAGCGTGATACTTGTGAACTCTTAGTGTGGGCTCTCTCTCTGTTTGAAAGGAAGTTCCAAGGTTTGTATCATCTCCATCAGAACCAGTGAGTGGTTCAGTTTCTGAAACAGCTTGACTTGAATCTGGGACTGTTTCCTGTTGTGTTGGAGCTGTGCTGTCAGGGCTTGAGAATGGCACTTCAGTGTCTGGATTTGCATCATTCAGGACCCCTGGAGGATCACAAGACAGAAGTGGTAGAGTGGTGAAATCATCCCAACTTGTTGAATCTGCAGCAGTCTGAGACTTTGTGCCAACAGCATGAGAAATTGTATTGGCAGCATGAGAATTTGTGTTAGCAGCTTCAACCCTGTATGCATCAGCTTCTGCAGTATACTCAACAAAGCTCAGAGAATTTTTTAGTGAATCTAAATCAAACAACCAATCAGGACCAGTGCCTTTGATATTAGCAGTATTTTCATTAAATTCAACATTGGCACTTTCTTCAATTGTTTTAGACACACTGTTGTATACTCTATAGGCTTTGCTTTGAGTTGAGTATCCTACAAAGAATCCTTCTTCAGCCTTACTCTCAAACTTCCCTAAGTGAGTCTTAGTGTGAAGAATATTACATGGGCATCCAAAAGGCTTGAAGAAAGCTATTAGGGGACTTCTATTATGGAATAACTCATAGGGAGTTTTTCCTTGAGATTGGACAACTTGAACCCTATTTAGAACATAACAGGCTGTATTAACAGCTTCTGCCCAGAAAGTCATTGGCAGATTTGAATCAGCTAGCATTGTTCTAGCAGCCTCAATTAATGTTCTATTCTTTCTTTCAGCTACACCATTTTGCTGTGGTGTTTATGGTGCACTATATTGTCTAGCGATGCCTTTGGACTCACAGAAACTGTTTAGAATTTGATTTTTAAATTCAGTTCCATTGTCTGATCTTATCACCTTAACTTTGGAATTGGATTGGTTTTCTATCTTAAGAATAAAAGACTTAATTAGCTCAGCAGTTTCATCTTTGGACCTAAGAAAGTAAACCCAAGTAAATCTGGTGAAATCATCAACAATGACTAAACAGTATGCCCTTTTATTCAAACTCAAAACAGATGTTGGACCAAATAGATCCATATGTAACAACTGAAGAACAGATGAGATTGAATTTACTTCTTTGGCCTTATGAGAAGTTTTGTGTTGCTTACCTTTAAGACATGCTACACAATGATCATCACAAATGAACTCCTTTTGTGGTAATCCTCTTACCAGATTCTTTTTAACTAAATCATTCATGGACTTGAAGTTCATGTGACACATCCTTCTATGCCAAAGAGCAGACTCATTTGATGATGCTTTGGATATTAAACAGCTTAAAGTATTTGATTTAGTCAAGAGAGCTGTGTCCAGGCAGTAAACATTGTCCTTTCTTGGTGTTCTAAGTAAAACAAGATTTTCAGGAATTTTGAAATCCTTTGAAAGGACAATGCACTCAGAATCTGTGAACAGAACAATGTTTTGTTTGTCACAGATTTGAGAGACACTCAATAGATTGTACTTAAGTTGTTCAACATACAGAACATCATGGAATGTCATGTTGCCTGCATTAACAGTACCTTTACCTGTAACCTTACCTCCTTTTGAGTTGCCTCCAAATGCTACAAAACCTCCATCAAAACCTTTGAAATTTGACAAGCATTCAGAATTGCCTGTCATGTGCCTAGAGCATCCACTGTCCAGATGCCATCTTGTTCTATGAGGAGACCTGTGGTTGCCCTGCACAAATAACAGCTTAGTTAGTAGTGGAGTAAACCCAAACCAAATTGGTTTTGGGTTGGCCTTGTACATTGACATAACTAAAAACTGTTTTTGACTTCTTATATTTGGTGAGATCTACTGATGGAGTCATTGGAGAGTATTTAGTGATAATATGAGGTATCCAACTATTTTGATCATCTTTTCTTCTAACAGTCTCAGATGATTCACTAGCAGCTCCAGTTTGATGCCCAGCAGCTTGAGCTGTGTTTGTAGTGCTAAAAGTTTCAGTTTTTGCACTAACAGCATCAGATTTTGACTTAGCAATCTGATCTTTTGCATTAGCAGTTTGAGCAACAGATTTGTCCTTGACACACCATATTTGTTTAAAACTTGATTTAGGCTTTGCCAAAACTTGTTTTTGATGTGTGGACTGTTTTTTATTAACTTTTGAGAATCTGTGATCAACAGTTTTCTTTGGAGCTGCTGTGGAAGGTTTCACTTTTGAGTGCTTTGCATGTTTAGGATTTGATTTTGTGTGATGCACAGTCTGTTTTGCAACAGCTGGTTTGTAAAAACAATCCTTGGCTAAGTGATTCTTCCTTCCACAGTGAAAGCATCCTTTGACAGTTTGAATTGGAACACCAGACTTTTCTGTCAATTTCTGGTTCTTGTTTCTCTGGTTTCCT